>CM028750.1:40409943-40762619 GCA_016801395.1 Leptodermis oblonga
TAAATTCCAACATAGAACTTATGCTCAAGCAGTACCAATTTTCCAGAATATTATACTCCTACTTCTTCATGATTCACAATCACAAAAGTTTTAGATTCAGCACAACCATCCATGAACAAGTATAATTTTCTTTCTCTATCCACAACAATTATATCATAACTATCAACACCCAGTTCATCGACTTTGAAGTTTCCATCAATAAAATCCAGAGAATCATTTTGCAAAATTTCAAGGGATTTAAGAATGATATTACCGATAGAAGGAGTGGCGGATAACATCATTGTTTTCTGCTGAATATCAACCCCTTCAGTTCCGAGAATTCCCGACTTTGCTTTCTCATTTTCAGTCAAGGTTTTGGCCTCGCGCTTCCAGTCGTCACTGGCCTCATCCATCGGCGCCGTACTTTGAGGCTCAACGCTAGGTGGATGGATTTTGTCTTCCACCTCCGTTCCTTGATCCGTTCGAAAACTCTCCAAGTAATTTGAACATTTTATGATATCCCTGATCCATTTGCGCACGGATTTGTTCAATATCCTTCTTCAAACCACTATAATCCAGTTCCAGATCCTTGACCATGACCGAATTAGCAGCTATAATAGAAAAAGAAACCTAGGGCAGGAATGATCGTCTGAAGAAAATGGAGAATTGGGATCCGAGGAAAGGTAGCTCTGATACCAAATGTCATGGATCTTAATTATTAATTTCAATTACAGAATAATAATCCAAATCAGAAACAGAGTTTAGAAGATTAAAGAGAAAGAATGGGGAAGAACAAGAAGGAATGAGAATTGACAATGGGAAAGAGAATTAGATTCATTTCCAGAAGAAGGGAAACAATGCCATGCAAATATGATACCCTCGAAATTACGTGCTACCCACCCTTATAACCCCTAGTAGCACAGTGCCACGTATACAATCACAGCTTACATACTAAAACTACTAGAACGACCTCGTTCCATTAATTGCAATTTACCTATTTAATTATTTTAACTAATATCCATGACAAAGCCCATGTTTATTCGGGTCCACCAGCCTCCACGCGTACCCATAAAACGGTAGGCCCAGAACCAGTTTCCTGGCGGTCACTCCCGACCCGATCCAAGCAGAAATCCCATCGCTCCAGTCCCGTTTAAATGCCTCGACGTTGGATCCCTCAATTGACCCGGCGCGTTCGTCACGTTTGACCAAAGCGGGCCGTAGAAATCATACGTCATAACGTTGATCCAGTCGAGGCTTCTCGCTATTGATTGGATCGGATAATCCAAACCATTCACCGCCGCCGAGAAATAAAACGTGGCGGTCAGAAGCAGAGGTGCTCTGTTCGTATTGTTCGCTTCGGTTTTGATCGCGACTCGCCATTCGTAGAGGAGCCGACCCAATTGCACCATTTGGATCGGGGGTTTGCAGGTATTCCCAATCCAGATCCAACCCGTGGAAATTGTAGGATCTCGCGAGGTTAATGGAAGAGTTTATGAAAGTTGCACGCCTGTTGAATTCGCCGACCATTCTTCCATAAGCCCTAGGATTTGCGCTTCCGCCGCCGATCGATAGAAGGGTTTTGACGGAAGGGTTGCTCTGTTGGACTGTTTCGGTGAAGGTTAAGAATAAGTCTTTGTTAACGTTGGCGATGATTAGTTGGTTTGTGGCGCTGTCGAGGTCGGTGAATGCGCAGAATAGGTGTGTGAAAAGGGTTGCGTTTATGAGGTTTGGGGAAAATTCACTGGCGGAGAACCAGTAATCACCGTTGATGTTTTGGGCTGAGGTGAAGATCATCGGCCGGAGTTGGAGGAGGAGGGGGAGGAGGAAGGATATTATGAGAGGGAAAATAGTTTTTGAAACCATGTTTTTTTATCAGAGTTTTAAAATGTTGCAGAGAAGGTGCATGCATGGTTTTATATATAAAACCATTCATGATAGGATAATGGATTATTATGTATACTAATGTCATGATCCAATAATTAAATAGTCTGTTCAACGGAACTCTCACTATAATACTGACATGAGATGCTAATTCGTATCGTGTACAAGTTATTGAGTTTGAGTTGACGGGTTTTCATGTCGACACCTCTTAATCCTAACTTTATCCGTTTATTTATTCGTGTTGACCCATTTAACTCGTGAACATTTCTGGTTCATTTTGTGTTTTCGTGTTGTAGTATAAACAAATCATTTCGGGTTTGGGTTCGAATTGACAAGTTTACGTGTCGATATAGATTCTCAACCAACTTTAATCGTTTAATTATTCATGTCATTCGAGTTGATCGATATAACTCGAGGACCCGCCAAGACTCAATCATAACTCATTTATATCATGTCGGGTTGATGTCGTGTTAGAAATTGCAGGCCCATATTTATTACATGTCTAAAGGTTGTGTCTAATTCTATCTAACTGAGTGAAACAATATAGTCGATACATTATATAGTAAACTCATAACTGCGATATATCAGAGGTTAAAATTGAGTCACCATTAACAAAAGTCAATAACCCATACTTCAACATACATCACAAGCTAAACTCTATACACTATGCGTTAAATTCAATGTGCTATACGTTAGATGTTAAACTCGATATGCAATAATTGAGCAATTAAACTCATAACTGCAATACATCAATAACTAAACTCGATACACTATAGGTAAATTCAACGTGCAATATATTAGATACTAAACTCAATACGCGTGTTTTCACAATCTAATGAAAGTTTTACATACAAGTAATTAATTAACCTTATACATGGCTATTATACTGATTGAAAAGAAAGGAAAAACGAAAACAATTTTAGTTCTTCCGACGACTTTCATGTTTTTCTTTCTCTTCTTTTCTTTTCTCCTATAATAAAGGTTAATTTATAAATGCTTCCATCACCATGGCCAGTTTGCTTTCACGTCTCAACTTGGAACTAGAGTACTTCACATAAAAATAATATATCCAAAGTTCTTTTATTCAAATGAGCAAAAATGTTTGAGGGAATCTCCGGTCAAATGGTTCAACAAAAATAAATTTGTCCTTAAAATTAATGTGTATTTTTTTTTTTTACTACAGGGGCGATACTCATTTTGTCCCTAAAATCAATACGTACGATATTTATTGTTTTAATATAATGCATATACATTTGAAATTAAAAACATTTTTTAATACATTAGAGAGGTTAAACTCACTATGATACATCAACCACAAAAAAGGATATATTATAGATTAAACTAATAATACATAATATACATAAACTAAACTTAATATGCATAATTTTATAACCAAGAAAAAGTACTTTTAAACTAAAATCGGTACTGGGCAATAGTTTTTGTCAAATTGCTTAGCAAATGCTAGTCCTTTTTAATTAGAAGAAGGCATGGGGATGCGGATTGAAATCGAGGAATGTCATCAGAGTGATTGTTGACTTTTTGAAGGCCGCTGACAAGGAACGCGAATAATATGCCCGTTGATAATGTTTTTTTTTCTTTTCTTTTCGTCGCATGAGAGATTATTCAGTGCATCCGTTACACAAAATAAGATAATACAGTTAGATATATTAGGAGGAAGAAATGCTATTTTAGGAGAAAACAAATATACATGTAGGGGGTTCATTAAGGAATAAAAATCAAAATTATCTATTCATGATTGGTTGGTTGCACTATTTTTAAGAATACATCTAATACACTCAATAATTTTATCAAAAATATGGACTGTTCTTATTTATCTTAGTATGAAAACGAAGATTGCATCTTTGCTTTTTTTTTGGAAATGTTACTTTAAATCTACATAAATTCTATCTTATAAATTTTTTTTTCTCAATCAATGTTTTCTTAATCTTTTATTTTGTGTTCCTTATAATAACCAATCCAAAAAGAACAATTTTAAACGGATGACAAGAGGTTTTAAGCGCAGGACAACAGACACTACTACAGGTTCTCGAAAATACGTCCTTAGAATTAAGTCAATCTTGTCTTTCTTTAAAAATGGTCAAGAGCAATGTTGTTCAGTCCGGCCGCGAACCGGCAGCCTTGCCGATTAAAAAATGCCAAAAAACAAGGAGGGAGAAAAACCCGGTCAAAACTGGGTCGGGCCTCCCTTTTTTAATTTTGAATTATTCAATTTTTAAAATTTTTGCTTCTAATGGGATTCAAACCTTGGTCACCCATATAGTAGTTCATAACTGGATTTCATTTGAAAAACCAATTACTTCCGTGTAAAAAATATACAGAGACATCATGATTGAAATCTACTATGAAGACAGGTCTTTATGTGTAGCAGTCGATGTCAATAACTAATTACTCATTCTAACCCTCTGCATGCAAGGTTGGATAATAGGACAAAAGAATGGAAAATAGATTATCCGATTGTTCGAGCAGATGCAAAATAATAACCGCCGGAGAAAGAGTAATTGCCACTATACCATTGTTTATTCTTGTATAAAACATTGTTTTAACTCATTTTTAATATAAATTACAAACTTTCTAACAATCTATTAATTGGACCATCGAAACTAATGTTAATTTTATTGTCATTCCTTACCATTTATAAAATTAAGAATTAGTTGTTTTCTTTTCAATTAAAGTTTATTTAATTTTTTCATGTATTAACTTAATATATGTTTCATTTTTTTTTACATCAAATTTTATCTCTTTTTTTTCTAATAAAAATTTAGTAATATAATTTTATATATTTTTTAATAGAAAATAAGCAATATTTTATATTTGATTTACTTATTGGGTTTTATAGGAATAAATTTTTAATGTTTAAGTTAGTTGTAAAATTTGAAAAAATATATAATTGTTGTGAAAAATATATTTTAAATGTTAAAAATGATAAAATTAAACCATATTTTCATTAATATATTACTTATATTTATATATATATATATGACATCATCCGGTTGGACCCCCAACTCAAACTGGTCGAACCCCCGATTCGAGCAATCCCTTGGCCTCGCCGGTTCGGCTCAGACAACCATGGTGAGGAGCCATTTTGTGAAGAAAGCTGAAGATATCATCTTCGCTTCTATAGAAAATAAAATCTCATAAATTGACATTGACGCTAATGACTTTGCTTTTTGTAAGGAAAAAAAGAATGAAGAAGAAGCGAGAATATAAATGCTTCTTAATATTTATAACAAATATGACCTCTTAAATATTAACAACTATGTCTATCAAATGCAATAGTCACTTTTTTTCTTTTTTTCTTTTTAAAACAATACAATAGTGATACTTCTAGAGGTTAGGAAGAAGAAAAAAAACAGTCCATATTTTTTCAATTTCGATGGGAAAAAAGTATTATTAGTGGAAAAAATACCCCTAAAGCCCGACCCATATTTACTTCTTCGATAGAACAACAAGATACGTTATTATGTATCTTCAACCCACATAATTAATTAAGGGACATATTATTTGCAATAATTATTTTACTAAATGCATTAATCACTTAAAGTCAAAAGTACAAGAATATCTTTGCACTCACAAAAGAGTTTATCACATTAAAATTTTATTTAAAAAATAAAAAAGAAAGGAGGCGCTGTTCCAAACAAAAAATAAAAAATGAATTGGTCGTCTTCAATCTCCTGCGCCTGGCTATGATAGAGGTTGTCTTTAACCTGCAACACAATCTGCGCCGGAGGCCGGCGAAGGTTTTCTTCAACCTATGCCTAAGGCAGGCGGAGAATGAAGACACCTCCGCTAGGCTTTGGCAGAGGTTGAAGAAAACTTCGCCTGACTTTGGCGGAGGTCGAAGCAACCTCTGCAGCACCCCGTTTTCCAATTTTTTTTTCTTCTTTCAAATCCAACACTTTTTTTTTTTCTTTCAAATTTGTATTCAACACATGTGAAGTTTAAATGGTATTTATGTATTTTCACCCACTAAAATTTTAAAATGTTTACGACAAATAGTAAAATGATTACTGCATTAAACAATTGCTTAATTAATTCTCTCGAATATTAAAGTTTCAATATTTCAACTACTTTCAAAATAATAATACAAATAAAAATTAAATGATGAAAAATTATATTTTAGAAATAATTATAAGAATAAATAGACAGCGAATTCTTTTTTTTTTGAGGAAGGTAATTGCAAACCGTTAAAACCGTTGGGAGTTCAATTTATTTATTTATTTTTTTTTCCTTTTTTTTGAAACAGTCGGAAGTTGAAAGTTCAATTGAAGAGAGCTGTGCATCTATGAATAGTGGCACCCTGTTGCTACACGCACCGACTCTGCGTCTCGGAACTTCAACCCCCACCATTTTTTCTACTTCTTCAAATTCAAAGCCGAGGAGCTCCCACTGCCACTCCACCACCATGGCCTCGCCTCCCGCCGTCAGAATTGCCGTCGTCGGCGACGTTGTGAGTTCTCTACTCTTCTCCCCTAATTTGATTAGAAGCTAAATTTTGTCAAATACCCTTGTTTTTACACACGTATGTATGGCTACACTTGTGTTTGACTTTGTTTTTAACGTCATCTAAGTTTATTCTCGCAATTCAAATTTAATGGGGATTTTGCAGCATGATGATTGGAACCTAGAAGAAGACACGAAGGCCCTTCAGCTGCTGAAGGTTTTTTTTCTTGTTTAATTTAATATACTTAATTGCAGTTTTATTCCATGTTTGATAAGTTGATTTTTTATGGTCTGTTGGTTCTGTAGTTGATGCTGCTCTTGTATGTGAAATGTTATTTACGGCCTGTTCTTTTTGATGGGTTTGAGACTTGTTTTGAAAACAATTTTTGGAAAAATAATTTTATAATGTAAAAATTGTATTGAAAATGAAAAATATATCATTGAATAGTAAAAAGTTGTATTAGAAAGGATGAAAACTGATTATAATATAGTAAATTACTGTTGAAACTAAATCTCAAACCAAAACCAAAACTTAAAGATTAGGCCTGATTGTGATTGCACCTAAAATGTTTGTGGAGGAGGTTCTTTTTTAGTGTTTGGTTAATTGTTGAATAAATCAAAGAATGGATAAATTTAGCCTTTAATTATTTTTGAGGGATTTTTGTTTAGGCAGTTGATTAAATAGGAAATGTAGGCTGGGAAACAATGTAAAGTTGCTATTTGGAAGGAAAGGAGAGCCCAAAGAATAAAATAGGGAGCCCTTTTTTAGTAAACATGTTGCATTCAGAAATGAGAATGCTTGATTAGTTCAAGTCCAACCAAAACATGAAGAAAGTGAGATTTGGTAGAAAATGTTTTATGCCCAATTAGAAATTGAGGAACATATATAGCCTAAAACATTTCTAATTGGGCAAAAAACTTTTTGAGGAACAGATATGTGTGTTTACTATTAGTTTGAGGAACAGATATGGCCTACTACTTGATGGCATTTGTTTCTTATCATCAGAAGATATTTGTATTTTCCCATCTCACCCAACTCCTTGATTCCTGAGCCCCCCACCCCTCCTATCTTCCTGAAATTAGACTTGAAATGATCCTCTTCTGTGAGAGCCAAGACCGAGAAAACAATGTTGGCTAAAGCCAAAGAGGCAATCAATCTGAAGTATGGCAAAAAGATGAGATGATAACTTCTAAAATCTCTCCTCAGATCTTGTGAGTCTATTTTCTTGTTTTGTTTCAAACTAGCTTATTCATGAACTTCTATTTGTGCAATATGCATTTAAACTGTAATTTACTTATTCTATACTTGCAAAAAATTGGTAAGCTAGATGCTTACGTGGAAGTTTAGTTTCATTTTTCAGTTTCAATCTTCAGCACTATATCAGTTTGTATTCTTCATGATTTTTCTTGAACCTGATGTAACTCATTTTGCCATAATGCAGCCGGATTTGGTGCTCTTCACAGGCATGTTCTCTTACTTTTGTTGCTTCACATTGTTGGAAAATATGCTTTGAGCCTTCACCTTTTTGTTCTCTGAAATTGCTGTATTTATTCTGTTTTTAGCTTAAAAAAAAAAATGGACTAAGACATTCTGACTTAATCTGTCTTCTAATGATCAACATCAGGTGATTTTGGTAATGGGAATGTTGATCTTGTCAGAAGTGTTGCAGATGTTGACTTTGCCAAAGCAGTTATTCTAGGGAATCATGATGCCTGGTTCACTAGAAAATTCTCTGCAAGGTAATTCAACACTTATAGATTGTTAGGATGTGGTAGTACTGTACATAGCAGTCCATATGTTGAACTGTTTATTGTTTTCAGTTGGGCATATATCTTAATCTGTTGAATGAGCAACCTTTTGATGTTGTTATAGATAACACCATCAGTCCTTAATTTGTAAATATGTTTGTCCTGGTGGTACAAATCGTGGATTTTAAATTTTTTTGTCCCTCTATTCTGCTAATATCTTACTGAAATGCTTGTCACATCTTCCTATTTCTCTTTCTAGTTTTCCTTATTTTGCTTGATGAGCTACTGTAAATAGAAATTTCGAGGTGCATACAGTTTGTATTCTAGTTAAGGTAGTATTTTTTTTTTTCTGTGTGTTGTGTGTGTGTGTGTGTGTATTTTGCTAACATAAAATAGATTGCTGGATTCCAGCAATTTTTATTTTATTTATTTATTATTTTTTTACTTTGTTTTATTAAGCTTTCAAGTTCCTGATAAAATCATCAAACCCATAGAATAGATTCTGACTCTTAATTGGATAAAAAAGGTCATAGAAATTTGTTACTTTGACTGTTCTGGTTCTGAAATTTTGTTTTGTCTATTTGAATTGAGGCTTCATTGGAGAGAATGTGACCTTGGTATGGAAACCATTATTTTTGGATTGGCAACTTTTCCTTTAGTTAGGTGATGGAGTTAATAATGTATATTGTCTAGGATGGCTAATAAGCAAAGTTAGTGAAACAAAGTTTCAAGAGAACTTTGTAAGACTTTCAATCTGAAGATGCACTAGTAAGCATATTAGCGTACTCTGGCAGGCCAATTTTCAGTTAGATCTGAGGGTCTGTGGCACCCGTCAGCCTTCTCAAGAGATACCGCCATTCTGGATTAATTTAGAAGTAATTTCTGTAACAATACTCTAGATTTTGGGCCTGTATGGCATGAAAATATGTTCTTACTAAAAGTGTATTGAAAATGTAAAAAGATGTGTTGAAAGTGTAAGGGTGTGTATTGGGAATAATGAAAAATTATTATAAAATAAAAAATATGTTTTGAGAAGGAAAAATGATGGTACCATTAGCTTTTTCAAATGATCTGGGCACTCAACCAACCAATGTTAGTGAGATTTTGTTATTTGTTTGGCTTTTATTTCTGTATCATAGATTTTCTTTCTTTGAATTTAAATACTGAAAGATGCTACTTTAAATGACTGAGCAGATAAGAATTTCTCAGCTTCAAATGATGATTACTGTTCATATGATATTTGTGATTTCTTACTCTTCTTTGCTCCAAAATTGTTTTATGGACTATCGTTCTTTTCCCTTTTTTTTTTTTTTTTTTTTTTTTTTTCATCTTGTGATTGTTTTCTCAATCTACATTTCAGGGAAAAGGATCCTGTCCAGCTACAGTTGGAATGGTAAGCTATATACTTGTTAGAAGTTAATGGATTTGGACTATAAAATGGGCAGTATATGATGAGAAATTATACATGAGGTCTTTACTGCATCAGTTTGTCTGTATGTACATGTATGTCTGATAGTGGCTTTAAAAACTGAATCTCACCTCCTAGTGCAATAACTGTAAAGAAAACATGTCTTGTAAAGGAAAAACATAAGAGTTTATGGTTCTGAGTAGTGGTTTTCTCTGTTGACCTGAGAAGATGCCTTGACATCACTGCGAAGAACCTGAATGAGGGCTGAACAAAATCTTACTTATCAGATACTTGGGTTAATTATTCATTCTTGTATTATCATATGCATGTAGCAGAAAAATGTTAACTTGCTACGATCACCAATCAGAATAAATTATGTTTAACTATTGAGTTTTCTGATTCAATAGAAAGAATGTGAAGTCAGTGATTTTATTTTATAGATCTGGGGAGTCTACTGGTAAATAAGAATCAAGGTCTTTTGGTCTGCATGTGTAGTAGGTTGTGCATCTTTTTGTGAAGCTTAATTTTGTGATTTGGAAACAATATATAGGTGGGGCTCACTCTGATGTCTAATTATCCCACTGGTATTTTCAAATGGAGGATTGGATTCTTAAAAGTAAAAGGATATTACCTAAAATAGCTTTTTATCCCTTAGTTATAACCAAGTTGCATTTTCAAATCTCTACACTTCATAATGGTTAGTCTAGGTGATGAGCATGTTGGCTATCGACGTATCGATTTTCCAGCATTGAAGCTAAGTGTTGTTGGTGGACGGCCATTCTCATGTGGCGGCAGTGCTATATACCAGAAAAGGCTTCTCAAAGCTAGGTATGTAGTAATTCAGTCGGAACAATTTAGCTTCTCCACTTTTACATTTTATTCTCTTTTAAAATGACTTGAATGTGTTTTGAGGACTGAAAACTTACGTGCAGATTTCATTAGAATAACCTGATTAGGCATTTCGATTCTATGCATTGTCTTCTCCAATGAGTTCTGTATAAACTTTGGAGTGGTTGATGTCACAAATCTAGTCTTTTAGAACCTATGCTAGGGACATATGGACAAAAGATATTTTAATATTTGAACAAGCTCCAACCCCAGGCCTCTTACCCACAAACTGTAGCTTCTTCCTCTCACTACTCAGAACTGCAATTGTTGTCTATTACAGATCTAGGATGCCATTGCTGAACCAAATGTTTGTTTGGATCTATAGACTGCAATGACATCAGTAGTTTTGACTCTGAGAATGCACATGGTGCATTTAGTGCAATGAATAAGGGGGGGTGAGAAGGGTGTAGTATTTTTGACTAAGACCTAAATTTTTCTTTGGAGGAAAGAATAACAATAAAGATTCTCTTGTCCTTAAACTGAGCATTTTTGGGCGGTTAGGGGAAATGAGTTAGCTTCTATTGCAATTTTGAATCATCCTAAATGGGAAACAAAGTGGAAACATTGAAGGCTTTCCTCTCAATTAAAATGTCAAATGCAAAGAATTTCTTTAAAGAAGGATATGTGGATAGGATGGAGTAACTATTACATGCTTGATTTCTTTCTTCCAATTACTGAGAAACTGTAAAACCATTTCCTAATTTGCACCACTATTTGGTTAGGCCCAATCCTGAAAGTTTGTTCCCCTTCCAACACTTCTCAAGTCTTTTGCTTCAGTTAGCTGTTTTATTAAGGCTATCAATACAAAACATCTCAATCTGGTGTCTGCATATCAGTTAGTGTTTATCTTTTAAATATTTCTTATGTCTTCCTAGTTATACAAACCAGTACTTCAACATACCTTTTGGTTGGTTCGTCATTTCAACCAAGAGGGGGACTATGTTTTGTACAAAAACTTCGTTTCATCTTTTGTCTGGTCAATTTCGTACTTGGAATTGTTTGAAGAATAGATCTCGTTTCAAGCGAGATCTGCATCAACATGTGCCTCTTACCATGCTTCTGTTTTGGCTAGTTTCTGACTCATCCATCAAAACTATTGTGCTCAGATACAATGTGAATGACATGGATGAAAGTGCAATAAGGATATCCCAAGCTGCTTTAAGGACTCCTGAAGATCATTTAGTTGTCTTACTGGCACATAATGGACCTACTGGTAATTTCCCAAAATCATAGCAAGTGGGGAATTTCTCTGATTTGTCCCCAAGTTTTGGCTAGGTTTTAAATCAATTCCAGTGATCAATTTCTCTCAGGCTTGGGATCTAACATGAATGATATTTGTGGGAAGGATTGGGTGTATGGAGGTGGTGACCATGGTGATCCAGGTAATTCTTGGTGCAGTTATTTTGTTTAAAATTGTTCCTGCATAAGCATTCTAGTCTACCAATACCTCTCCGGTGGTTTGAAAATATTACAAATACTCCCTAGAGGTTTGGAAATATTACCAATACACCACCTAGACCTTTAAAATGGCAAATGAAACCCCCCAGACTTGGTCCCTGTTCGTTTTAATTGTTTTTATTTCTGTTTCTGTTTTGTTTATATAGTAAATTTGATATATTATAATATTTTTTCACCATTTTTAATACAACTTTTTTATTTAACTACACATTTTTACATTTTCAGTACACTTTTAGCATTAAAAAATTGTTATCCAAAAACATGTTTTCAACAACAACTCATGACGAACAGACCCTTATATTCATTTTTCCTACTAATAGGGACAGATTATAATATGACCAAACCAAGATGAAAGTATTGGTAATATTTCCAAACCTTGGGGAGGTAAATGTAACTAACCCTTAATTATAACATGCTCATTTCTTACAATTATTCTTAGATTGATTTCAAGTTTAAGTCCTAGTCATTCTTTTTTCACATCATCTTGAAACTAGAAAAAGAAAAAAGAAAAGGTTTAAAAGAGATAGATGCATCTGAGATGACTCATGGTGTGGTCCAGATTTGGAAGCAGCAATATCACAACTAAAAGAAAGGACCAAACTATCAATCCCACTGGTTGTGTTCGGTCACATGCATAAACAGCTAGCAGATGGAACCGGTCTTCGCAAAATGATTGTTGTTGGGGATGACGACGACACTGTGTATCTCAACGGAGCCATTGTTCCGAGGGCTAAAAAACAGCAGAGAAAAGAACAGGAAACGCGTGACAGAAGTGATGAAACAGAAGCAGGCACATTGCGGGCCTTCACTGTAGCAGAAATTTCGGATGGAAGAGTTGAAAGAGTTGCGGAAACTTGGGTTTCTGTTTTTGGAGAAACCATTGCTGTGGAAGAGGAACACGTACTCTTTAGCAGGGTAGCCACTTCAAGTGGTCATCATGGGCAGAGTACTCTGTAGCGTGTTCAGGGGCGGAACCCAGGGGGTGGGTGGTACTCGGATCCCTCCAACCCCTTCATCGACCCTTATTAGCCGTTATATATTTAACTGTCAAAAGAAAGTTATTTATGTTTTGCGCCCATCAAAATTTTTTTTTCTAGTTCCGCCACTGAGTGTGTTACTATGTGGCGATAGATACATATGGTTCAATGAGATGAAATGAATCTTATAATATTAGCATGTCTGTCTTTTAGTTGTTGTGTTTGTGTGCTTCTCTTTCGTGGGTAAAAATTCTGTGGTTTTTCTTCAAATGAATTGACATTTTCACGAAAATTTTTCGAGTGTGAATTTTTTTCTTCGAAACTGTGAATTTTTCTTCATATGAATTGATATTTTAACTCTGGCTATCTTTAGGCAACTCGATTGCCTATAAGTAGAATAAATAGCTCTTATGTTTGACCATGTGGTAGTATGAGTCTTTTTGGGTTTTATCGTTGGCGATGTTTGCTTTACGTTTGTAAGCTTGGGGCTCTTTGTCATTTTTTTCCAGTAATAGCCTATTAACTAAGTGATTAATCCAGAAATAGATGATGCCAAACTTGCAAATGTGAAGGCCAAAATTACTAACATAAAAATAGGAAAGAACTAAAACTCTCGTAATGTCGAAGAAAAGGAACCGAATTAGTCAAATTTTTTTCCCTATAAATAGCATGTCCTAATTTCGGGATTTTTGGCTTTAAAACCGAAATAAAGAAAAAGTTCGCAACACGTTAATAGTGTCAAACTTCATATAGTGAGATAAATAATAAGTCGTCGTTAGAATTTTTTTCAGTTATCTACTGTAAACAAAGCAGGTTCAGCAACAACCCCACATGCTCACATAGTCGCAAATGTAACCTTGGTTGTGAGAGGAATTGTCCACATAGTTCTATCAGAACTTAACTATGGGATTCCAGATTTCTTGTTGGGGTGTTAATTTCTTTGTTTTTGGCTTTTTGCTACCCAAGTTTGACCGTGGGACTATCCGTATTTCGCAGGATTTTAAACGATTTACCAAAGATTCTTGATTCTTCTCCGTTCTCTTCATGATTGAATTGAGAAATTTTTTTTTTGGAAAATGAAGTTTTTTTTTAGAAATTTTTTTTGGGGATTTGTGTAAGAAAGAAAAGAAAATGTGCAATGATTATGTTATTTTTTTAATTTATGTAAGTGTAGATTTTAAAGGGATTTTAAATTTTGAATTTAGTAGGTTGTTTCTTTATATAAAATTTGGGAAGAAAAAAGTGATGATTTTTGAAAAATGGAATGAAAAAGAACAAATGTAAAGAGTTTATGCATTTGTCTTAGTGGCCGTACGAGTTGGTGGAATAAACTGAAGAGTTTTTATTAGGGTAAATTTTCCTAAACTTATGACCTTGTCTCTAAGGGTTGGGCTAAGTTACAATTGATTTTCTTTAAAGTTTTAGCAAATTACATTCCGACCCCTCTACATAGAGATATTACTTTGGTGTAGAATTTAAGGACCGAATTGTTACTTTAGTGTAAAGTATAAGGATTATGATGCAATTTAAAGATAATATATTGATCCCGTTAAAAACTAGAATGTAACTAATTTGTTAAAAATTTTAAGGGTCGATGTATAATTTTGCAAGATGTTAGAGATAAAAATATAATTTGTCTGTGTTATTATATCCGTAGTTAAGGTATAGTGTTGATTTAGACAAGATTCATGTCACATTTATCATATACCAATTATGTGCTATCACTTTAAGCAAGTGTGTTTTAAATGCAAATTTGTGAATAAACATTAGTGTATTAAACTTGTGATACATGACTAATACATAGTGGTAGATGAGATTTGAATATGACCAGTTGTTCCTAATCATAATTGCTACTTCTCTGACTTGGGTAAAATAAAATAAAATAACAGAAATTTCACTATAATTCTTTTTGAAGAAAAAATAAAATAAAAAGGTTAATTTATTAAGACATTGTAGGTTCATGTGGCATAATGTGTTATCTCACAAGTCACAATGAGGGAGTGATTATATTTTTGTTCCTTAAATTTTGTGAGATGGCACGTCATGTCACCCAAGATCTCGGATCTCATCGGCTCATTGTCATATCAATATTTTCTTCACATCTTCTTAGGATTTGTTCCTCTCTCACTTCTAATGCATATTAGTTGCAGTCAAAATGTAACTGTAATTTAAATAGATACACTTATTACCATATTATTAGTTCTATCTAACAGTGTGTGGGACTCGTAAGTCCCCCACAAGATACACATGCTCCCCCCCCCCCCCCCCCCCCCCCCCCAAATATCGCAAAAGGCACAAGAATGACACAAGCCAATGAGATAATAGACTTTGTTCCCAAGCAAGCCCTCGGCTAGTGAAGCATCATCCTTTAATTACTTCTAAGGCACACCAACTCATGACTATAAATAGTCATGGGAGACCCTTAAGGTAGGGGTCATCTATCTCATTTATTACACTCCACTCCCTTAAAAGATCAGTCACTAACTTGATCGTCGAAACTTTTTCCAGGGCACGGTCCCTTAATGCTCTTACGAGCTGTCTTTTAACAGGTTTGACAGCCATATCCCTCTTCGGTGCCCCGCAAACCACCCCCCTCCCCCCGACTCTTTGAGAACCTCCTCCAAGAATTTGTTCTTGCCCTCATTCTCTCTCTTATCATCTATCGACTCATCCCACTCAAATTGTATGTCCCTAGATATGTTCCTTGCTATCCTCTTTTTCAATACTTCTTGTGCATTTTCCTCCCTATTTTGCTCAATGAGATATTTTGGAGTTTCATTGACAAATAATAAAACTCCAAACATGATGCATGACTTGGCAAATGCTAGAACCGCGAAAGAGACTCTCCAACCCCACAATAGAAATATGAAACACCAAAATTTTCTATGGAAGTTATAATGACTCCTTAGACTTTGTATTTGAACAGGACACTAAAATGCCTATCTAGGTGTTTGTGGACTAACTCCAAACATTGAATTTACTTATATTATTAATCAAGTTATAAAATAGATGATAATATATTTTTAAATTTTTTAGAGATATAAAATTAATTTATTTTTATTTTTTGAATTGATAAAATTTTAAAAATATTCAAAACATAAAATAAAATAAATAATGATACAAAAAAAATGAGAAATTGAAAGAGAAAAATATTTATTCAATTCAGATTCAGTGATAAGTGATTCACTCATCACTTTTTTTTAGGCTGGAATTAGCTTTTCAGACCCACTTAATTAATTAAGTTATTTGAGTTTTTGTTATCAAACGCACTTAATCATTAAGTACTTAACTCCAGAATCACTTAATTCATTAAAATTTATCACTAACAGTGATCAAACACACTTAATTGAATAAGCTCTTAATCATTAATTTTAAGTGTTAAATCATGGTGTGTGCGCGTGTGTTTTTTTTTCAAAAAAAAATCCTAGCCATCTTCTCTATTGTGTGTGTATGTGTGTTTTTTCATCTAGTATTTGATTGGATTTGTTCATGCAATAGTTTTCTCAAAGTTCTTAAGAAGAAATTGATATGAGATCTTCACAAAGTAAAGAGAGAACTTCTATATCCAATCCGACAAGGGATTCTAATCCATGTTTTCTGTAGAAGTAATTAAACATATGTATCAATTGTGTATTCAAGATTTTTTCATTACCTAAGGATGATAAACTCTACTACAATGGTTACTTTCATTAAGATTGAACAATATTTTCTTAGTTGCGATGGAATCATCAACACTTTAGGAAGATGATCTCCAAGATTGGGAAAGAGAATAAATTTTGGAGGGGTTAAGGATTATCTTGGGCCGATTTGTAGGATACGACTGTGTTTGGATTGTAACTCAAATATGAATTTTTTTTTAAGGGAGACATTTTTTTCTTGGAGGGAATTATTTTACAGGGATTTTTTTGAAATAATGTGGGTCTAATATTAGAGGAAAATTTAAATTTTAAATTTAAGAAAAAATGAGAATTTAATTTTTTTCTTTCAAAAAGGTGAAAATTTTCCTTAAAAAGTATCAAAACAAACAAAGGCCTGTTTGGTATCACGTTTTCAAAACGTGTTTTGAAATCACTTTTGTTTTATAATAGTTTTTCATCATTCTCAATAAACCTTTTTACATTTCCAATAATTTTTTTTTACATTTTCAACACACCTTTTTACATTTCTTGTTTAGAGAAAAAAGTAGCAAGTAGGTCACTAAACGAGTCTAGGCGAGCTCAAGCTGGCCCTGGCTCAAAAAAGAATAGTTGGCTCAAGCCAGATCAAGCCTAAATATATTGGTTCGAGTTTGGCTTGACAAATTTATAATAAGCTTGAATTCGAGCTCAAGCTCATACTAGAGTCAAACTTTGACCTCGAACTAAAGCCCCAATTTTTTAAATATATACTAAAAAAAATTTTAAAATATTGAAATCAGTCAATAGTCTCGATTATTAAATGAGTTGACTTTCATCTTCTATTCATGATATAACATGCATTTGTAATTTGTATGCATTTTTTTCTCATGGTTTTATAGCCAATTTCAGTGCTCCATGATCTTTCGTATCCTCCTTCAGAGCTATAGAGGTGGTATCAGTGCCCTCTTACTCCAACTGAGTCTGCTCTAGCTTTTCAGTTTCTTTCCATCCTGACAAACACAGATTCATAGTTAAGCACTTGGCAGCTGGAGAAGAGCCTAATGGAACTTGTTGTTTCTACTCGAACGAAATCAATATTAGTACAAATAATAATATAAAAATAGATTAAAGTAAAACAATAATTTAAAGAAAACTAGTGCGCCCTAAGCTGAGGCACGTAATCGCTGTTCTTAGGTGATTTCAGCGCCTCTGCGGAAGAAACCGGTATAGATCACTATCTCTTAGCTACCCCAGGATTCAACATCACAGCACACGAGCTGTACACCACTGCTAATTGTGGGTAACTCGGTTATATACCATGTCGTCTTGCTATATCCCTATAGCACCGTATATTAATCATTCTAAACACATCTCAAATATATACAGTGAATTTACATCCCTCAAAGATATAAGATTTGTGTAGCAAAAGAATATCTCTATTCAAAACATCACACATACAAAAATATAATGTTGGATAAACAGGCTAGTAACCACCACCATTAAATAATTATTCATAAAAATGATGCATTTGTGAACGGTTAACATTTAAGTAAAAATAGTTTCTGACTCAAATCAATTTTATGCATTCAAACCAAGTTTATAACTCATGCAATTAACTCATTAAATTAATGAATTTCATTTTGTTTGCATAACTGTTGCAACAAAATAATATTAGTAACTTATACTAATTACTATATCATTATTAATAACAATAATTTATTTTATTAAAATATTCCAACAGAACTTGGCTAGACTCTGTGGACACTATCCATGCAATGGGAACTTCACTTAATAGTGATTGTTACTTACTCTTTATATGGAACGGAAGGAGCACATTATTTACTGCATTCTTGGATGATATATATATATATATATGATAAATGGTGGTTGCAATGTATTATGAAGATTAATGGGTCTTCAAGACTTAAGAATACATAAAATAAATGAGAAATGTAGGTAGAAGAAAGACTTTAACAAGTCACAAAGAACATAAATCTAAGGCGTGTAAATCACTTTCCTTAAAGTGTTTAATGCCCCCACTATGTGTCTAACAGGGAATGTGGCAAGATCACTTCTAGGATACAATATATTTTTCGTAAACAACTAAGTAGACAGTTCTTAGATTGTTTAGACAAGAAAGAAGATAGAATTAAGTTGATTACAATCTGTTGGAATCACCCTCTATTTATAGAGTTGAAAGGTTGTGTTCATGGGATACAATCAGGTTATGAATAGATGCAATCATCCATTCAAGAGTTAGGACGCAACACTTCAACCAAAAAACGCATCCAAAGGAAGAAATCAAAGAGTTGCATCTTTTAGTAGCCACTGGAGCTAATCTGAAACTTTGTCCGAGTCGGATGCAAATTCGGACGACACTTGCTCCCTGCAATCAAGTGAGCTTTGCTCATTGGAGCTTGTCCGAGATGTCCTCCGAGTCACTAGTGGTACTGGAGGTCGTCCGACTCGGACGACTTCTCGGACGTCTTGCTGAACCAGAAGCTAGCTTCTGCCTTCTGTCCGACTTGTTACCCGATCTGGCATCCGAGTCTGACGCAAATCACTCTCAGACAACGCATTTTACTGCATGAACTTTTTCAATGTTTTCCTTATACTATAAACTACAAGAGAATCTTCAACATATTATTCTATCAAGGGGTTTTCACTGACTAATTTTCTTAAATTAGATGGTATTGCCATCATTAACTTACCAATGCACGGCTCAGATGAGAAGAGGAAATTGATGGACGGACAATCGAGGTTATGCTTTATCAACTGTTTTACGAGAGTTCCAGTTATGGTTAGGTTTGAATGATTTTTTCCACTTTCCTTGAGAGGGATCATGTGCCTTTCGTACTACTTTGGTTCATTTTGGTAGCATAGATGTGAGGTTAGGCAAATCTTTTGCTCTTAAGGTGCCTCTTGAACTAGCAGCTAGCAATTTTGTTGATGGAAATCACTCATGTATCTAGGTTTAATTTGAATCAAACAGCAATATTTTGCCAGCAAATTACACACCAGGGACTGCAAATAGTGAAATTAATACTAGTTATAGTTCTTCATTAAAAAAAAGGAAAGAAAAATTGTGTTGGCATTTGGTGCTCAAATTTTTAATTTTTGGGCCTGTTTTTTATCATATTTTCAAAACATGTTTTTGTAATTTTGGACATTATACTAATTTCTCAACATTCTCAATACAGATTTTTACTTTCAATTAGACCCTGGTGTGTCTAAAAGTGAGCAGGTAATATGGGCTCAGCCTAGAAAGAATAAAAGGCCCATAATTGATACAAGACTACAGTTTATACTCATACCCGTAGTTTGCCGGTATAGGTAGGATGCCGGTATCGGATCGAAAACAAGTTTCTGGTACCGAATATCGAGAATCGTGTGCTGATATCAGTAATATAGTAATAATGTGCACGAGTTACAGTATTTATGAGAGTGTCATTCAATAGAGGAGTTATTGTTACTAGTTTAATGCCGAATGATTATTTCTGAGTTAATGCAGGTGATTATTAACGATTTAATGGCGGATGACAATTACACCCACCTTAAATCCGATGAAGGTTACACATGAATTAAAGTCCCAGTGACCGGTTACAAAGGAAAGAATAAAATGTCCATAATTGATACGAGACTACAGTTTATACCAGTACCCATAATTCACCGGTATGGGTAGGGTGCCGGTATCGGATCGAGAACAAGTTGCTATTACCAAATATTGAGAATCATGTGCTGATATCGGTAATATAGTATTAATGTGCACGAGTTACAGTACTTATGAGGGTGTCATTCAATAATGGGGTTACTGTTACTAGTTTAATGCCGAATGGTTTTTGCTGAGTTAATGCAGGGTGATTATTACCGATTTAATGGCGGATGGCAATTACACCCACCTTAAATCCGATGAAGGTTACACATGAATTAAAGTCCCAGTGACGGTTACAAAGACAATCCAATGGACATAAACGGTAAATACGAAGGGACAACTCAAAGTAAAAGACGATAGAAAGGTACACAACTATTCTCTAATCACATTGATTCTTATACTCTTGCTATATTTCTTACTAACTTGAGCATCGGAGTGATAAAGGGGGATAGTCTCGCATCTTTGGGTCATTATCGGATGCAGTGAGGCTTTTTTCGGGATTGGAAGGTTCAATATTCCTAATGGCAGATCGTGTTTTATCAATTGGCGCAGTCTGTGGGGACGATTTAATTATCTTTCATCAAATTGTCTTTGTAATCAAAGAAATTTGTTGAAGAATGAAGCGATCTACTTTGAGAAATGAATCTCCCAAGTCTCCTGCAAGGCAACAAGTGGAACAACATTTGTAAGTTGAGTTTCTTTCAAATGGAGTTAGAATATCAAAGTCATATCTTTCAATTTTAAATTTGCATTCTCTCAAGTCTTGTTGGTGGATGACTGGGAGTCATCAACCAAGGAGATTGATTTCGGAGTGGATCTCAGAAAATTCTAAACGCTGCAGGAGATTACTCCGGGAGTGGATCTCGAAATCCATAAAAAAAAAAAAAAGCTTGATGAAATTGGTAGTAGATCACTCTAGGAGGGGCTCTCGAGAAACTACCAAAAACTCATTGATGTTGGCTCATAAATAAAGGAGATTGCTCTTGTAGCGGATTTTAGAAAAATTGACAAACTCAATGAAATTAAATTAAGGAAAAAAAAAAGATTTCTTTGGAACATTTGTTTGATTCTGCATAGTTTAATTTTTGTTGCATTTTTTATTGTTTGTTGATAACGAGATCGGGAATTCAGTTTCGGTGTTGCTGACATACCTAAAGTGGTATAATTATGAAAAACTATGAGACTAGGAAGACATTATGGCAACCAATGGGATTAAGGGAGTTAAATGCTGGGTTTCAGGTTTTTAATCTGTTGAATGCAGGATATCAATTATTGAAGTAAAAGATGGTCAAATTCATAAACTGAGCGAGAAAGAGATAAGGAGCCGTTGCTTGTATTAATCTGTAGGATACATGCAATAAAGTAATGGTATTAATGTCCTAGTGTTGGTTACGCGTATTAATGACTAAAACGGCTCGTTGGAAACTCGTCACATCCGATTGCTAGCTTACAGATATGGGCCGGTTTGTTACGTTCTATTATTTTCTTAAGAAATTTGTTTACATGTCATGTCAAGCTAACCCAAGACGGATCCAGATATGAGAAACAAAATCACTAAAAAAATAGATTACCGGGTGTTCCGATTATCTATTCTTGGGGGTTAGAACTGGTAAGTTTGTAAGCCATTATGGTTAAATGGTGAAATGAAAATTTTATTATCATGTTGTTTACAATAGTGTGTTGATCTCAGTAATATAGTATTAATGTGCACAAGTTACAGAACTTATGAGGGTGTCATTCAATAGAGGAGTTATCATTACTAGTTTAATGCCGAATGGTTATTACTAAGTTAATGCATGGTGATTATTACCGATTTAATGGCGGATGGAAATTACACCCACCTTAAATCTGATGAAGGTTACACATGAATTAAAGTCCTAGTGACTGTTACAAAGGCAATCCAAAAGATATAAACAGTAAATTCTACTCTATAAATACGAAATGACAACTCAAAGTAAAGGACGACAGAAAGGTACACGACTATTCTCTAATCACATTTATTTTTATACTCTTGCTATATCTCTTACTGACTTGAGTGTCGGAGTGATACAGGGGAATAGTCTTGCATCTTTGGGTCATTACTAGATCCAGTAAGGCATTTTTCCAGGATTGAGAGGTTCAATATTCCTAAGTGCAAATCGTGTTTCATCACACCCTTTATATTTCTAATACATTTTTCATATTAAAAAATTATTTCTAAAATCAAATTTGAAAATATGTTTTCAAAACCCATCAAAAGAAACATCCAAAGAATATACTTTCTTGATATATGCGTATGTACTAGTGCATTATTCTCTTATACTTTTATTTTGTTAGAATTGAATCTCTATGGTTAACTTTACTTTAATATCTGAGAATTTGCTTGTCCAGTCCAACTTGATTAACTAAGGGATGCGAGTAGTTATTAACATGGAGTGAAGTTTCTAAATATGCATGAATGTGGTTTATGAACTTCATATGTCCAAATTCCTGGAGGGGGTCTCGAAGACCCGATGGAGGTTCGCAGACCACCGAAAGGGGATCTGGATGTCAAATCTGTCAAAATAGAGCTTGTAAGAGCATTATAGGATCATGTTCTGCAAAAAAGATTTGACAATCATGTTACCAACTGATTAAATGAGTGAAGTATATGGGTATAATAAATGAGAGAATGAATACACCTACTTGAGGGTCTCCCATAACTATTTATTGTAATGGGTTGGTGTACCTTGAAAATAAATGATGTGTCTCATTGGTTGAGGGTTTGTTTGGGCACAAACACTACTGCATAAAAGGCCATTGGATACGCTTATTTGAGGCTGTTGGAGGCGGTTTTATGAAATTCCCATGCGTTTCCGATGCCGCCGTTGTGAATGGCCTACATATTGGTCGCGGTTGGAAAGGGGTCTCCTTTCCTCTTTATTGGAGGCGCGCTTACAAACAACCGTCTCCCGTTTCCCTTTTTCTGAGAACTATTGGTGGCGCGTATTAGAGTAAAAGCGTATCATTTTCCTATTATTATGGGCACTTTTATTAACAATCCCCTCATTTTCCCATTTTTAAGCAGACAATTGAAGTTATAGTTATTAAACTCAGTAGTGGTCTCATAGAATCAGACGATTCTACGAAAAACTCAGTTTGAATCGATAGACTCGTGTGAATCTACAAGTTCAAACCGAGACCAAAAAATTATTTACAAACGCATTATTGGCCATGGAATTAATATAAGCAATCTCAAGCTTCCCTCTTCTGCTGCTTTTATAGGGGAGAATTGGAAAACCCCACATGCTTCCAACCGATGTGGAAAATCGAAAGTCCTGCTCACGTAATGGAGGCGGTTATAAAAAAAACGTCTCTAATAACTGTGTATTGGAGACACTTCATTTAGAAGGGACTTCAATACTAATTTATTCAATGCGCTCGTGATTAGCCGTCTACAATCCGTCCTTATTGAAGCCAGTTGGAAGTAAACCGTCTCCAATGCTCACTTATTTGATGCGGTTTATAAATTAAGCATTTCCAATACGAAGTTGTTAGGCGCGGTTGTTAAGAACTGCCTCTAGTAAGCACTTATTGGAGGCGGTTCTTAACAACCGCATCCAACAAGACCGCCTCCAATAAGTGCTTATTGGAGGCGGTTCTTCACAACCGTCCCCAATTAGGCGCTACCAATTGCCTTTTCTGTAGTATTGAAAGTCTATTGTCGCATTGGATTGTGTTATTCTTGTCACCATTAGGGATATTGGGGGACAAGTATTATTTGGGGGACGAGCGGGTCATACCCATTATTAATTTCGTACTGAAACTTATATCCCATTTACTTTATTGATTTCGAGACAAATAATTTGCCTAAGTAAACATTCTTACTTACACATAACATGAAAGTACAATACAAACAATTTTTTTTGTACAAAAGCGTCATACTCTTTGGAAAAAAAATAAAATATTCAAGCAAAACTCATAGGCAGGTTGGTTTGGAATTTTTACATGCTGTTTTAATTTATTTATTTTTAGTTTCATAAATTATTTCAAAATATAAATCTTGTCTGGCATAAGTTTAAAAAAATTTGTTCTTCAAATTTTGGTTTACAAAATTATTTTTTATTTGGGACATCAAAAACTATTTTGCCTAAAACCCAAACCCTTAGAGACAATCTTGTTTGTCATTTACTCACTTACCAAACAAGATTTTGGAGAAACTGTTTATGAAATTTTCTTTATTAAATGTAATTTTTTAAGATATTTTTGTTTCATCTGTTCGTTTGCATATTTCTCTAACACATGTTTTTGAAATATATATATATATATATATATATATATATATTCTAAAACCTCCATTAAAATTCCCTAACAAATCCATCGGATTCAATATTTATTTGTGTATGAACTTTATGAAGATTTCTTTGACGGGCATCTTAGTAATTTAAGTTTTCCTCTTAGACATCAAAAAACTTACAAATCTATATGATTCAAATAAATCTTTTTCAAAGATATTAGGAGTACTTCCTAAATGTCCTTGACAGTCCATTTATTTAGTTGTTGCATTAGAGAATTCAAGTTTTTTTGAAAATTAAAAAATTTATTAATGGTCTGGGAAATGTCTAACATCCATTGAATGAAGACCAAAAACAATCCATGTTAGTTTTCTTGATTTTCAGATTTTGAAAGAAATTTCAGAATGCTAAAAAAAACACCATTAAACTAAGTAAGACAATAACTCCTATGAGGGGAAAAAAACTCTCATAAAGTAAGACTAAAATCTTACAAAAGTCACACATAATTATATTAATAATGATATGAAAAGTTATACTTCTTCTGTCTTACTCAAAGAGTCTACTTTGTATTACTAAAAATATTAATATAAAGTGGACTTTTTGAATAGAACAGAAAGAGTAAAAAAAAATAAAAACAAAATTTTCAATCATAATAAAATTTTGTTTTAAAATTTGATTATTTTAACCAAGGAGGAAGTAGTAAATTAGAAATCTAGCAACAAGTAAAAATAACATATGTGATGACCCATGTATACTTTTAAATCACATCATTGTTGAAACTTCTTTTTTGAGCTGTGTTTTTGTTTTTTCTTTTTTCCCACCTTTAATTACCTTTTTAAGTGTACCTAAGCTTTTGCTAATGCACCAACTTCCAAGCACTCAATGGCTTTTTGACCCAGTCTACTCTTTAGGTATCTTCAACTTGAAGCTTTCTTTCTTCTTTATATATTGTCAATTTCCACATCTTCTCTTTGATGAAAGATATGGAAAACAAACAAGTTTGCTGGATTTGCTATCATGAGTTATGACATTTACCAACCCCTTTTATTTATTTTGATACTTGATTTTACTCTATGTGTTTTTTAAAAATTTATCCCAAAAGTTTGCTGGATTTGCTATCATGAGTTATGACATTTACCAACCCCTTTTATTTATTTTGATACTTGATTTTACTCTATGTGTTTTTTAAAAATTTATCGTCATTTCTATCACCAGTTTCACAAAAATTTACATTTTTATAATAATTATGCTTGAAGAATACTACTGATATCAATAAAATTGGAGGATAAAAATGTCATTTTTGTGTGATATTGACAATTCAAGAGACAAAAGATGCATCTTTCGAAAATACAAATCATAAAAAATCAAACAACATAATAATCACAAGGGAGTTAAAAGTAATTAAGCCTTTGATCATCATAATCACAACTGTTTTGCAATAAAATTAAAATAAGCATTAAAGCACCTTTGTCATTATAATACACAATTTGTATGCATATTATGTGACAAAGGACTTGAACTAAAAAAATAAACATAAAAAAGAAAAAGAAAAGAACTCGAGAGTAGTTCTTTCTGATTTTCTTTATTTATGGCCTTTCTTTTATCTCGAAAATGGATACTTAAGGTCAATACTTTAGATTTTAGACCCCTTCCCTATTCACCAAAAGTAAAATAAAACTAATGAAAAGATTCTTATGACAATGATGATAAGCTATTCCGTTATATATTTTACGTTTTAATACTTATTTTTGACAATATATATGTTATATGCTTGAATAAAAAGGTTTTCTATATAATATTTCATCCGTTTTTATTGGAAGAGTTTGATTTCTAATTATACTTTCTCCGTCCTATTAGTATTAAAAATATGGTTTTTCTAATGAACAAGAAAAAGTATAAATTTCATCTAGTGAAAGCATATTTTATTATTCTCCTTAAGCGCAGGAGGGCTTAATTATTATTTCAATCAAAGTTTCTCCAAACTTCTTTTTTTTTTTTAAATCATTCGAAAATATTGACAAAAGATCTAATTATTTTCTTTAAAGAGGACAAAGTTGACTTTTTTTTTTAAGACCAAAAAGTTGACTTTGAAAGATTGGTAAATTATAACGTGATAGCACGTTTTAAGTAGTATACATGTTATGCTACTCAAAAATTTCTCTTTTGGACGTCAGGTTTATGTCAAAGTCAATCTTCTGCGTTAAGAGTGTGGTGATATTTTGGTAGTTAAATTTGGGCATGTTCTTTAGGGAGTTCTGAGAACAGGTCTCAGAACCTGTTCTCAGTCCAACTGGGTCTCTGCCCATTTTTAAGAAACAAGGTTCTGAGAACTGGGTTGTAACCCAATTCTCAGCCCAAGGTAAAGAACATGGGGTTCAACCCAATATTTTTTTCATTACTTTTTTTCAAAATTTTTATTTTGATTAGCAGATAAAACACCAATATTTCATTTTTTACATATTCAACCAAAAACTAATTTTTACATTATAATAATATTTCAGCCCATAGTAATTGTTCTTAATGTTAATGATATATTTAAATTTACACAATATTTTTAGTTTAAGATAAGTTAATATTTAATTTTTCCTATTTAATTTTTTAAAAAAATTAGTTGGGACTGTTATTTAAGAAACAGAAAATAGGAGGGGCCTATTAATAAAAACGAAGATGAACAGTGTCGGTGACACTGTTCATCTTCTTCCCCAACCTTTTTTTTTTCCTTTCCGTTTTTTTCCTTCCCTTTTTTTTCTCTCTTCTTTCTTCTTCCTCCCTTCTTCCCCGATTCCGGCGGATCTGCAAATTGCAGAACCAAATTTCAGCAATTTGCAGAACCTTGGTTCAGCAATTGTTGCTGAACCCAAAAAAAAAAAAAAGAAAGAAAAGCTACGAAGGGAAAAAAAATAGCAACTATTCGGCACGAATCGAAGGGAGGAGGTCGAAGGACTTTGCGAAGGAAGAAGATGACGGACGCGGGGGAGATGACAACCGGGAAGGAAGAGGACGACCGGGAAGGAAGATGACCGGGGTCGAAGGAGGAAGAAGAAAGAAGAGGGGAAAGAAACGAGTTTATTTTTTTTGGTCTCAACCCAAAAACTGAGACCCGGGTTTGAGTCTTCTTGTGCGAAACATGGGGTTCAGCACATTTTGGGAAAATTTTGGGTTTCAACCCCAAAAATTGGCCAGAACCGGTTTTCAGACCGGCGTAAAGAACAGGTTAATATACTTATTTTTTTAAGACATGATATATAAGTGGTTAAATTAGTTACGCGATACTCTAATAATTACATTTGATAAGTGTGTTTTTATAATATAATTGTAATATCTTAAAAGTTAAACTTGATCTACACACTTGTCAAACCATCAAATATATTAAATACAAGTTTTTGCAAGATAAAAAAGAGTAGAATACAAAAATTGAAAAAATTGCAGTTTTAATCTATATTCTTTACTTATGTGACAAATGTAGTCCACATTTTTAAAAACCATCAAATGCAATCCAAAATGTTTCCATTTTTTTTGATTTAAGTTCAAAAGACGAAAAATTTACCCTTGCTAACGTACGACTCATCCCAACGTCAAAAGCGGGTTTGACCGTGACAAAACTATCTCTTCCATTTACAACCACTGCATCCATTATAAAACTTCTATAATATGTTCCTGAAAATCATGTTACAAGCAGTTGCGAATCCAAAAACTACATTTTAAAATTTTGGAGGGGTCTAATATATATATAAACTTTTTTTTGACAGTTAAATACATAGTAAAAAAATTTTTAAGGGTGCAGAAGAGGATTGGAGGGGTACCTAGAAACCACCCCAACCCCCCCCAGCTCCGCCCCTGATTAGAAGACCATTCAAATCGGTCTTAAGGAAAATGGAGAACCAAAATAGTCTTGAGGAACCGAAAACTTTATAATGGATACAATGACTGAAGATGGAAAGGAAATGATTTTGATTAACGTTGGGATGGGTCGTCCATTAACTGAAGTAAATTTTTCGTCTTTTAGATAAAAATTGAAAAAGAAATAAAAATATTATAAACTATATTTGATAGTTTTAAAATGATGTAAACTACATTTGGTAATTAAATAAAGAATATTGACTAAAAATAAATTTTCTAACGAAAATTTATGTTGAGAGGTAAAACTAGGGGTTCTCAAGTCAGAGTTTTGTTGGTAAAAATTGTTCAGCAGCCAAGAAAAGAAAAGATGCAATTAAGGAATGTGTGAGTCTGACAATGTCTGCCTCAACAGACGGCAAAAACTTCCATTAATCTCTTTGTTTTATGCAAAACATCCTCAGCAGCCTTTGACCGATTCTAACCACTGTCGGCCTATGTGTCCTTCCAAGAAAAGGAAATAAATATATACCACTTCATTCATTTCATTATAAGAGTTCTTTTGACCAATGTATATCTTATTATGAATGTTAAAGTATAACATTCTAAGTTAATTTGACAAATTTTATTCAAAAAAATTGCAAAAGTAGTCAACAATCTTTAGTAAGTATCAAATGTAGTCCATAATGTATCTATTTTGTTTCAATTTTAGTCCAAAAGATAGAAATTGACCAAATTAACGGTCAACGAGTAACAAATGTAGTCTAATTTTCGTCTTTGGTCCAATTTTTGTCTCTTGGACTGAAATTGAAACAAAACAGATACATTGTTGACTACATTTGATACTTACTAAAGATTTTGGACTACATTTAAAACATGAGTAAAGATTGTGGACTACTTTTACAATTTTTCCAATTTTATTCTATTTATGAAGTATGGATTAATTATGAACCACACATAATTATGTTAGTAAGAATAAGAGAAATAAAAAATTTGAAAAGAGACTCTTCTGGTGGTGGATCGAAAAGAGTATTACAGTGCAAATTACATTTCTTCAATATTTTATTATACTGTCTATTATAAATGGACATTAGATGTTGGGAGAGGTAAAGAAAGAACTTGAGGTGCCCACTTACAAGGTTTTGCCAGCCTACGCACAAATATGATAAAACTGACTGAGATAAAATCAAAATGTTATTTTTGTATTTTCATCCAAATTTGAGGAAAATGTAGTGTTCATTTTATTTTATTTATGGGAATATTATGCTTTTCATAAACATCATAAAGATTTTTGGAATCATCACTACTTTGAAAAATATATTAAAAAAAACAAGTCTTAAAAATATAAAAAAATATATTTTCTTTCCAATAAATGATGGATTTCTTTAAAAATTGGTAGATATGATAATACATGGATCACATGTCCCCAAGCAATAGTAGCAACAATGAATGGATAAGTATGCAAACAAATAAATCATTATTGGCTTTAATTGATATTATTAATAGAAATGACATATCAATCAATACAAGTCTAACTTCCCATTGCCATTGATGACTAGTTAGTTGTGAGACCTTCTAAGTTCTTCATCAATGGTCCTAATCAACCACAACAATAATGAACCACAAATGTGACTTTTTCCCACTTCTAACTTTTTTTTTTTTTTTTCTTTTTTTCTTTTTCTGAATTCTTATCATATAGCATGAGTGCCCATTTTTTAAAATTTTATGCTTTGTAATTTAAACCCTAAAAATTCTTCAATCATGATCCTAGTTTGCAAAATCGAAATTTCACGTCAGATCGGATCGTAAGATCATACCAAAAAAAAATATGCATGTCTTAAGTTACTTACAATTTATTAAAGATTACTTTTATTTGAACTATTTCAATAATCATTTTAGTATCATGATTACAATACCTTGTATCAAATTAAATAAATAATATTGGATACGATTTCAATATTATGAAAATAACTCTTTTAACCAGAGGAAAGGAACACATATTGTCCATGGAGAACAAAATATACATGTAAACTTGAAGTTAGAAATACATACAAACAAGAAGAAAAGTACTATACCATTGAAAATTGAGACCATGTTCGTTTTGCATCATTTTTATTTATGTTTTTTTTGTTTTATTTTTTATAGTAAATTTAATATATTATTATATATATTTTAATCATTTTTAATATATTTTTTATATTATAATATATATTTTTACAATAAAAAATTTATTTATCAAAATATGTTTTCAAAATTATGTCTAAACAAAGTTGTCAAGGAGGGGGCTATCCTCTCCATATTAAAACCAACATGCAACAGTACAACTGCTGCAGGGTACAACTCCTGGTTTAATTAAAATTTTGTCTGGGACTTTTGTTTTTTCCTTAAAGTTTTTCCATTTGGCTTCAGCCTTCTTCTCACCCCGCTTAGATCGGATCTTTCCTCCTTGTTTCCCACCAAATAAAACCACCCAAAACCGTAAAAGGAAACAGATAGAATTAAAAACAAAAAACAAAAAAAAATAAAAGGGGTAAGCTTTCCAAATTCCCAGGTTCCTTTCACCAACGAAATTTCCACCTAAAACATACCAGAAAAATCCCAGAAATTTAATTAAAAAATTCATGCGTGGCTCTTTTCCATGGCATGATTGTGTGTGTTTTGAAGGTGGTTTATCTTTGTTGGTTTTTGGTGTTTTTAAATGGGAAATGTAACATCAAATGTGGCTGCAAAATTTGCATTTTTCCCTCCAGACCCTCCAACATATGATGTTTACAGAGATGAAGATGGGAAGCTAATCTTCAGCGGATTAACGGCGGATAAAAATGCAGATGTTCATTTGTTGGATACAAAATGTGGTAACAAGATTGTAGCCACCTTTTGGAAGCACCCCTTTGGAAGGTTTACCATTTTGTATTCCCATGGCAATGCTGCTGATTTGGGCCAAATGCAAGAGCTTTTCATTGAGCTCAGAGCGCACCTTCGTGTTAATATTATGAGGTCTGTTTTCTTTGTTCTATTCGTGATATAATATAACATGCGATTGTAATTTGTGTGGATTTTGTTCTCATGTTTTCAATTTTTGTGGGATTTGTTTTTCTTGTGTCGGAATTTCGTGCTCAAAGTTTTGGTTTTTATGTACTTTCTTGATGTATGCTTTGTTCGTTATGCTTATGTACTAGTGCATTATTATCTGATTTTGCTGGAATTGAGTTTCTATGGTTAGGTTCTGTTTTGTCTCTGTCATAATCAATTGGCCTTGATGAAGGTTTTTAACTTTTCCTTGCTATAGTTACCCTACTTTAATCTCTGAGTTTTCCTGTCGAGTTTGATCAACTAAGAGGGATTCTAGTGATTAACACAGCGTGAAGTTTGTAAATTATGAACTTCATATGCCATTTATATTTTATCATAACCTAGCAAAAATCTTCTTGTCAATTTCTTGTCTGGTTAGTTGTTTTAGATTGAAGTTGCGTAGAGTCTTTCTTGATGTGTTTTATTGTTCCACTGAAAACCAATTAGAACTCTATTCTGGCATCAATTTTTCTCACAAAGACCATTCCTCAAGTTTTTAAATTTTCAGTTTTTTGCAATGATGCAGCTATGATTATTCAGGATACGGAGGTTCCACTGGTAAGGTGAGCAATGATGAAAAGAATATGTAATGTTCATTTATTACCACAAAGATATGATCTATTGTCTTACTGATAAGTGATTTTTTGCTTGTGACAGCCATCTGAGTTAAACACATACTCCGACATAGAGGCTGTATTCGAGTGTCTGAAGAATGAATATGGAATAAAGCAGGAAGATATTATCTTATATGGCCAATCTGTTGGAAGTGGTCCGACACTACATTTGGCTGCTAATCACCATAGGTTGAGAGCTATTGTTCTTCATAGTGCTATCCTTTCTGGAATTCGAGTATTATATAATGTAAAAGTAACATTTTGGTTTGACATTTTCAAGGTTAGTTTTCTATCTTTCCCTTCATATTTGCGCTTTTCTGCGTAATAATCTTTCTTCTTCACTTTTTGCTGGATTGAAAATCTCTTTCGTTGTTTCTTCCCACTCAGAATATAGAAAAGATCAAGAATGTCAGCTGCCCAGTTCTAGTAATACATGTAAGTAGGGCCTCTTATTTTGAACTGGAGATGCTTTATTGCATCCATTCTGTACTGTTAATTTGTAGCTGCGTTTCTTAATTGTAGAGAAATCTTCTACAAACATTTTCGATTGGAATGAGCAATGTACTGTGCATGTAGTAATTCTCTAGCTTATTTAGCATTGCTTCACGTTGATAGGTTTGAGCTCTTTTACTATTTTCATTGTGAAAATTTTCCTTCTGATATGGTTATCATTTTGCAGAGTATTAGGTATATAGGTTTAAATTAGTATACATAGAATATACCATTTTCCTTTTTCAGCAGCTAACTATCTAGGCATTATGAGGTTGAATATGGTGATCTTTTGTTAGATACAAATATGGTCATTGTGTGTCAATGCGGTTACGTTTACTAGGATTTCCTCCTGTTTGTATGCCAAATGCCCTTGAGCTCAAGGTCTCTGGTCACTATTGATTGTTTTTTTATCAAGTCCATTAACTCTTGCTTACTATTGTGTCTTTGCTTGTACACCAACAGAATAGATGAAACATAATGTCATCTTGTATCCTCAGTTTAAGTGTATTAGATTAGAAGATAGATTTTCTTTTTCATTCACGATGCTTTCAAGGTGAGCAGCTCATCTTCTTCAAATCATAGCAACTAGTGCAGTAGCTCTAGTAACCATTTTAGATGCATTATTCACTATTGATCAATCACATTTTGATTCACATCGTTGGTCTGAATTTTTTTAATGCGTAATCTAATTGTAACAAGCTGTTCTTTGGTTGTTACCATCTTGCTATCTAATTTAAACATTTATTGGGATGTTGAACAATTTTTTAAATTATATTCATCACTTAATAGAGTGTGCATAAACATACATATTGGTTTGGTGTCAGTGTTTGTCTGCTTCTACAATGTTATGTTCATGTTCTTCTATTGAGATGCTCACGTCTATTTGAAAAATCAGGGAGCGGGATGAGTTTAACTTAGTCTAGCATTTGAGGTGCTCATGTCTAGGAGATGTGTGAATGATGGCTAGAGCCTCTATGTTACTTTTCCTTTTCTTCTCCTTGAAAGGGATCTATGAGAGAAATCTAAATTAGCAAATTCCCAATTTTGTCGGGGAAGAGGAGCCTTTAAGTCATTTCTAGATTGTTAAAATATCTGGTAACAGCAGTACACCTGCCAAACTTAGTTGCTGATAGATTCAATAAATATGCATTTAGATTGTCCTTAATAGAGCAAAAACACCATACTACTGTTCCTTTTTTATTCAAAGTAGGACATTATGGAAAGAACAATGCAGTTTCAACTGAAACAAAGTTGTCGTTGTGCTATTTTGTCTCAAGACTTTCCTGTGATTTTATCTGGATCCCTAGCTGGGAGCTGGGAAAAGCTGAAAGATGAATGTGGCTAACTGGTTATTTGGTTTTAGAGAGACAGATTTTATCATGCTAACAAGTTGTCTTTTTCATAAAGGCCGTTTAAGAATCTGCAGATTAGTCGATCTTGGTTCAAGTAAACTGGTTATCCTGGTGAATAAGTAGTTCACTAGTTCTGTTTTTTACCTCTTCTTCTACCTTTTTTCCCCCTCCTTTGAGAATGTTGTTTCATGTAAATCTTAATTAACATATTTTGACCATGCATAGTTCTGGTGATTGAGGGTTTAGAGAATGGAGTTTATTTGCTGCTTTAGTATGTGATACTATACAATGTGATCTTAAGAGAGTTCAAGCTATGTTTGATCAAGAAAGAGAATAAATAGAAGATCAACTTGTTGAAGAAAGAAACTACATAATTTTGAATATAAATGCAAAACTGGTCAAGAAATGTAACAGAAGAATAGTCATTGCAATGTGCTGAGGCCGAATCCTATAAAAAGACTAGAATGCATGGGATAGATGATATCTCTTGGACCAAAAATGTTAATTTCATACAAAGAGACATACTTATTTTGATGAATATAACCGAAATGCTCTGAACTGCACCTGTCATCCCTATAGAAGATAGCACCATAGATGGTGTTCTTAAAAAGTATCAATTTTCCACTGCTCTCGAGCATTAACTGAGTGAAGGTATTCTCTGTTTCCTCTTGTTGTATAGAAGAAATAGTAGTGACATTACAAATATATACATCAAGATTTTCAATATTAGGACTTTAGTTTGTGGTATTTCTCAAACCTTTCAGAGATTTGATTTTGATTTACCTAGTGATTCCTGAGTTCTTTATCAAATTATCTGACTGATGAAATTGATAGTAGCATTTCTTTACACCGCTTCGTCATTATTGGATGTGACTTTGTTCCTGCTAAAGGACTCCTTTTCGATATAATGGTAGACATCTCCTCTGTCTGTATTCCTGTGAGGTTAGATATCAGTTGTTGGCATCAAGTCATGTGTACCTGGCATACTCGATTGCACCTTGTACACTTAACTGGTGGCAAAAGTGAACGGTTTAATTTGCTGCAAGGACCATTGGAATGTCAGTGCTATCGTTGTCTTTAGAAACAAATTTCAATAATAGATGCCAGCAGAATATTTTTGGGATGTGAAAATATAATTCTCTGATAGCCAGGCTGTCTGAGTTGATGGAGTTCCTCCTCAATAGTTCCACAAAGGCTAATCCATTGAAGGGCTGTATGGTTTAAGTTGAACTCCATGTAGAAAAGCCAGCCTAATCTGAGAATGGGATTTAAGTTTTTGTGGATGTCTATTGTGTTCTTTTGCTGATAAGTGTGTTTGCCTGTTTCCAAAATGTTCCGGATCTCATTAAATAACCAAAATCAAAACATACCCTCAAATCTTTGTGATGTCTTGCATTTTTCCTTTCCTATGTGTTACATTACAATACTCCTTTGTAATGTTTTACCTCCATTCAAGTTTATTCAATAATTTCAAGTATCAGTCATTACTTTTCTGTCATATTTGCGCTTCTTTAGCATGAACCCTTATCTGTTTGGCTTATAATGACTGCATCTTTTGACTGAATTCTGTATTTCTTCTTTTGGTCCATCATTCACAGGGTACAAGTGATGATATTGTTGACTTCTCCCACGGAAAAAGATTGTGGGAACTTTCAGCAGAGAAGTATGATCCGTTATGGGTCCAAGGAGGAGGTCATTGTAACCTTGAGACCTTCCCAGAATACATTAAGCACCTGCGGAAGTTTGTAAGCGCAATGGAGAAACACTCATTTTCAAAAAGAACCAAGGGTAACTCCGGTCCAACTTCAGGTTTAACGGCAGAAAAGCATAACCGATGCTTGAGATTTGCTAGAAGATAGACGACGATTCATTCTTGCCAACTAAGAAGCATTGCTCAGCTGTAGTAGCTATTTCCCTGCCTGATGAGCAGAGCAGGTAGGACGATTTGCTTATATTTAGTTGAATAGCAATTTAGTCACCCCCAGCAAGCTATTGCAGTTGTCAGCTGCTATTGCATCTAAGATCTAGCTTGCTAATTAGTGGTTTGTGTGGTTTGATTGCTGAAATGTGGCGATGTTTGAGATCGATCTTCGCAAAAAAAGTTGGAGTTGTTCTGATCTGATCTACATTAGATGATCTCTAGGCTTAGACACAAACTCTCTCTTCTGAACAAGAAATGGAAATGCAATATAGTTGTCATTTTCTGTGTTCTTCCAAGTTTTTGATGGCCTCCTTCCTTTTAGTTCATTTTCTTTGTTCTTTCTTCCAATTGTACTCTCTCTGTTCGCCCTATTGTAAGAGTCACAAGATACAACTCGAAACATGACTCTTTATATGAGATAGAGGGAGTATAATTTATCGAAGGCTTTCGATGTCTAGAAAGCGAAAAGAAATGCGATGCTGAACTCGCAAGTAATTAGTCCAGACAAGATTTGATAATTAATGTTGTCAAAATCATATTCTGTCTGCTTTAATTCTTTGTTTTTCTTATCCTCCTTTTTCTTATCCAAAGAATCTCAAACCGCCTCTTTGATTCCCATGCATGCACGAGACTAACAAATCCAGATATATTTTTTCACTTTTCATGCACACTATAGTGTGTGACATTAGTTTTTAAAGGGAATATGTTCAATCCCGGCCAAGTGCATAAACAGGTCATCTTTCATGAATGCATTGATGTGATCTTATTATAATATGTTTAACTAATTAGGAGAAACTATTCCATGTATCCGCGACATAAATTGACACTATGCAATCTATATTATTTGATGGTAAAAGCGTAAATTTCTTGTCAAAGTGACGAAAAAAATATGGGTTGTATTTACTTATTTTAATTTAATTGGTCTGTTGCACTAAAACTGTGCACTAATCAGTGATTCCTCAAGAAAAATTAGAAAAAAATTAAAGTTGATGACAAATGCTTAATTAATGCTATCCTGGGCTTCCGGCTTACAAGGGATTTGTCCTTGCTTCTCTGATCCCTTTTTATGTTTGATTAATATTGATGACGATTTGGAATATGCCACATATCATATTCATTTGATTATTACTTACCATGTCTATCAGTCTATGTGTTAATTAAGGTTTAAGTTCATGCATTTGCATGTGATGTGATGTGCCTTAATTCCCTCTTTGAAATGAGGTACATTCATGCATCGCTAATTGCCTACCTGTTTGAAAGTAAAGATTTAACCTGTGAATCCGTCGAGATTTAACCGTAACACTCGTATATTGTATATGTTTGGTATTAAAATTATTTGTGTTTGAGTTGGATTTTCTACCCTAACATTATATGTTTATTTGTCCGTGTTGATTTATTGAGATTACGAATTTACCGAAACTCAATCGTAACATGTTTATATCATGTATGTTTTGCTCGTATTGTGTTGACATATCCGACCCTAGCTAACATCATATGTTTAATTCATTTGTGTTGATTTCTTTAACTTACGAATCTGTCAAAATTCAATCCTAGTATGTTTACATCGTTCTGGTGGGATAGTTTAGTTTAATTATTTAATTAATTAATTTAGTGTTCCTTTTATTGATCCAAAGAAGGTGCGTAGATCTGATGATAAGGTATGATTCTGTGTCTTGAAAGCAGTGTGCGGATGTCACATTAATTTTTGTACTATTTTCTATGTTGTTTTTTGGATGAATCCCAGAATTCTTTGTTTCCAAAATTAAGGATTTCGGGGAAGTCAACTTCGGCAAATCGAATCTACAACACAGAACACCTATAAACCAAGTGTTTTATTAATATTCTTCTCCTAATATGTCTAGGACTCATTTTATTATTTTGGTAATTACTGTATTAACTTGTAATAACAAAAACTTGTATACACGTAATTAAATTAAGTTTTGATGTATCACGGTTATGTTCTGAAAATACACGTAACGAATTCAGTTTCTGATATATCGCGTATTGAATTTAGTTTCTGATGTATTGAATGTATAGTTGCTGATGTACATTGAATGTAGCTGCCGGTTATGAGTTTAGTTGTTGATGTATCGGGTATTGTCATTTGCCAATAGCATTTGATATATCACTCATAGAGTTTAGTTTTTTATGTATCGAGGTGAAAGTATTGTTTGTAATGGAAAAAACACATTAGTTTAGCCTCAATTATATTACATATAAATGGAAACACGCGTATCGAATTTAACTGAAGTATGCTCGAACAATTAATGTGTACGTGGACCAAAACTTATTTCAATTCACGGATCTTGGTGGGCTGATTTCATTCCTTAATTTCCTCTTTCTGAATTTTGATAAATCAAACAAGCGAAAAGAGAAAACAAAACAAGAATATGAGACATGGGCCTTCTTAAATTGTCTAGCATAGTTCTATATGGACTTGTATGGTAACAAAAAAAAAAAATTTAAAAACATATTTGCATTTTATGTTGAGTAATAATATATATTTCATCGTCCTCAATACATTTTTTTTTTAATTCTATACAATTAGCTTTACACGTGGCATTTATGAATTCGTTTCACATGAAGTTTTACGAAGAAGAAAATTTTGTTTCCTGAGAGATTCGATCTTCTCCCTAGCGAGACAAATTAATTTGTCGAGTTTCATTACGTCTTATGTAATTACGATATCCAAAACAAATCGTCAAGAGTACTTCTGCATATATGCTCTAATCTAATGGAGCTATCAATATCATAATGACAGGCCAAATAGTATTTTGATAATTAATGGTTAATTAATTAAACTATATATATATATATATATATATATAAATGGTTACATCGTATCAAGTTCGACAAATTACTTAATTAAGTACCGATCTCTTTGGATGAAATTAAGGATATAATTATGTCTTCTTGCAGCCATCATTGTTTATACCGATCGGGGAAAAGTACTTTCACATGGATGGGGTTCATATATGAGACTACGTTTCATTTTGTGCGTGTTTTTGTTTTTTTGCTAAATATTAATTTAAAAAGGTATGAACACCATCACAAAGAAAATTAAACAAAAGAAAATTTCGTTGTACTTTCAAATTACTAGAGTATCACGTAGGTGAAGATTGAGGTAATGGTAAAGGCTTTGTAATTACAAGATCACAGGTTCAAACCTTGTGAATAAAAAAGGTAATAAAAATAATAACAAGATATTATTATTATTAAATATCACTTTTGTAGCTATCTGATCTAAAATAAAAGACATTTGAGAGGGGTAACATTCTTTATAAAATACAAAGGTTGGAATCGGTAAATTTCATAAAATAAAACTATGATTCAAAGATTGAAGATTCTCAAACATATACAAAACTCAAAATGAGTAATTTAACTAAGATCGATGCCTACTAGTGATGTGAGTTTCAATAACTAGCCTATATAATTTTCCCTAGAAAACCAAACTACATTTGCATTAAACTAAAAACACCATAAGAATTCCTAAATTCACGGCGATTGGAGCACCGACCGGGCTCGGAAAGACCCAGATCTGGAGCCGACCGAAAAATGCCTAAAGATTAAACATGACTTTGATAGCCGTACTTCCACGGGCGCTGACGTCAAACGCTTCGACAACCTCCTTGTGTGAGAATCCATAGCGGTGAGTGATCAATGGCTTAACGTCAATCTTTCCGCTGCTGATGAACTCAATGCATTGCGGCCAGGTGTTCTTGTACCGGAAAATGCCCAGAATGTCCACCTCCCTGGACGCCGCCGGGGTCAGCGGAATTGTCATGTCGCACTGCCCCATTCCGACCACGCAAACCTTGCCGCCGTTTCGGGTCACGGTTAGAGCTGTGGTCATGGTCTTGCTAAAACCCACACAGTCCAGGGTGACATCAATGTCTCCTCCCATAGCTTTCCGGATCATGGCCACCTCTTTCTCAAGATCCTAGCGGAATGAACAAATGACTGTGAAAAAGAGAAATTATTTCATGTATCCGCTCAACTTTCTATAAACTTGTTATGGACAATTTTGCGCGCTAAATGCGATACTTTAAAATAAAAATATATTTAATTAATGAAGTGAACTTTGATAATTCAAAATTTTAATGTGAAATTAGAAATTTGACAACGAATAATAAACTTTTTTGCCTAAAATGTAAATTTCTTAAAGAAATTAGGGCCCTCAAAAATGAAAATGCCCTGTGCAAATTTGGTTATTCAGAGCGTGCATAAAAGTAGTCGCGCGTGTATAAATTTTTTGTAAAATATAAACAAATAGAGAGTCATATTTAGTGTATATCTACTTCTATTAAAAAATGTTGGATAGTAATAAAATTCCTGTCAACAAGTGCATGATTAGTTCACTATGTTTTTAGGTAATTTGCCATATATATTCATTAGAAATTGACATTATTACCCCTATACAAGATGGACTACGTAGGGTAATGAACGCATAACGATGTTGTTAAATAAATGAAGCAAAGTTAATAGGGGTTAAAATAGTCAAGCCATATTCTTATTCATTTTATGAAATTCTAAAATAAAATGGTTTTTAAGAATACCTCCATTTTAGTTGAAACTTTGACCGTTTCAAATGCCCCGAGCTTTTTAGCAACAGAGAGACGGTAATCATCCACGTCAACGACCACAACTTTTGGTGCACCAAAAGCTTTGGCCGACAGCAACGAAACGAGGCCGATGGGTCCGGCTCCGACCACCAAAACTTTCGTTTCGATCCCGACGTTAGCCCGGCGGCAAGCATAAACGCCAACGCTCAACGGCTCACACATCGCACCTTCCTCCAAACTCATGTTCTCGGGCAACTTGAAACACAAATCCGCCGGATGAACAATCTTTAAACAAAAAAAAAAAACGTTACAAAATAAATACTAAATAAGACAGTAAAAAAATTTAGGAAATTCTGTCAAATAATGAACGTGGCATTTATGTAGCAACACTATTAAACATTTTTAATAGTACTTATCCAATGACTTTACATCACTTGTGGCCTATGTGACATGCCGCAAATGTGAGGGGCCCATATTGGGACATGTCGTATAAGCGGCGAGTGATCTTCGCCTCTTATTCAATAATTTTCTTTCACATGACAGCCACGCAATTTCTTTATACGTATTCTTTAACTTTTTTTAACGTGTGTATCACAAGTGCGACTCTATTTTTATTGATAGGGTGTATGTATATAACCTGATTTGCGAGGGATCCATGAATGGGAGGGGTAGCAAAAAACTTCATCTCCGGGCAAAGGTTGTAGCTGCCTTCTTTACACCGATCGCACCGCCAACAACCATTCCCTGGCCCGAGAGCGACGCGGTCACCGGGCGCCACGTGGGTCACCTCAGATCCGACTTCGGCTATGATTCCGGCGGACTCGTGACCGATCACCATGGGTTCTTTCACAACATAATGTCCACAGCTTCCGGTCTAACAAAAAATTACAAAATTCCTCAACATTAGCTAAATATAACGTAGAAATTGCATTAATTTATAGTCGAAATTAATTGAAACCTTGAGATAATGAACGTCACTTCCACAAATTCCGACCGCCTTCATGGTGACTCTAACATCACGAGGACCTAAAAAAAGCAAAGAAATTAAATACATCACGAATGAAATATATGGGTGAAACTACAATTTCGTTAAGAAAATTATTCAATCACTAGATTTGATATGTGTATACATTTGCAATTGCATTAATAATGCATTCAAAATGAAATCCAATGAATGAATGGTTTCTTAACGGGACCTTAATTTACCTACCGAGAGAACGAAGCTTGTAAGGCTCAATTCTGAGATCGTTGACGCCATGGAGCCATGCAGCCATATTACCACCTTCTTGACCCATTTTCTAATTTCTTCAAAGACAAAAGATAGAAAATCAAAAAACTTGTATTTGGATTTTACGTACGTTTATGCCTCTATATATATTTAGGAATTTACATGTTTTTCCATGGAGTGGAGATAACTTTTAATGGATTAATTTGATCTCATCCGCCGGTTTTTAAGATTGATTATCTTTAATCTTCTAGATATTAATCTGTAAAATTATCTTTAACTCTATCCAATAGTAGATATTATATTTGACCGCGCAAGACGTAGTCATGGCCCACACAATGGATGAGGTTGAGAAATTTACTAAATATATGAGAGAGAAAGAATTCAAATAAATTTAGTATTATTTATATTAAATTAAAAATAGAAGAAAAATCAAATAAAAATTATAATATTCTAGAAAGAGATGACACGTGATGCATATAAAGAGATTAAAATACCGAATTTCTATATTATAAAATAAGATATATATCGGATTGAAAAAATAAAAAGAATTGTCGAGTTCTTTTGGTTTTAATACCCTCGCTAATATGATAAGGTAACCAAAATTAATACTACTATTTAGAAAAGAGATTTGTTTCCTCTGTTCTTTTTGCATAAAAGTGCCCCAGAAAAAGATAGTAAAACTAAATCTTGATGAATAAGTAACTTTGATATATGAGTAAGATGGAAATTACAAGTTGAGTGGAGTGGTAAGAATACAAAAGGATAAAGAAAATTGGATGGATGATTACAAGGAAAGGCTAATCAAGATTCAAAGATGATTTCTAAACTTCGGATGATTAGTAGCTTCTTAGTCTTCTCTTTAAATAGAATCCTGGATTAAAGTGAATTGAATTCTTCTTTGGAGCCCGCCTTGTTTGAAGTCCGTAATTTGGAGTCCGAATGCTTTGATGAGTCATGATGGGGTCCATTATGAGTGTTTTGACGTCATTGCTTACGTTTTTTCCTGCAAAAGAGAATATTAGTCAAATGCCCCTTATTTATTTTTGCGGGTCTCTTTTAAGTTTTACTGTGCATATATACATATATCATGTGTGGTCTGTACAACTAATTTTTACTGTCCATATTTATGATAAATTTAATTATTTTAGAAGCTTATTAATACCTAATATAAATAATAAGCCCACAAATAATTTAGAAATAGCTTATTAATTTAGTAGCAGTCTAGCAGATAAAAAGTTTATTCTAGCTAGCAGGTGGATGACTTTTAAAGGTGAATATATAACAAATTCTTATATTAATTAGTTTTGTATAGCCAAAATGCCTTTTCAATTAACATAGAGGTTTGTTAGTTGATTGGGATTTTTTAAAACTTTTTATCAGAAAATTCTACACTATCTATTACGAGCAAAAAATAAAATTAAAGAAAAGTGCATGGAACAAGTAAAGATGGTTAGAAATCAACAATTCTCATAGTGTTCGAAATTTCGAATTTGTTCAAAGTTTAAACCATGAGCTAGAGCGCCCATAGTTTCAATTAAATTGAAATTGCACTTAATTAACACCCCAAACCCAAGAGTTATGTTTCAAAAAACAAAAAATTATCTCAATTAAAAAATCATGTTTCGCTTTTTCTTTTTTACATTTTATACATTTTCTAATATAATAACGTATAATCTAAGTAAAAATATAAATAAAAAAGATAATATCAAATTACTTATTTAAGTATTGTACCTTACTTATAAATCTATAAAAAGCTATAAAAAAACTTCAAACTGGACAGATTTATTAGCTGCGGTACAAGAACAAAATATTAGGAGGGGGAGTGCTAGAAATTTTTTTTTGTTTCTGTGGCTACAGTGCTGGTGGTGGTCGGGACCCGCTGATTGAATAGAAAGTTGAGGAGGGAGAGGCTAGCGGCCGGAAAGAAAAGCAAAACAAAGGGAAAATGGTGATTTAGGGTAATTCCCGTCTTTTCTTTTGTGAAACGAGAGTTCTTCTTCTCCAGCGATATGACGGCAACGGGGCAGCAATTTAGCCCTAATTTGCAGCGGGCCGAAACTAAGAGCTGGTAATATTACTATCCTTATCTGCCAGAGTCAGGCAAGCGTCAGCACTGACCTGCCCCGCCCTAGTACTACTGTTCCATGGAGGAGTAATGAACTAAATTGTCCAAATCTGTATTGGATAGCTCGTAGCATAACTTGAAAAGTTTGCCACCCCTTTCAAAATTTTAAAGGAGTGACAAACTTTAAAGTTTGAAACTGAAGAAGTTAAAAATGATAAAGGTGAGAAAATGTTATTTAATTAATTAATGAGTGAAAAGAAATTTCATACACTCAGTGAAAGGAGAGTTTAATGCTCTTAAAATATGAAGCTTAATTTAATATAAAAATTTTGAAAACTAATTAAAGAAGGTAAAAAGACAAAGATAAGAAAATTTTTATTTGATTAAATGGGAGAAAATAAAATTCAGGCCAAAGATCATATAGAGATAAGTCTCAGGTTAGTTTAACTTATTAAATTCTAAACTTATGTGGTAGTCACATGACATTTAAGCTTATGTGGAACATACAAATGCACCTTATGTGATAGCCTTGTTACCTTAACATTATTAAATGTTAAGTATACGTGGCAGTTACATGGCACTCTAAAATCAAACCTATCTTATTTTCTATTATGCAAGGTAGATTTAAAGCGCTCAATAATACTAATGTCGCAACAAAATTTTTTCTTTGATTTTTGTAGTATGTAATTTTACTGCAATCATTAAAAGTTTCACTCAAGATTTCTATTTTATCTTTCATCATCCTACCTACTACGAAATTTCTATTTATATACTTTTCTTTGTCTCACTAATTAGAAGAGACATATTTTTAATACTGACCTAGAAAAAATATTAAAGAAAAAGTCTAGAAAGTAGGAAAAAATGGTATATCGCATGGGCAAGTTAGGATATAAAAATATTCCTATAACAAAGAGATTAATGCGCATCGGAATAAACAAATTAAACAATGAAACAAACACAGTTTTAACGTGGTTCGATTTTAAAAAACTTACATCTACAAAACTTCTATATCAAATATGGAGGCATAAGTAGGAACATACATCTGTTATGACATTATATCAACCCATAAACCATCAACGAGATATCAGCAGAGACACTCATCTCTAATGATCTCGACTCCTATAACAACACATCACAATAGCCTAAAAGGCTTCCAATAAAATAGCCAAAATAGGGTCCCTCACTCAACCTAGATATAGAGAGCCGAAAGGCCACACCTCTAACTTTTCACTCTCAACTCAACTGAAAATAATACCCCATGAGTTCTTTATGTAATTCATAATTACCAAAACTAATTTTCCAAAACCAACCAAATCTAAATTAAAAAGAAACTAAAAAGGTAATTATTCAATCTTCACTACTACAAAACGGAGCTTTAACGGCTGCGAATTAACGGCGGAAAATAGAAAACCGCAGTAATAAAAGGAATGCGGACTTTCTACGGCGGTCTAAAAATGAACCGCCGTAGAACAGGACTTTCTACGGCGGTTTAAAAATGAACCGCCGTAGAAACGGACTTTCTACGGCGGTTGGAGGGAAACCGCCGTGGAAAGTGGACTTTCCACGGCGGTTGTAAGGTAACCGCCGTGGAAAGTGTGGACTTTCCACGGCGGTTACCTTCCAACCGCAGTGGAAAGTCCACTTTCCACGGCGGTTTCCCTCCAACCGCCGTAGAAAGTCCCCTTTCTACGGCGGTTTAATTTTCTCCGCCGTAGTATTGACGTATATATATATTAAAACCTAAATAACACCGTGTATTCCCATATCGCGCCCGAGAGTGTCTGTCTCCAAATTTCTACTACGGTTTTGCACGTTGAACCTAAAGAATCGTCATTTGGAGCTAAAATTTACCACCTAAAGGTTAGAAACTTGTAAAATTTTCCAGTAATTGCTTATGCTTGTACTTTAGATATGTCATCCTATAGCATTTATTTTTATTTATGGTAGCTGCATGACTGAAAATTAAATTGCATATATTCCATGTATGTGGCGAACCTTAGTAGTGTGGAACCCTATTTAGTTATACTATCTAGTTTTCGGTGATGTAATTTGATTTATAGTGTTTGATTTTTAATGGATGATGTTCATATAATTAGCACTACTTAGAGTGTGTATTATTTTTTTATGCATTTTATGTGTTTGACGAAATGCATGAATGAAAAACTTAGAGTTTCTTCTTCATTTGATTATGTCTATTGCGCATGTGTTGTCATTGCATTATTTTTTTCATTGAGGTATTATAGTAGTTTTGCACATATATGACTAACATAAGTATTATGACATGTGCTAAGACAAGCATGCAACTTGATACTTTGTACATTTTTGTTGAATTATTATTTGGTATTTTTAATTATTTCAAGGTCTTAGTTACACATGGATCGAAATATCTTGTTCTGTGGTGATCGGACCTCCGATTCTTATGCGAGAGAAGTTGAGAATTTCATTCAATTCGCTTATAAGAATACAAAGTACGTTCATTGTCCGTGCAAATCTTGTAAAAATGGGGCGCGGTTTGATAACTCAGATACAATAAGATTCCATTTATATCGGCACGGGTTTGATCCTTCTTATAAACTGTGGATTTGGCATGGTGAAAGTATTGATGGTTTACCTGAGCAAAGAAAATCTCATGCAAAAGGAGATGATGCGATTACTAGAGATCGATTAGATGCCATGATTGAGGATGTGGCCGAGGATTTTGCTGATAAACCGGAAGTTCTTGCTTCGATTTTGGGTGACAATGAGAAGCCTCTATACAAGGGTTGCAGTAAATATACACGATTGTCTAGTGTTTTGAAGTTGTTTAGTTTGAAAGCGGCAAATGGGTGGTCAGATACTAGTTTTACAGCCTTATTGAGGGTATTGAAAGATATGCTCCCAGAAGATAATGAACTTCCAGATCGAATTTACGAGGCGAAAAAAATGTTGTGTCCAATGGGTATGGAGTATAAGAAGATCCACGCTTGCCCAAATGATTGCGTCCTCTACAGGAATGAGTATAAGGATTTATTGCGATGTCCTAAGTGTAACACTCCCCGATACAAAAACAAGCAGCTGTGTGATGCTGTTGAAGACAGTTCTGATGCGCAAAAGAAGGGGTCGCCGGCTAAGGTTCTGTGGTATCTTCCTATAATACCGAGATTTAAACGGTTGTTCGCTAATGAAAAAGATGCAAAACTATTGACATGGCATTCAGATCGGTGTATTCCCAGTGATGATGACAAGGTGATAATGCATACATCAGACTCAGATCAGTGGAAAAAGATTGATTCAATGTATCCTTCTTTCGGGGAGAAGCAAGAAATTTGAGGCTTGGTCTGTGTACTGATGGAATGAACCCGTTTGGCAGTCTGAGTAGCACACATAGCTCATGGCCGGTGATGTTGGTTATTTACAATTTGCCGCCTTACTTGTGTATGAAGCGCAAGTACATACTTATGTCTCTAATGATTTCAGGCCCACGGCAACCAGGAAATGACATCGATGTGTATCTTGCTCCTCTTATTGAAGACTTGAAAAAGTTATGGGATGAAGGCGCACCTGTGTTTGATGCCTACCGTGAAGAAATGTTCACATTACGTGCCATGTTGTTCTGTACCATTAATGATTTTCCTGCTTATGGAAACTTGTCTGGGTACTCTGTTAAAGGGCATAAAGCATGTCCAATATGTGAGGAGAGTACAGATTTTTGTCAGCTTGCACATGGGAGGAAGACAGTATACCTTGGGCATCGCAGATTTCTTCCCGAGACTCATCCGTATCGCCGTATGAAAAGAGCATTCAATGGATTCCAAGAGTTCAGAAAAGCTCCAGAACCCTTGAGCGGGCCAGAGGTGAAAGCTCGTGTGACGGACATTAATGTTGAGTTTGGTAAAACTTCGGAGTCCAGCAACAATGATACAGGTTGTTGGAAGAAAAAATCCATATTTTTTGAACTTCCATACTGGGAGAACTTGGATGTCAGACATTGTCTCGATGTTATGCATATTGAGAAAAATATTTGCGAAAGCCTCTTAGGTACGCTCTTGAACATCCCTGGTAAAACTAAGGATGGTTATAACGCGAGACTTGATATGGTTGATATGAACATAAGAGCAAATTTAGCACCGGTAGCTCGAGGACAACGCACATATCTACCCCCTGCCTGTCACACTTTGTCCAGAAAGAAGAAAAAACAACTGTGTTCAAGTTTGCGTAGCATCAAAGTTCCATCTGGATATTCTTCAAATGTAAGCAGACTTGTTTCCTTGAAAGATTTAAAACTGGTTGGTTTGAAGTCTCATGATTGCCATGCCTTAATGCAGCAATTGTTGCCTGTAGCTATTCGCTCGATATTGCCCAAGCATGTTAAGTCCAGTATAACAAGACTTTGTTTCTTCTTCAATGCTATATGTAGCAAGGTTATCGCGCGCGAAAGACTTGATCAGCTACAAGATGAAATAACTGTTGTCCTCTGTCAATTAGAAATGTATTTTCCACCCGCCTTCTTTGATATTATGGTGCATTTGGTGATTCATTTGGTCAGAGAGATAAAAATCTGCGGGCCTGTTCATTTGCGATGGATGTACCCATTCGAGCGATATATGAAAGTATATAAGGGGTATGTGAAGAATCGTTGTCGTCCTGATGCTAGTATTGTTGAAGGTTATATAGCTGAGGAGGTAATTGAGTTTTGCACTGAGTACTTGGCCGGGACCGCATCCATTGGAATATCTAAGAATCGGCACGATGGGAGGATTACAGGTATGGGCAGAAGGGGAGGAAAAAATTTTTTGCCGTCTAATGTTGAATTAATGAAGGCGCATCTCTACATTCTGCGCAATTCTGAAGAAGTTGCGCCCTATGTGACAGACCACATACAGTCAATAAGAACGTCTTATCCTGCTTGGACGGATCAACGTGTGCTCAATGAACATATTCGGACATTTGTCTATTGGTTTGGTAATGCTGTCCTGGGCAAAGACGTTTCGGAGACATTGAAATGGTTGGCATTTAGGCCCAGCCCTGCGGTACGAGCATTTTCATGCTATGACATAAATGGATATTCATTTGCTACTAAGAGACAAGATGAGAAGAGTACGGCACAAAACAGTGGTGTTACATTAATCTCAGAGGCTTTACATGTTTCTAGCAGGAAGGATAAAAATCCATTGTATGCAAGCATGGCTTATTACGGGGTGATCGAAGATATTTGGGAGATTGACTATGTTTGTTTCAAAGTAGTTGTATTTCGCTGCAAATGGGTTGATAACAATAGTGGGGTTCGAACTGATGATCCATTGGGTTTTACCTTGGTCAACCTCAATCGGGAGGGTTTCAAGGGGGAACCATTTATACTTGCATCGCAGGCGAAACAAGTTTTTTATATCACCGATCCTTGCGACGAACATTGGTCTGTTGTTCTTCATGGTAAACAACATCACGGTGTGGAAGGGATAGATACAGAAGAAGGGCTTCATGAGGCTGGCCCTTTCTCTAGTGGGTTACCTGAACCGAGAGCAGATGAGGAAGATAGGGAACTTGATAAATACATACTTCGTGATGACCACAGCGAAGGATTATGGTTCGAGGATCAAGTGTCCCTTAAGAGAAAGAGAATAAGTTAAGAATCATTTTCAGGTATATTGTTTGTTTTTATTAAACTTCAATTCCCGTGGGTGTGTATGTGTGTTTGTGTATTTGTATATGTTTCTTTGATTTTAATGAAGAGAGGATTCAATAAATTTTTAACAACATTTATTTTTATCCTTCGTACTGTGGGATTGAAACAGGTCACACCTCGGATGAAGCCGCGCAATCAAGGGACAAAATTTCCAGGGACTTCATATGCGAACTGTTTATAAATGAATATGTTATTTTTTGAAATTGTGTGAAACTTATGTGCTGATCTTAAATTGCACTTGTGTTTTGGTAAAAAACAAGCAGAGGAGATTCTGTCTGAAGTGATTTGAAACTGAATTCCGTATTATTCGAAATAGTTGGAATTTTAGTGAAGTATTGAAGTATATGTGCATCGAATTTACAGGGAGTACGTTACATTTATAGGGGAGACTTTGTCAAATTTTCCGAAAATAGATTTCCTTGTTTTTCATTTATGAATAAATGTTTCTTGTATTATTATTATTATTTTCTTCCAAGGAGTAGTACTTTGGTAAAATTTCCAGGGAAATCTATACGCAGTTCATTTTGTTTTTATTTTATATTTAACTCTTTATAAATTACTTGTCAGCGGGTTCGGGAAACAGGGGAAATACAGGGGAAAAAATGGGAGTGGAGAGGAAGAGAATGAGGGAGGAAAAGAACGTTCAAAATTTTTGAACTTTAATTAACCGGGTCGCCTATTCAACGGCGGTTCAACATTGAACCGCCGTTGAAAGTGGAACTTCAACGGCGGTTCAATTCTTAACCGCCGTTGAAAGTGTATCTTCAACGGCGGTTCAATGTTTAACCGCCGTTGAAAGTGTATCTTCAACGGCAGTTCACTCGTGAACCGCGGTGGATTCTTTTTTCAATATTAATTTGTTTTTTCCATTTTTCAAATAACTAATCTCACAAATTTGTAAGTATAATAATACATACCCTGATTGTGTATATTTATTAATTATAGGTCAAATATAGAAATTAATAAATTTCGTAAATTTAATACATGTAAGAGATGATAAAATAATAAGCTTCATTATGTTCCGTTAAATATCTACTTTTTCGACAAATGCATTATAGGTACGTATAGTAATATAAAAATTAATTAATATTAGTTAAGTGGCCGAAAAAAATTAAATAAACACTGGATTTCATTAATTTACAAACATATATATATACATATCTGTTTATACATACATATATATATATATATATACATCTTTCGCTTTTCTCCTTTCCCCTCTTGATGCACATCATATATATCCAACTCTCTCGATCCTCTATGCTCTCGATATCTTGTAAATTTCCACTACATAAATAAAATATTTTCATTTGAATAATTGAATACTTTAAGACAACTTTTATAATTAATTCTTATATATATATATAATGTATTTTGAATTTGGTACAAAAAAATAGAAAATCCATGCGTAGGGTTTAGGGGTTAGGGTTTAGGGTTTAGAGTTTAGAAAATGATATGAAAATAGAAAATTCATGAGTAGCGCGGGAATTGGCTCCAAAAACTACTTTTCTACGGCGGTTCAACTTTGAACCGCCGTAGAAATCAAACTTTCTACGGAGGTTCAAACATGAACCGCCGTAGAAAATACTTTCTACGGGGGGTTCTCGGTTGAACCGCCGTAGAAAATTAGTTTTTGGAGCCAATTCCCGCGCTACTCATGAATTTTCTATTTTCATATCATTTTCTAAACCCTAAACCCTAAACCCTAACCCCTAAACCCTAAACCCTAACCCCTAAACCCTACTCTCTATTAAGTTTTTTTTCCCGATTTTCATAAATTAACCGCGGTCACTCTTAAGATGAAAATAGATATATAGTGAAGCGCCACCCTTTTCCTGGATTTTCGCTTTGACATTCAAAGGAATGAAACATTTCAAATCATGCATATGTGCAAAGTCAACCTATCGGTCAACGTTTTTCAAGCTTAATTATATTAAGCTTTGAATTTTGAAAGTTGCTAAATTCAAGTTTCTATCAAGCATTTTATATATCATCCAAGCACCTTCAAAGGCTCAAGTAGTTATGCATAAAGATTCAAACAATCCAAAGCATTCATATTTTCAAAGTCAACTACTTGGTCAAGTTTTTTCAATTGAAGGTTGCCATTTTGAAGCATATATCCTTAATTTTCTCATGTGAGCAACTTCAAATTATCAATAAGTTAATTCTTAAACTCTCAAATAAGCTAAAGCATGTATATTTAAAAAGTCAACCACTTGGTCAACCATTTTTATGTAATGCAAACATGCTTAATTCTTGCTATCTTGAAATGAAAATTTTCAACCGTTTTAACATGTGCAAGAATTTCAAGATACCAAAGATGACATAGATCCTAATGCATCATTTTAACTCTAAAACATGGCATTCTAGGATTATATCACTCAAAGACTCATCAATCAAATGCAAATTTCAAATTTTCTCAAATTTTTCTCTATTTTGCCTAACTCATCTTTTCTTGAGTATTTTAACTTCAAAATTGGTCTTAGCATATTTAAAATATCATTCTAATTTCATTTGACCAATTTTCATCTTCTAAGTATTTAAAAGTCTAAAAGTCAAACTTCTAGCTAATTTCAAATAATGCTCATAAAGTCCTAATGACTTTCAGCAAAAAAAAATTTTCGGCCACTTAAATTTTATTAATTAATTTTTAATTTACTATACGTACCTAATGCATTTGTGGATTTGATTTTTTTATCCCGTTCGCCAAGTCGAAAAAGTAGGAATTTTAGGGAACATAATGAAGCTTATTACTTTCTTGGCTCTTACATGTATTAAAGTTACGGAAATTATTAATTTTTATGTTTGACCAATAATTATTGTACGTGTAGTAGCACGCGCGGGAAATTTAAATGCAAATATGTGGTTCAATTAAAAATTTGAAATTTAATTATGAAATGGTTAATAAAAGTCGAGATTGTGTACATAATTAATAAATATACAAAATCTGGGTATGTATTATTATATTTACCAAATTGTGGAATAGTTTTTTGAAAATGGAAAATAAAAAAATTTAATATTAAAATATGACCGCGCGGGAATTGGCTCCAATTTTTTCTATTTAAACCGAGAAAAAGTGCGGACTTTCAACCGCGGTTCAATCTCGAACCGCAGTTGAAGGTACACTTTCAACGGTTGAACCGCAGTTGAAAGTGTACCTTCAACTGCGGTTCGCGGTTCATGGTTCAACCGCAGTTGAAAGTATACTTTCAACGGCGGTTCAACCGCGAACCGCAGTTGAAAGTATACTTTCAACGGCGGTTCAAGGTTGAACCGCAGTTGAAAGTATACTTTCAACTGTGGTTCGCGGTTGAACCGCCGTTGAACCGAGCCCGGTTATTAATTATAATTCAAATTTTTACCTTTTTCATTTCCTCCCTCATTCACTTCCTTTCTTCTTCCTTCTTTTCCCCTTCACTTCCCCTGTTTCCCGAAGCTTCTTCCCGCGGCCGTTCGTCTTCTTCGCCGCTTCTCCCATCGCCGGCGACCTCCTCCACCTTCCGATCATCCGTCGGCTGCCCAAGCATTCACCGATTGTTCGGCTGCCCAAGCATTCACCGTCGGTCGGCTCTCCATTTCCACCCTCCCATATAAACTTAAAGCTTGGATTTTTTTTGAGTTCACCCAAAAGGTTCCACCTTCTATGCTTTCATTTTAAACTTTTGTGTATTTAACCTTACATTTTGCAAATGCTTACCATTGCACTAGGATTTTGTTGGTTGATATTTATAGTAGATTTCGGTTTTAACACTTGTGATGAAAGCTTGGAAAGTTTTTGGATTTATTGATTATTTGTAGCATTTGGTTTGGTTGTTGAATTGAGTGTTTTGTCCTACATAAGTTGAGAACTTAGGGTTTGATTAATGTTCCATTAGGTACCCTTTGAAATTTGGGTTTTTTTTTGAAAATGAGAAACTCAAATGATTATTTCGGTTTTGCTTGATTAATTTTAGAACATTGGTGTTTGATTTCGGTTTTTATTCGATTTAGTGTTCCTCCTTTAGTGATAATGAGGAAAATGCTTTGTTGTTGATTCCACTTTGTGAAATGTTATTCCTTTAGTAGAAATGAATGAATGTTCTCATTAGTTGTTGGTTGTGAAATGTGAAGTACTTTATCAATGGTACCCTTGAGAAGTCCACTTTTTTTTGGCCCTCATTTGGTTTAATTTGGATAATGGTAATTGTGGATTTTTAGGAGTGAATTTTGCGAATGTACATTGCCTTTTTTCCACATTAGTTGTTGGTTGTGAAATGTGAATTACTTTATCAATGGTCCCCTTTATAAACGGACTTTTTTTTGGCCCTCATTTGGTTTAATTTGGTTAATGGTAATTGTGTATTTGTAGGAGCGAATTTTGCGAATGTACCACTTTTTTTTCAACATTACAAGCATTCTTGTATTTGACATTAAAGCTTTTGTTGTCATTGCATATATGTTATATTGAATTCTCTTTCTATGTAAATGAAGTTTAAGGTACTTTCAATGGCCGAAAAAGAAAAAGCAATACGGAGCATGGAGATGGTTCTTCTACTAAATCTAGTAGAGTTAGAGGGCCCACAAATTGCAATGACCTATTGGAAATGCGAAAGAATGGGGAAACTCTTGACATTTCTTTTGATTCCGGGCTCGAGCCTAGAGTACATCATGTACAGTGGATTACCTTTGTGGCATATACGGCCCGGAGCAAAGTGGACTTAGTGGAATATGAATCATGGCCGAAAGTTCCCGCGGAGCTCAAGAAGAGAGTTTGGATGGAAATACGGGTATTTTCTTTAATTATAATGCATTCTTTGTTTCTTAATTCTTCCATACAATTTTACTCAAATTCCTCACTAAATTTTACTCCTAATTTTCACTGTAGGCATTATTTGTTTTCGAGTCCACCGAAGAACTCGAAGATAAGTGGATTAGTTATGCCGGTAAACGGTGGAAAGATTTCAAATCCTATTTAGGGAAATATGTACATGGTCCCATGAAGGGTAGGGACCCATGTTTGGAATATAAATTTATCCCTAGGGAGACATGGATTAAGTTCAAGGCTAGCCGCGAGACAGAAGAATGACAGGTATATTTTTTTAAATTTGATTTCCTTCTTCTTTTTGGATATTTGAAATTGCTCAGTTTAGGGATAATAATTTTTCATTATATTTATCTCTAGACCATTCGTGGAAAAGCGCAAAAGAATGCCAATTTAAATGCTTTCTACCATAACTTATCTCGCGGTGGCTACCGACTGCTGAAGCAGCAGTTGCATGACGAGGAGGTCAGTGCATCCGGAAAGAAGCCTTCAGAGGAGGGTCAGTCCGAAGAAGAAGGCGAGGATTCTTATTCAGGGCCAGGCCGTCATGACCTTTGGATACATGCCCATACGAACAAAAAAAGGGAATACTTCACGCCAGAGGCTGGGCGTGTAGCGAAGGAAATTGTAAGTTTTGCACCATACATTTTCTTATGTTTCAATTATTTTAATATTTAAAGTCTATGTGTATAGAATTTTTATTATAACTGATTATTTATTACTAGATATCTATGATGAAATGCTAATTAATAATTTGGTTGTCATTAAATGTTTATATCAAATTATTATTATCTAGTTGTCACTGTAAAGTAAATAAATGACTAATTTGTATATATGTGTATTTATTTATATTTTATAATTATGGTTATCAATTTTATATTTAAAATTTATATACATAAATGAATAATCTCTGTATATGTGTATTTATTTATATTTAATTGATCTATTTACATTTACTATATTTGGCAACATGTGTAGGAAAATCTATGTTCCCGCGAGTCCCAAGGGGAGACCGTTGCAGAGGGTAGGAATGACATTCTTGTCATTGCAACGGGCAAGCGCGATCACCCCGGTCGTTATCGCGGCCATTCTACGCGGGCACGTATCACAGAGGTTTTCCCACAGAAAACAAAGCCGTCGCTTAAAGAGGAACTTGATTTAACTAAGCGACAGCTTCAGAAAACCACTGCCCAACTAGATGAATGTCAGACACAGCTGAAGATGATGATTGGGGTTATATGTGGTAAGATGGGAACCGATAATGATACATTAAAAGCCGCCGTCATGAATAATGCCCCGGATGAGAGCTTGCACCCAGAGACCTCCGGAGCGGTCCCTGTATCCCCTGTGAGCCCTGTTTCTCCTCTGATACCTACAAAGTTGCCCGATTTGGAGATGCTACATGTTGCACCTACGGACCCGATCAAAGCCTCTGACGGCGGTGCTTTAGGCGAATACAAGGTAAATAAAATTAGACGGCTTCTTTTAATACTTCAAAATTTTTTTTTTCTTTATTACAGTGATTTGTTAAGTTATTCTTAATAGTTGACTAATGTTCATTCGCTTGCCTATTATCTTAGGACGGGTGTGAATGCCATCTGTTCCTTCATGAGGATTCGCAAACGCGGCGTAAGCTTGTGGCAAAAGGAAATATTTATAAGCAAAGCAAGCACCACGGGCGCGAGGTTAGGAAAGGTTGTGCGAGGGTCACAATTAAAATTTCCTATGATGACTGTGCCCCGCTGCCATTTCCTAAGGAAGAGGCTGCAACAGTGGGAATGGCCAAGTCCTTTTTCGTGGAATGGCCTAAAGAGTTGATTGAAATTATTCAGCCGGCTCCGGTAACAAAGGTATATTCTTTCATTTATTTGTGTATTACTTAATACCATTTTGTATATTTAATGTTATTTCAAATGATGTTAGGTGGATAAAAGTGCCCAAAAGAAAAAAAGCCGGATGAGTTCTATGGATGACAAGACATCTCCTTCGGCGACGGTTCCGACTGAGGAGTCATCCTCATCGACATCTGATCCATTGCAAGAGTTAAAGCTCCGAATGGATAATGATGCGGGCTTCAATGGCTTCTGCTTTCAAATGACAAAAGAAGTCATAGGTTTGGACCTGCCTAATATGATGGATCGAGGGGATCTATTAGAGTTATTGACCAGAGAAAGCCAGGTCTCAAACAGTTTGATGCAGTTGTTCACCCAGTGAGTTTCCACTTAATTTTATAACCTATTTCTGATTATTAATGTTATATATTATGCATTCCATGTGCATAGGCTAACCAATGAAGCCTTTTTTTTAAATTCTTTAGAGCTTTACATGAGTTAGCTGAAAGGAATGGGAGAAAGAGGATAGGTTTCCTTTCGGCTGATCATGTCACACCCACACAAACTACGCTTCAAGATAGGGTGAACTACATTGCGCGAATCTTGAAGGATAGGAATAAAGAAATGTATCTGGTGCCTTATCTTCAGGGGTAAGTGACACTGTAAGCGATTCTCTAATATTTAAGAAACACTGATATAAAGATCTGACGTACGTCATTAAATTTTTTGTTGGCAGTGAACATTGGATGCTAATGGCCATTAGACCAGTAGATAAGGTTGTATACTGGTTTGATTCTTTGCAAAATCCACAGAAGAAGGAGGCGGTGGAGCTTATGGACGAGTGAGTTATATATATTAACAACTGTTAGAATGCCTATATATCCATATATTGCTAATTAGTTTCGTGCCGATTTCATTTTTATAGGGTGATGTTTAACTATCAAGCTTTCTTGGGATTGCCCACAAATGTGCATATGCCACCTTCGTGGATAGTAGTTAAGGTAAATGAAATTGGTTCTTATAAATTTTTTAATTACATCCGTGGGTCTAGTAGCCTAAGCAATTAGTAGTGTTAGTTGTTTTAATTAAATCCGTGAGTCTAGTAGCCTAAGTTATATAGTGTTAGTCAATTAATTTATTAGTTAGTCAAGTTATTTATTGAGGTATTTGATTAATTATGCATGCAATCTGTGAGTCCAGTACTGTAGGTTAGTTAATATAAGCATGCAAATTGCCGTTTCGATCAGTAGAAATTAGTGAGTCCTAGTTATTTAATTAATTAGATTAATACGAGTTTAGTTATGAATATTCGTAGAAATTTTTTACTCACCGTTGTGTTGTATACAATTAATTGTATGATCTTCTAACTCGTATATATTAATTCATTAGCATAAAAAGCAAACGGATAATTGGGAGTGTGGGTACTATGTAATGCACTACAGGTACCAAATAGCAATGAAATCATCCACATTTGCACTTGAAAAGGTAAATATATATTTCTCATTACTTACTTAATTGACTGTATTTCATTTTGCTTACTCGGGTAGTTTTTAATTTCAAAAAACTCTGTTGCAGCACTTCAAGATCGACAGCACTCCATTGAGCAATGTGGATATAGATGCAGTGCGAAAAATATGCGCTAGATATATTTTGGAGCATCCGTCGTAGTAGAAGGATACTAATTAAACTTGTTCATATTAGAGTTGTACAAATATTTTTTGGATATACTGTATTATAAAAGCGAATTCAATTTGTATATTGGTGATATTTGTAATAAATTTGGACTGTAAGCATAAGGTTTTGATTTGAACCAGGTTTAATCAGCAGGCTTTTAATGATTTTAATGTGGTTTGCGTTTAAAAAGTAACCACTTTCAACGGCAGTTCATAGTTGAACCGCAGTGGAAAGTATACTTTTAATGATTTTATTGCGGTAAAAAGTAGCCACTTTCCACGGCGGTTCAAGGTTGAACCGCCGTAGAAAGGTTACACTTTACCGCCGTGGAAAGTGTACCCTTTCTACGGCGGTTCAACCCTGAACCGCCGTGGAAAGTGTACCCTTTCTACGGCGGTTCAAGGTAGAACTGCCGTAGAAAGGTTACACTTTCCACGGCGGTTCAACCTTGAACCGCCGTAGAAAGGTTACACTTTCCACGGCGGGTCGAACCCGCCGTAGAAAGTCCGCTAACTTACAACGGCTGCCAGATAGATGGCGGTTCAAAAATGATAAACCCCGCCGTTAAAAGCCCTTTATAACCGCCATTAAAGCTCTGTTTTGTAGTAGTGCTTACTACAAGTAGAATTTCTTAATTGAACTTGGTTTAATTTTCCAACACAAGGGTTTTGGAAAGGAGTAAGAAAGAAGTTGAGACCCCGCTCTACATGTTCGGTCAGTTTTTACATTAAAATAATAAAAATTAACAAAGTTAAAAATAGGACCTCCAACTTTTAACTGGTCTGCCTTACATGAACATGACACTCGCTTGTACACTTCCTACTTATGTTGTTGTCACTTTCTTTCCCTGAAATGCACCAAATTAAAGCTCAAGTACTGCATGTATGCATATTCATCCGTATTAGGCAATGTTCGTTATTATATTTTAATGGAGGTTTTGAAAAATAGGTTTAAAAAAAACATGCCAGCAAACATATTCGTTGTTTTTAGAAAATTATGTTTCAAAAGGGAATTTTGACAAAAAAAAATCTCCAAAATCTAGTTGCAAATTGCCAAAAAAAATGTATTTTTAAACCTATATTTCCCAAAACAATTTATGTTAAAAAAATAAATGTTATATTTCAAAACAATTTCTAAAACTCAAAACAAAATCAAAACTTAGCAAAATGAACAGTGTTCTCCAAACTAAGCTGCTAAAAAGTTTTTACTGTGGCTGGAACATTGTACACATGGAAACAAATTAAGGAAGCAAAACAGCAAAAAGCCCACATGCAACAATAACAAGAAGATGATCATCATAAAAAGGCAAAGGGTGTTGCAAATGCAAACCCCTTCTATCCCAGCACAAAACAACATAAAAAAACACAGTCCAACTTTGTCCAAACAAATTCATGTCCAACCAAAGGGAAAGGAAGATGAGGACAAGGTTGTATGTATCTATCTGCAGAGAATATAATCAGATCTTTAGAAGATTTGGAATGAGATTCCCGTTCTGATTTTCTCTACTAAAATACAAACCCAAATTGATTATTACTCCAATTCCATTAGAAGAGATAGTTTGAAAAAAAATTTTCGTTTAGATATAAGAATCGTTAGTGGTGAAACTTAAGTTTCAAAACTGGAGGGATCAACAAAAATAAAATTCTTTCAATTTCACAATTTTACTAATATAATTATGTATAGTTCACAATTAACCTACTTTTGAAAAATAAGGGCATACATAAAATAAAAAAAGAGTGAACTGTCAAAAATGTCGTCATTCTTTTCCAGAACCTCCCGTTTGGTCACTAAACATTTTTTTTCCCAAGAAATGTCACCACATTTTCGAAAAGGGACTGGAAATGTCATTCCGTTAGAGCTAACGGAATAGTCAACATGTGCCTCTCACATGCTTTTTTTCAGGGGTATTTTTGCCTTTTTACTGTTCATTTCTTTTTCCTTTTTTTTTTTTTGTCCTTTCTTTCTTCTTCTCCGATGGTTCAGACCATCTTCTTCATTTTTTTTTCTTTCTTCTTCTCTGACTGTTCATACTAGCTTCTCATTTTTTTTTCCCTTTCTTTATCTCCGACGATTCAGACCGCCTTCTTCGTGCTACCGCAACTTCCAGCCACGTTCGCTTGGTACGCCTGAGAGGTGAGGGATTAGGGAAAGAAGATAAATAGTAAAACTGGGGAAGAAGGGAAAAAAAAAAATAATAATTTAATAGTAAAAAGACAAAATACCCCCGAAAAAAGCATGTGAGATGTACATGTTACATATTCCATTAGCTGTAATGGAAAAATTTAACAGAATGACATTTCTGACTCCTTTTCGAAAGTATGGTGACATTTCTGGGTAAAAAAAAAATTTAGTGACCAAACGAGAGATTTTGAAAAAAATATAATGACATTTTTGGTAGTTCACTCTAAAAAAAAAATATTGTGACGATTTAATTATTCATGTGTTGTACATTAGGGTGCTTGTAATGGGCACTTTGTAGTGGGTTTATCCCACTACAAAGTGCCAAGTTTGCAAACCCAGCTTTGGATTTGTCAACAAATTGTGGGGCCCACCATTTGAATAGTGTAACACACGTTGCACTCTTTGCATGCGTGATGCTCAATCTCGCTATGGTGGCATCTGCCACCAGCAGTTTTCTCCCTTTTTTATTTTTAAATTTTTTTTTTCCTTTTCAAATGTTGCAATAGTCGTTGCTACTGCAACGGGTAATTTTTTTTTTTTTTCCTTTTTTAAATTTTTTTTTCTTTAACAATGGCCATGAGGCTTTTTTTTTGGTATTTTTTTTTTTTTATGTAGCCGTTGCAATTTATTTCCTATAAATACTTATCAATTCTATTATTTCTCTACTTCTCATCCAAATCATACATCTCCCCAATCAAGTTTTAGAACTTTTGATTTTCATCTTTTTTCGTTGGCTTCCATATCCGAATTCTCTATCTAAATGACTGAAAATAATCCGGGGTCATTCCCTATTTTTTTGGTTTGTCATACAAGCAAGGAGATTGGAGCTCGCAAAGTTCTAGCTCCAATTCTACTCATAATCCCCTGTTTTTTCATGTTCCGTATCCCTAATTCCTTCCACATAATGTTTCCAACTTTAGAGCAATGGGTGGCCATTTTAGGATGTCACCTTCTGGTGCGTTTCACTTTCCACCACCACAGACGTCTTGCGATTTTGGGTGTTTGAGCCTTGGAGGATCTTCATCCGATAAGTAGATAGCTTCGCCATTTCCATTTGTCTCATCGCAACAGTTCCCATCACACTCTATACAACCCGGTGCAAAAGAACACTCCTGACGACACCAAAGAACGCAGAGGTCGACGTAGCAACAATGCCATGGTCACACGAAGAAAAGAAGTGTCTTGCACAAGCTTGGGGCAGCATCAGCAGTTGCTCAAAAGTTGGCAATCACAGAAGAATAAGGAGTTCTAGGAAAAAAGGGTTGCATACTATAATGAACATCGGCCGAAGGGTACGACCAACAGATCAGGAGGTGCGATTAAATCACATTACTATCAGGTAATCCCTGATGTTACCGCTTTCTTGGGATTCTATAATAACTTTTACAGCAATCGTGCAAGTGGTCAAAGTGATGAAGATGTTTTTGAGGCTACAATGGCCCAGTGGAACGCAATCAACCCAACAAAGACCTTCAAGTACATGCACGTATGGAAGATAATGAAAGAGTTATAGAAATGGGCTCCTCTACAAATGGATCAGCATGCTAGTAAGAAGTCGAGGACATCCGAATCGGAGGGGCATACTTCATCAGAGAGTTCGATTTGGTCTCGTCCAATGGGGCAGCAGAGGGCAAAAAGATAGGGCAAAGCCAAACTGAAAGTTTCTGATGATGGTGGAGATGACAAGTGTGAAAAACTTACTAATATGGAAGCGGAAAGGATGAAGTAGAAAGAAGAAGAGCTGAAACAGAAAGAAGAAGAGTTGAAATAGAAAGAAGACGAGCTGAAACAGAAAGATGAAGAAATGTTACTGAAGGAATATAAAATTTTTATGAAGGATACGAGCGGAATATCGCCGGCACAACTAGAAGTTCATATGAGGCTCGTTGAAAAGATTAGAGTGAAACGAGACTGGTGATTTAAGTTTCAATTATGTAACCGTTGAATTATGTACTTTTATTTTTAGTCTGGTTTTTTATTTACGTAATTTTTATTTTAATTATGTAGAATTTATTTGAATATAACGTACTTTACATAATATTTTCCTATTTATCTAATATTTTTCATGTGCTTAATTGAGTAATGTATTTTTATGAGATTAAATTAAAGATTTCATTAAATTAAATTTATAATTAAAAATAATGAATAAATATTGTATCAAAATAACATATATTAAATGTAAATAGATGTGTATATTGGTGGGACCTGGGTTGAAGTTGCTTTTGTAGGTTTATTGTTATGGGGGATAGGTTTATAAAAGTGTGTGGGTTTAAACTTTTGATGTGGCGCTGACGTGGCATGATAAAGTTGCTTTTGTGTGTTTATTGTTGCAACCACCCTTAGAACGCAATAAGAAATTGTACTCCCTTCATCCCAATTTAAGTGTCACTTAAGGAGTAAATAAGTGTCACTTACATATTCTAAAACTATATTGTACTGATTGTTCCATGTTTACCCTTATACTACTACTTTCAATGTGTTTTGAAAATAACGCATTATCTTTGAAACATAAATATTATTATTCTCTTTATTCTTATTAACTATAACTGTTACAACTAGCCAATGGATATACCTAAAAAAAGTCTTTGGATAGTAAAACGCTCTTTTACTAAAATTTATAATATAATAGTAAGCTAACTTAAATAGCCGGCTAATATAGTCATTTTCATATTTTTCTTAATTTGTGTGAAACAACTTTAAGTGATATTTAAATTGGGATTGATGGAGTAAAATTTTCAAACTGAACACTTTTAAAGGAACAGAAGAAAGGGAGTACAAAGATGGTATATATGACACGTAGTGTTGAAGTAATGCAAATGCCAGCTTAGTTTTCCGGAGATCCAGTTACGTACATAGGCTTTACAAGAAGAGACAATTACTCAATGGTGACCACATTGCACGTGATTAATTAATTAACTACTAGTTACTAGTGATTAATTCTTCTAGATGTTGCGTCGGATGAGATCGATTTTCGCCTTTTTGTGCCCTCCTAACTGGAACTTCTCCATTAATGCATCTCAAATTAATTAGCTAGCTGTTTTTAGCTGTTACCTAATGGTCAATTTGACATTATGTGTGCCATGAGATTGTCACCTTTCAATATTCGCAAAAAATTGTATCCGACGCGTTTAACAGTCTATAGCACATGCATTGAGTTTAGTTTCTGAATATTACGTATATATTACGTATTTGATTTAAGTGTTGATGTATCGCACATCCCTTTGAGTATCAAAATATAGAATTTAGCCTCGAAAGTATTGCACGTATTGAATTAAAGTATATGTCGAAGTATCGCTTACCGTTTTAGGTGCCGAAGTATATATTGAGTTTAAGTTCAGAAACATCATGTGTATGTTAAAACAACAAGTATCGTTTGTACAAATTTAGGTGTTACTGTTCTTAGGTGTTAAATATTTAGTTTATCCTCTACAGTATTGAGTCTAACTGCTGAAATATCGCGATTATAAGAAAAAAATATGCCCTCCACCTTTGTGGTTACATTTTATAGTAATTTTTCATTTGCAAAAATATTTTATACTATTTAACTATAATTTTTCACATTTTCAATACATTAAAAACATTTAAAGGTTCATCCTTGCAAAAAATATATTTTCAAAATATTTTGAAATGTAATAATATATGTAGGGTGTTCAAACTAAACGCAATTCGAAATTTTTGTAAGTACTGCCATCGAAAAAATTGTAGGGAGGGGGCAAAGGAAACAAAGGACTAACGAATCTTGTAAGAAGATCCTATAGGCACCAAAATGATAGTGGATTTAAAAGAAGCGCACTTTTTCACTTTTAAATATAGGATGAGCATGCATTTTAGTTTATTGGATGAAATTTTTGTCTCTTACCGGGTTTCATTTTAATTTTCCTTTTTTTTTAATACAAAATACATATATAACTAATTACTATTTCCGTGATTTAGAAAGAAAATTTTTTTTTCCTCAACTTACCCTTGTATTATTTATCTATCTAATAGTTAGTAATTATCTTAAATACTTTAATAGTATTAATTATATTACAACTTCAAAACTCTTAGTAGTATTAAATTATATTAGTTAAGGATTTTTTTTATTATTAATTTGGATGAATAACTCAAACGTTTTTCATTTTGGACCGGAGGTAGGAGGCACTTTCTCTCCATGAATATATTTGGGAAGCAAACTGTATCCAACTATGGGTTACTTGATTAATAGAGGGAATCAGTTAGTCAAATGTATAACTTTAAAAGACAACATTTAAAATTAGTCATTTGTTACCCTTACTAAAAATCAATCATGTTTCTCATATTATATAGAGTAATTTCTCTGTCTCACTTAAAAAGTCTATTTTATATTATTATAATACAAACCTTTTTGAATGAAACGGATAACCCATTTTTTTTCTTACTTATATTAAGTGTGAATTAATTGTAAATTATATGTTTCATATATCAGTAAGGATATATAAATTAATATATATATATAACTCTTTCATTAAGATCGAAAAAATATGTTCCTATAAAGTAGAAATCTTTTATTGAGAATAAATGAGTACATAAATGAGAACATTAATCATAAGTTAAGAACATGATATTCCCTCCGTCCCACTCAAAGAGTCCACTTATAAAAACTCTTTTTGTCTTATTTAAAGAGTCCGTTTTGAATTTATTTACATTACATAATCTTACTAATAGTATAATGTGTGGTTCACAATTAACTTCTAAAATAAGGATATAAATGGAAAATATGATGGTAAATTACTTATTTTAGGTGTTGTACCTCATAACCTATAATAAGTTGTATATATTTCAAAGTAGACACTTTGAATGGGACAGAAGGAGTATATTCCTACTCTCCCCCACTATGCAAACTGTATTTGATTAGAAGGAAGCACTAAAATCCCAAATGGTCCATTCCATTTGATTACATTAGATCCCACAACTATGATTAATTAATTAAATATTTAAATAATTCTCCACATGGGGAAGCTTTGATCATTATACTCCTAATCATGCAAGAATGAACCAATCAATTTACTTTCTTACTTTTAATGACTCCATATTGGTTTTTTTAATTATTATTTATTTAAGAAAATTGAGGGAAGGACATGATCATGTAAACTTTTGTGTAACATGATGATTGTCCTTCCACTATGGATTAAAGCCCAATTTCTCTAAATATGCTTAGTTTTTGAGCTTCATAATGTAATGAGTATACTAAAAGAGTAATAATGATACTTTCACTAAAATCATTAGCGAATTGACATAAGGAAGAAAAAGTCTAATTACTCCCTTCCATTCATTTAGTCTTCCTTCAAATAACATTTTTTTTTCCGCATTAGAGACGTGACCCTTTCAATGGAAAAATATTTAGTACATCTGTTATATCCCATCTTTTCCGTAATAGTGATGAAAAGTATACATCATGGCTCGATATTTTATGCAAAGTTTGGATAAAAAATTAAAATTTTACCCAACTATGTTTGGGTGATAAATAATATAAATCAGGCTCCTTCATTTTGTGTATGTTTTATATAAGAAAATTACACTTTTACCCTTGGTAACATTGCTCTTCTCATAATGAAACTTAATTTAGTTACCACTGTTGCTTTAATTTGTTTTGTCTTTCTTGATTCTCAGTTTTTATTTATTTTTATTTTTGTAAATCTTTTTACTGCTGGGGAGAAAGGGAATGAAATTGAAGGGGAAATGGGTGAACTTTATTCTTTCACGAATAGGGAAATTAGACAGCAGCCAACAGCTAAAGGAATCTCGTTTGCTTTGCGCTTTTAGCCGCCTGGTTACGTTTTCATTATCTAGCATCTTTTCTAAAGAATCTTTGCAACTGAAAATTAATTAATTTGGATCCATATTGTGAACTATATACAATTCTATTCATAAGGAATATGGCGAATTATATTTACTTCCTTGAACTTTGGGTATAACTCCGAATCGATTTTCGTTATTTTGAAAAATACAAATAACTCTTATAATTCACAATACACTAAAGTCAAAATTGGCAAAATACAAATAACTCCATACTATTTTTTTATTTTTTATAAAATACCTTCTAGCTAGGAATTTTTTTAGCTTCTTGGTCTTTACAACTTTTATGGTTTTGACTTTGTCGTCAGATGAGTTTAGGGAGTTATTTGTATTATTCAAAATAACAGATATTGATTCTGATTCGTGGTTATACCTAAAATTTAGGAAGATAGATGTAATTCATCCTAAGGAATATATGATATAAGAAAGTAAACTTTGATTTTTTTTTTCATATATAATTTTTTTGAGATAAGAAAATGTTTAGAAACAATTTTTCTTTGTAGTTCACAATAATACATAAATTCGGGGAAAAATGAAATTTACCCTTTTATTTTTTAAACATGATTTTATGATATATTTTAAAGGGTAAGACTATAGTTACTCATTCAATTGCATTACTAATGTATTATAAGTCATTATTCCCTTATCGTCATCAGCCCTAAAGCAGATAGTGCAGGCTCGACCCTCTCTCCCTGTAACCTCTTTCACGCACATCTATCGCGAGGCTAACGCCGTTGCGGATGGTTTGGTATGCTTGGCGAGCGATATGTGGGATTCTCAGATTTACACCCACGCCTCCTTGCCATTGCGGCTTCGAGGCTTGGTTAGTTTAGATGCGCATAATTTCCCTTATCTTATGGTCTAGTTATCTCCTTATGTACTCCACATACTCATCTCATCATTTGCATTTTTGTATCGCTAAGGTAAGGCTCATTACGTCTCCCTTGTCACCTTTTATATATCCGGTATTTATGCCATCATATTAATAAAGGGTCACAATGCCCACCAGTAATTGGCTGTTCTACCAACAAAAGAAAAAAAAACTCTTTGGCTTTTGAAATCTATAAAGACACCCCTACATTTTTATGGACATTCAAAAACGTCTTTATAACTTCATAAAATATATATAAAAAGGAACTTCAGGGTAGTTTCGCTTTTTCATATAAATCAGTGGAGAATTTATAGTTTTTTTTAAAAATAATAGAGTTTTTTTTTTTGGTACTTTATTCAAATACTTGAGGGAAAAATTAAAATGATAAATTATTAAAATCTTCCTGAAATTTGTTCAAATTCTCAAATGAATTTCATGATTTGATAAAATGATCAAACCAGCTCTTGACCAAATGAAACACATGATGATTGGTTGATTACATCAAATTAGTAACTTTGTTTGATAAGTTGGACAAATCTTACAGATAGTTTCTCGACAAACTTTTTTTTGTCATTTCATATTGGTCCAGAGTTAGTTTGGTAATTTCTTCGAATAATGAGATTCATCTATATCATGTTTAGTTTGTGCCGTATTAGAACTCACACGTATTCGTATTGATAGGTTCATGTTACCCTAACATTGCTCGTTGAACTATTTTGTGTTATTCGTTTCAACTCACTTATCTCACGAACCCACCATCAATGGTTAACCATATCGCGTTCATATCATATTTGATTTGTATCGTATCTCTATGGTATGTCAATAATTGTTGCACTTGGGTACCATACAAGATCTCTAAATACTAGGTAAGAAACTTTACTGAGGCACCTGCAGGGAGGGGTCTTCGGACGAGCCATATTAAGGAGCTTTTCTAGGTAGATAGAGCAAAGAACACCATTGTGCGTGTCCTGATCTAATATTGTAGGGGGTTACGTGCCCGATTATTAAATGTATTTGGGGCTCCGTCCGTGACTTTATCTCTTTATTACTATTAGATGATTTACAAAGCCATTAATATGTTCTTTGTCGTTCGGTCTTAAAGAAATGGTAAAAACTTCACTGTTATTTTCTTTTCTGTTTTTAATACAAAGCTTCCTCAAGTTTATTCAAATACTAAGTGGATATTAAGATCTTAAGAAAATTACAGACCAAACCTTGTTTGTTTGAGAGTAGTTTTGAAAACATAATTTCAAAACTTGATTTTAAAAATTATATTTATAAAAAAGAATATTAAAAATATAAAAAATTGATTAATAATAATAACATATGAATATAAAATTTAAATCCTTAAAAAAACATGTCCTTAAAACATCCTAACGAACCGCCCATAATTGCTTTCTCATATGGGAAACAAAATTAAAAGCCCTTTCAAATAAATTTTATTTTAAGCCGGGCAGAGTTTATTATTTATTATCAGAAATTCTCAAGATTTCTTTCACAAAGGCATCCACATGGCCCACGTCATTTGTCCACATTCCCAAGGTGGCCCCACTATCTGATAACCTGCGACCAATGTTGTCTGGGGCAGAGTGGTCCCGCCGCGAACCGGTAGCGTTGCCGGTTCAAAAATGCCAAAAGATCAAGAGGGAGAAAAACAGGTCAAAACCCGGTTCCGGCCAAGAACTGGCCCGAACCTGGTTTTTACCATTTTTTTCTAATTATTCGATTTTAAAAAAATTTGTTTTTAATGGGATTCAAACCTTGGTTACTCATATAGTAAACAAGAGTAATTGCCATTATACAATTGTTTATTCTTGTATAAAACATTGTTTTAATTCATTTTTAATATGAATCACAAACTTTCTAACAATCTATTAATTGGACTTTCGAAACTAATGTTAATTTTATTATCATTCCTTATCATTTATAAAATTAAGACTATCATAATTTTTATTAGTTGTTTTCTTTTCAATTAAAGTTTGTTTAATTTTTTCATGTATTAACTTAAAATATGTTTCATTTTTTTTACATCAAATTTATCTCTTTTTTTTCTAATAAAAATTTACTAATATAATTATATATATATTTTTTAATAGAAAATAAGCAATATTTTACATTTGATTTATTTATTGGATTTTATAGTAATGAATTTTAATGTTTAAGTTAGTTGTAAAATTTGAAATATATATAATTGTTGTGAAAAAAATATATTTTAAATGTTAAAAATAATAAAATTAAACTATGTTTTCATTAATATATTATTTATATTTTGTATATATATATATATATATATGACATTATCCGGTTGGACCCTCGGCTCGAACCGATCTAACCTTCAGTTTAAGCAACCCCTTGGTCTAGTCAATTCAACATCCGATTCGGTCCAAACAACCATGCCTGGGACCGACGTGTCTTTATCGAACAGAAAGCTTCGTTTTCTCTAAGAATCTCAGGTGGGTCCTAGTTCAGGTACAGTTCCACCAATGAGATAGCGAAACGTGGACAGATACCAGGCCATTCCAAGGTGGGACCCCTTTGCTGACAACACGTACTTTCGTTAGTACCTAACTGAACACGAGCCACTGATAATGAATTAATTATTTTCCTCATTCTTTCAAGGAAGAAGGAATTGCTTTTCAGAAGTATATTTTATTTTTTAACATGACTTTAATATTTTAAAATAAAAATCAAACTCTATTTGCTCGGTATAAGTTTTCCTAGTATGTCTTGTTCGTTTTATGAGTTTTGAATCTTGATTCTGATTCTAATTCTGATTTTCACCGTCGCACTATTTAATTATATATTTTTATATATTTGTTTTGTTAAAAAATTATTTTTCAAACATATACTTTTAAAATCATCATTAAAATTAGCTAACAAATAATCTTTCCGTTTCATTAGAAAAGTTCACTTTGTTATATAACAAAATGTGCTCTTTTAATGGAACTGAGGGAAGTAAGGTTTTTACTAATTGATTGGTTAAAAGGTATACATCTAGTCGAATAAAAAGACTAGCCACTTATAGTATTCACATTGTGGTTTATATTTTGATTTAGACTAATTTAAAAAATACTACACTGTTTTAAAATTTGTGTTTCTAGAAAGTGCATTAAAAATGATAAAAAGTTATTATAAAATAGAATATGAATTTCAAACCATGCTTTGAGAGAACTTATCGTACATGGTTGTTAATTCAGGTCGCACAAAACCTTATTTTGAGGCAAAACTTCTCGTGATATCACAATTTTCAAGTTTAGAAAAAACAAAAATAAAAGAACTATGCAAAAATAATAGTAATAATTATTAAAAAGAAATAAAAAGGACCATTTGTTATAATTATTTAGTTGATTTTTTATGAGAGGAAAAAGAGTAATTGCTTAGGCTCATAATTACTGTTTTCTAAATTTTCTTTCATAAATCCCAATGCAAAAATAAATATATAATAATAATAATAATAAATTATAAAGTACTGTCTTATGAATTTGCTTTTGTCACACACTTCTTTGACCTTTGGATTGGACCCCACCTCAACATTGTCCGTATATAGAATAGATTGAACCTACAAATTTTCACCAACAAATTTATTGAGAAAGGCAGCAATAATTGCCCACGGTTAAAAATATTGCAATAATTTGTTTATTTTGGACAAAAGATATGGCATAATGTACCATCCTTGTAGTTTAAACAAAGGATAAGTACCTTCCTTGTACTTTTCAAACGTTCATTTACCCACCCTAAAATTTAGATTAACTTAAGTTAAATGGAAAGTGAAAAACATAGGCCTTGATGAGAGAGCGATTGATTTTTAACAATTGCACATCGCGTGGCAAATCACAATTGTCAAGGGTTCTAAACTCTGCGATTTAATTTCCTAATTATTCAAAGCCCTAGGGTGTTGAGTTTCAAGAAAATAACTTATTGGGTTTTCATTTGATCGAAAATTATTTTCCCCACAATGTATTTTCTTGGATCAAGGGGAAGAGTCCGATCATTTAGTTGATAAACACCAATTGACACAACGTGTAATAATAGGAAATAGCCGTCATTTAGTTTATTGTCGCTCGCTCCGTCGAAAAAACTAATGGTAGTTCTTCAAGATCTTAAAAGGATAATAGTAATTTTAAAAGTCAAGAAAGTAAATGTAATTTACCCGCAACAAAAAACTAAAAAATAAAGAAATTTTCAGCCAACTTCCTTGCTATTGTTTTTTAGACAAAGAATTGCTGACATTAGAAAAATAAATATACCAATGGAAAGGTGATAATAAAAGGATTCAAGAGGCCAATTCATCACATTGGATACAATGCACTAGTGTTAACTTATTAGCCATAAATACAAGTTTTGATGGCTATAAAATATTCCATGAAGAAGGCACAAGATTTTCCAGCAATATTAACTGTCCTAATTAAATTTGCCAGCTCCTCATTAACCCCTAAATTTCATGCCTCTTTCCGAATATAACCCTGAGAAGGGAGGGGAGGACCGGAGGACCAGTTAAAACTTATCTTGTTTAATTATTACTTATTTAATTTGCAAATTTTACTTTCTTCTGTCTTAATTTGTTTATGTGTGTGTGTATATATATATATATATATATATGTATATATATATATATTTTTTTGTATCAGCCGATTAAGTGGTTGGGGGTTTGGTGACCCTTTATTAAGATTTAAATAGCAAAGTGCCAAAAATTCTAAGGGAGACGTAATGAACCTTACCTTAGAGGAAACAAGATGCAGAGATGCAGATGCAGCCTGTACATGTGGGAAGCTACGATAGTATAGAAAATGGATATTAACCCCGCAGGTAGGGGAAATCCCTAGCATCTAAAACTGCCAACCCCCTAACTCTCCTCGGGAGCGTGGAGTAGACGAAAAACTCCATGAGACCTGTTAAACTTGCAGTTTGTGCCAGAGCATCCGCCAGAGCATTCCATTCACGATACATATGGGAGATATCCCCATCAGTGTGTCTCAATCTGGAGATTGCAGCCAAAGTGGCCGTCGAGCGCCAAGGACCTGAATCCTGGTGTACTGCCATCAATAACACCATAGAATCAGTCTCAATATCCAACTGAGTAAGGCCAAACTTATCACATATACATAGTCCAATCAGAAGTGAGCGCGCTTCCGCCTAAAAACTCATGAGCACGCCAAGGTAAGCCCCTCTAGCAATAGCCACCCTACCATATCAAGCTTATCACATATACGTAGTTCAATTCACACCTTATTCTCGTTTTTTTTTTTTTTTGTTCTGCAACGCAGAGGTATCCCACACTTGTTGGCTATATATTCTTGCACACTTCTAGGTCCATCTTATGCAAGCACTAGTTTCAGCCCTTGTCGGGTTATGAAATCCTTTTCTCCGAGTGTGAGACTAATCTTCTGGAAGGATACAGGATCCCCCAACCTCGCACTCCTAACAATAGTCGAAAAAGTTGAAAAACCTAAAGTTTAAACACACGACATGCAAGGCGTAACTATCACCCGCGCAGCCCTAGAAGCAGAACCCCAAACAAGGAAGGCTACCCGAAAGGACCAACATTTACTTTGACGCCGCCTTAGATGAAAGGCAGAAAACATGCTCAGTTGACATAGCATGCTTCACAACCTCCGCCCAAGGGATATTCGGACTCACCAAACCTCAATGTGCACTCAGCATGGATGGCGGAAGTCCTCGTGGCAAAGGAGGTACTCCTTCTGGCAATTTCGTGCTATATCACTCTTAACGGTGCAGTGGGAGACACACAAGAACTGGCTAATGCAGTTAATCACTTAGGGGATGACAAATCTGACTTCAGATTAATCATCAAGGACATAGGCTAGCTAATGCACACACTTAGATTAGTCAAACTAACATGGGTTCGTCGCGCGCACAATGACGTTGCTCATGAAATAGCAAAAAAATTAGCCACATCCAATGGAACACTGATCCACTCTTTGTAACGCACGATTTTTGCTACATTTGCATTTTTTTTTTTTTTTTTACTCACAAAGAAAACACACACACAACCTGCAAGTGTACATTGAAATCCTTATCACTAGACCAAATCTTGGGCCACCAATTACAGATTATCATGCTGGTGAATTCGCAACATAATTTGCCTTCAATCCTCCTCCTTTGATAAATTATGTGATGTAATTAGAATGATCAGTTTTTTGAAAGAAAGAAAAAAAAAAAATCATTCTATGGAGCATTGTAACATTTTAAGAAAATATAAATTAAACAAAATTTTCCCTAAAATTTTTCACACTTTTTTTTTTGTTTACCTTTTGGGGATTTAAGTTTTGTATTTGGTCAAATGAGATAACGTCTAATCAAAGGTTCATCTGATATAGTTTCAAATAAATAATATATAACAAAAAGGCTCATTTAATATATAGTTTCGACAACTACAAGATTATTATTTGGTTACTTTGAACAAATCTGAAGGTACATGATGAGTAATTTAACCTAATTTAAAATAAAAAAATAATAACATGGAAAAAAAAAAGAAAAGAAAAAGAAGATGCAAAATAACAATATGGATTATGCAAAGAAGAAAAAGAAAATTCCGTCGTAATCCTTAGTGTGAATTCGATGTATCCAAAGTTTACGATCCTTAACTTCTACGAATATAGTTGTAATCTTGAAAAGACCAAATCAATTCGAATTTTGGCTTTGTGTTAAGATAAGAATCTTTATATCTTTAAAAACATTATTATTATTATTAAAGAAAAAAAAGTATACTCTATAATTTTTAAAATTACGTTTTCCTTATGTGATTTTATGTTTAGTTTGCATCATTTACGTACGCAAAAAGAAGAAAAGGAAATATGTGTGGTATGTACCCAATTAATTGTGCTAAATATTCTTCTGAAAAATAAAACTGAAACACAATTTCTCAAAGTCCGAGTTTAAAGAGATTTATATATTTTCTTTCTCATAAGAAATTCCTCTTGTTTTAATGAAAGAGTTATGTTAAAAAATGGTTATCACAATAAAAATATTTCATTTTTATTTCTTTAATCTTTGATTATGTTAAGTTATAACTTTTGAAAGAAACAAAATATTAAGAAAATAATTATTCTAAATTATATTACATTAAAATTTATAAAAGTTAAACATTCTATAACATGTTCTTTAATTTTGGTTTTTGTCTCAGTTTTGGTCTCAACAGTAAATTTAATATATTATAATTAATTTTTATCAACTTTTTACTATTCAATTATACATTTTTATATTTCCAATATACTTTTTACATTATAAAACTATTTTTTAAAAATCAAAACTCAAAACAAAACTCAACCCTTTCATAAAGAACATGCCTATATAACTTTTCTAGAAATGAGAAAATAAACTACAAGTTAGCAGTTGCATAGGGAATCTCATCAGGATCCGCTTGAGATTGCGCAGTCGTAGTTTGCGGCCCTCAGAAACTTTAGGGCTATAACAATTTGCTTGGAGCGGACTAGCATAGGGCTCTCAAACTTTGTACTTCTACATATTACACATTCTAGAATCCGAATTATATTTTATGGGGCTTATCACTCCGCTACCCATTGGGGAGCTGCGGGGATATTTTGATGTGAGACAAAAGGCAAGTGGCTAGGTGTTATAGAAAATTTTTCCCTCTATGGAAAATTTTCTATAAGCGCCTAACCCTTCCCGGAAGGACTCGGCCAAACACTCGAAGCAACCGAGGTTCCCGTAACCCAGCTAAAGCAACGAGCAAAGCGGAAGACTTGAAAAACAAGCACTAAGGCACAACACTGGAACACTTAGCCAAATTGGCCCAACCTTGCTATATACAACATCTTATTTGACGCCTCTTTTGAGGAAGGACAGAGAACGTGTTCAATAGGCATTGCATGCTTCACAACCTCAGGACAATGGGTACTTGGACTCACAAAGTGATTCCCCAACGTGGACTCGGCTCGAAAGGCAGAGGCACTTGTGGTGAAAGAAACCTTCCTCTAGGCAACCCAACGTTAGCTCACACTCGACGGCACAATCGGCAACGTGCAAGACGTGGTTCGTGCTATGTACCAACCAGGGGAAGACATATTTGACTCCAGGTTAATCATCTAGTATATTGGCACGCTCATGCACACACACTTAGACTAGCTAGACTGACATGGGTCTGTCGCATAGACAATGCAATTGCTCATGAAGTAGTACAATGTGTCAAAGACAACAGGATTGGCTATGCTCAATGAAACACACTTCCATCTTTGTATCACAATTCTTTCGCCCCATAAGTAATTAATACAACACAATTTTCCCTGAAAAAAATAGTTAGGGTATTTGTAATATATATTTTATATAGCATCTATTGAACATTGTTTATGGATATATCATTAGCTTTTCATGTAAAGTTTATTAATAAAGTAAAAATTTGTATTTTGACGCGTATGAGGATTCAATCGTGCGAGTATCAAGTTTAGCCTTTGTACACGTGTCGTGTTCGATTAGCGAGTTTGGTTTAGCGGGCTTTTGTATCTGTACTCTTTAACCATAACTTTACCCGTTGAATTACTGCTATCAGCCTTTCCAACCTTAACCATACCCGTTTAATTACTTGTATCGACATTCTATCCCTAACCTTTTATGTCGTATTTAAAATTACTCGTGGTCGTGTTCACATGTATGATTTGGTAGTTGCACATATCGATATTTCTAACTTTGATATTACCTGTTTAATTGTTTGTGTTAATATTTCGGACAGTGATTTTACTCATTTAGTTATTCATGTGAAAATTTCTTATTCTAACTCACTTATGTCGTTTCGGGCTTTTGTCGTGTCAAGAATTTTCGTTTAGCATCTCATAGCCCAAGGAAAGGAATTGTTTTGCTGTTGTCGAGGCTACAAATGACTACCACAATGGGAAAAGTTTTGGAATATCGTTAGCATTTATGTGGTATTTATTACCTATATTCCCAACAGATTTTCCATTCAAAGTCCAAATCCATTCTCTAATAAAACTCCTCCACAAAAGAATCACGCCTTTTAAGCACTTTCCATCTCCTAAATTCCTAATCTAACCATCATTGATTCTTTTCGGGACTATCCCATCCATCCACTAACTTAAAACCATCACAATAAACTAAGGCAAATGATACCATCAAATCCCTATTCGTTTTCGAGAGTTTTGAAAATGATTGTTAGTTGTGTGTCATTTTTAAAATAACGTTATTTTGTCATAAATGATAAAACGATATATTTTACTTTAACAAAGAAATAATAATGTCATTTTTAAAGTGACACATAATAGGTACAAAGTAAATGCCATAAAAGATCTCACCCTTTATTAGGATAGTGATAAACATTACTAAATGCATGTCCTCTTTAAAATGACGTTACTTTATCATAAATAATGAAACAATATTGTTCAACTTAATAAAGCTTTGGTATGTATGTTTTAAAAGTGACACGTTATCTATTAAAAGTAAATGACATAGAAAATCTTGTGACATTAAGATTTCGTAATTTCCTTTATTTATTATTATAAGGAAAAGAGTTATGGTCAAGGGATTTGTTAATTGTTTAATTTTTCAGATTGATTTTATTCATTTATTTTTATTTTTTGAAATTTTTTTAATTCTGCGTTAAATATTTTAAAGGGTTTTGTTCATGATTAATTTGATAGTGTAAAATCACAGGATTCTTGAATAATTTGAACAGGCCAAAGTTCATTGGTCATTCAACCATTAAATGGTGGGGTCCACACTGATCCTCTGCTGCATCGCATCTCCAAGTTCTAAAAAGGTCAACCGATCATCAGCTTCCACTAATCCCAGCCGTGCGATCACTGTTCAATCGCTGTCTTTGTTCATATAAAGGGCCCTTGTTCAATCTCTTCTTCCTTCCTCTCTCTTAAATGAACGGTCCAGATTTAAGTAGGGAGAGAGTTACGGTGGACTCGAGTGGCAGGCTATTATATCAAAAGTCTTCCCCCACTTCCAAAATTTGCATGCTTCTGGCTTCATATGAGTTAAGAGAGAGAATGTGCTAAAAAAGTTCTTGGAAGCAGACTATAAAAAGTATAAAAATGGCCTCTATAATTTCAGAGTTAACTGTACAAAAATGATATGTTCATAATATTTTTGCATTTATTATTGCATTATAATCCACTATTTTATTGAAAAGGGATCTTCTGAAGGAGGAAAAAGCAAAAGACAAGCACACAGGAGAGAGAGAGACAGAGAGGAAAAGGTATGGTGGGAAGAGGGAGGAAGAGGGGTGTTTGTGAATTGTGATGACTTAAATACTCCCATGATTTGTTGTATTTGTTGGGTTTGAAAGTTGAAGCCATTCAGTCTCTTCTGGCCTTCCTCCATCATTGTCTTTAGTACAGCTTTAACTAAAAAACACAGAGACAAATACACACATAGTATCTCTCACACTTTTTTCTCCCTTTCTCTGTTAATTTTGGAGTTGCCTTTCAATTTTGATTGTTTTTGAGCTGCTTGCTTTGTGGGTTCTTGAGGAGATTTGAGAAAAAGTTAACTTTTCGATGATTGAGATTCAAATTTGCACTTTGTGATCTCTTTGATTAGGTGCTCTGTTTTGTTGTCGCATCTGGGATTGTAAAGATGACTGTTGAGGAAGTAAGGGGGAATTCGGATGTTGGAGATAGGAATTACGACAATTTTCCTGTGGGGATGAGGGTTCTTGCGGTTGATGATGACCCCATTTGCTTGAAGTTGTTGGAAGGTCTGCTCAGGAAATGCCAGTACAGTGGTATGTTTTCCATTTTTCTGTGCATGAATTTAGATGATTTCTCGGGTTTTATGTGCGTTTTCTGTTGATTCTGACTTTCTGATCTGTCGAGGTTTTTCTTTGGTTCTGTTTCATCTAATTTTCCTTGGATTTCACGACAGAAGTGAGTTTGTTTTTCATGAAATCTTGTTACTGTTCATGTGATTTTCTCTTTCATAAGTATTAGATTGGGAAGTTGTACTGTATATTGTTCTAGTTGTATTTGAAGTGCGTGCAATAACTGTGGATGATTAGGGGTGTATTCAGAATGGTTGATGGATTTTTTGTTTATATTGGTTGTTATTTGTTCGTTTTGCAGTCCGTATAACATTTTAAAGTAATGATTTTCAAGTCTCTCTCCTTTTTTTTTTAAAAATAAATATTTCCTAAAACTTTTTCTTCTATGTTTTGTATTTGTGTTTGAAAATCCCTTTTTCTGTGTCTCATTTTCAGTTCAAAGCTGTAGTTTTGATTTAAGAAAATAATAATTTTTCATTTGATACATGATTAGTACATGATTTGTATATGATTTGTACATGATTTGTACATGATTAGCACATAATTAGTACATAATTTGTACATTATTAGTGGTAAATTGATCTGAAGGTGTTTTTCATTTGATATTTTTCTGATCAATGACTTTTACAGTTACAACAACCAGTCAAGCAAGAATGGCTCTGAAGATGCTAAGAGAAAATAGAGACAGATTTGACCTGGTCATCAGTGATGTCCATATGCCAGACATGGATGGTTTTAAGCTCTTGGAGCTGGTTGGACTTGAAATGGACCTTCCTGTGATCAGTAAGGACAGACTCCTTTACCTTTCTGGGTTTATTGTGCATTTTCCTTCACAGGATTTTCTGGAACATGATAACTATATAATTTGAATAATCTTCTTTCGTGGTATTATTTAGAGTGTTCATAGCAAAACATCATGTTGTGTTTGTCATATCACGTGCATGGTTGAGTATGTTCATTGTCTTATGGTTTATCTACCTTATTTCACCTCATGAGAAACTTTTCTAATGTTTTGTATTGCATCAGTGTTGTCAGCAAATAGCGATCCCAAGCTTGTGATGAAGGGGGTTACTCATGGGGCGTGCGACTATCTGGTGAAGCCTGTGCGCATTGAGGAACTGAGGAACATTTGGCAACATGTAATCAGGAGAAAGAAGTTTGATTCCAAGCAACACAGCCAGTCTAGTTTCGAAGACAAGGGACTCCAAGGAAACGGAGAAGGCTGTGGGGGGCCTTTGCAGACTGGTATTGGAGATCAAAGCGGAAAACATAACAAGAAGAGAAAGGATGATGAAGATGAGGGTGACGAGAATGGAAGTGACCATGAAGATCCAGGAACACAAAAGAAGCCTCGGGTTGTTTGGTCCATTGAGCTGCACAGGAAATTTGTTGCAGCAGTTAATCAGTTGGGCATTGAAAGTGAGTACGCAAGTATCCATGTAGAAAGCCTACATTTTATTTTTTGAGGATTTTCTCATGCTTGTTTGCCTTCCATATCTGTGATGCAGAAGCTGTTCCTAAAAGAATTCTTGACCTGATGAATGTTGAAGGCCTTACTAGGGAAAATGTAGCAAGCCATCTCCAGGTATGATTATCATCTTGGCGCTTGAAGTCACTTTCCATGGTAGATAACAAATCCTTGGAATACAGCATAAACATCTCCAGTGAAGTTGAGTCTTGGGAGATTTAGAGCGTTGTATAACTATATTATCTCATGATTTGAGCACTATTTGTGCGACCCTTTATCAGACTCTGAACAACTTAAATAACCAAAATATTTCTTGCTAGAAAGAAACTTAAATTAGGATCAAATGATGGGTGGTACTGTGGTAGACTTCAGATTAGTTGCAGCCAACTGTTTAGTTTGTTCAAGGGCACTTCACAGCCTGGCATTTAAATCCCCGATGTTTAATTTTCTGTGTGTTTTTTTTTTTTTTCATCTTTTTCTTTTCAATATTTTAAGTATAACTTCTTTCATGCATTAATGCAGAAGTATAGGCTTTACTTGAAAAGGATAAGTTCAGTTGCTAGCCAGCAAGCGAATATGGTTGCTGCATTGGGGGGAAAGGAAGCTGCTTATATGAGAATGAGCACGTTGGATGGGCTAGGAGATTTTCGATCACTGACTGGATCAGGAAGGCTGGCTGGTCCTACTTTTTCACCATACACACAAGGTGGTATGCTTGGTAGACTGAACTCTCCTGGGGGCATTAACCTCCGTAATCTTGCTTCTTCTACACTAGTTCAGCCTAGTCAAAACCTAAGCAATCCCAACAGTACTCTTGGTACATTGCATCAAGCTGTTTCTCCAGCAAGTCAAAGTGCAACTGTATTTCAAGGAGTTCCTTCATCATTGGAGCTGGATCATTTGCAGCAGAATAAGTGTACAACTCGTGTTGGGGACTTCAATTCTTTGGATGACTCGAGAATGTTTGGTGCTGCTGGTACATTTGCAGACAGCAGGGCTTTAGCCATTAACTCAAATAATGCTTTAACTGGTGCCTCAAATAATACCATGGTGCTGCAGGGAAGTTCTCCTCAGGTACTAAATGGGGGAGTTTTTGTTGATCACTCGTCTGCGGGCTTGGCCTCTTTCCATTCAGAACCCTTTGATAGGAATGCTGCAGTCCAGTTGTCAAAGTTCCATCCGAATGCTTTGCCTCCAACTGATTCTTTTAGTCAAGGACAAATGTCTCTTGGCAACGGAAGAGACAACAACTCTTCATCTGGACCTCAACTTCAGAACAGACTTCCTAGTTTTTCTTCAACCGCTTCTTCAGGCCCTCTTGAAGATTCAAGAAGAGAGATTCAGTGCCAAGAAGTCTTGGCTGGTGGTGGTGTTCAAAACATTAGCCATGTAGCAGGCCAGCACTGGAGGGAAACAAAGCAGAATTTTTCACATAACTCAAATATTTTTGGCAACTTAAATCCTCGGGCTACAGCAAATGGAGTCGTAACTCCTTTTAGCCAGAGAATGGGGCAAAATGGAATGACTGACAGAAGAATTGATGTCCGATCAACCGTGGGTGCCTCAACATTCTTGCAGCAAAGTGAGATTGAGAATCCAAATCCAAGAACAAGGACCAGTGAAGAGTACATCTTGGAACAAATAAAGCCACAAGTTGGTTATGCTCCTAACAGCTATGATGCCTTTGATGACTTGATGACTTCAATGATCAAAAGGGTAACTATATTTTCTAACCTTTTGTTGTCTGGTTTCTAATGACATAGATTTATGCTGCAAATGATTGCTTGAAATGATTTTTACAAATAGAATCAGCAGTTTGATTCATAATAACTGTTGAGTAACCTGGCTCGTAGATAGATTACAAGACTTGCTATAGAGATGAGAAAAAGAAAAAGAAAATCTTATTTGCATGCAATACAAAGTCCTTCTCGTATTTGTAATGATACTGATTTTGCAACCCATCAACATAATAGAGCAGAGGGGAAATGTCTCCCCCAGCAGAGACAAAGGGTACATTTAGCTTAGAGATAATTTCTAGTTTTTGAACTTTGTTGAAATGTGCAGTCCAGTGGTACTGCTGTTTCACAAGTGATAGGAAATGTAGAAAGGAAGATCCCTTGGAAAATGTAAACGGACAAGTAAGGGTTTCCAGTACAGATCTTTTTTATGGGTGTAAAACGGGTTTTTCTGGTATTTTGATTAAAAGATATAGATGTACCTAAAGAAGCTGAAAATTTGACTACGGTAAACAGCAATGTTGGAAATGATTGATTTGAAAAGCTTTCTGTGAGTCTGGGAAGTAAGCAATTTACTTAAGGGACACTGCTGGATGATGAAGATGAATTGATGCTTGTTGAATGTGCACATTCTTTGCTGCTTTGTTCTCTCTAGTTCCTGTCACTAATTTTCAAGTATATTTATCTGCACATCTGTTATTTCTTAAGAAATGGAAAAGCTTCATTAACCGTCTCATTCTTATTTGTTAGACTGCAACATCTTGGTATTATAGGAGATGCAAAACATGATCCAAAGATTAGTTTGAGACTCTCAAAATTAATTTATTCATGCTCAGGACAGCATAAACAGAATTTGGACCTATATAGCTGCTTTAGTTTTAGATGAAGTGATTGGTTTCTAGATCATGTATCCGTTCAGTTTGGTGTCTCAGGTGTGAAACATCACACCAAGGATACTGTTTCGTACTTACTCATGGGCCTTCCGATCACCTAGGCTATACCACTAACTCTGTACCATAACTTCAAGACACGGGTATTTTGAAGGCTAAATAATAAATGAACATGAAAACACCCTTGTTTTGAAGTTGTGGTACAAGATTGGCACGAGATAAGTGGTATAAGGGATCTGAACTACTCATGGGGAGGATGAAGGAAAACTAGTCAATTTATTTCATTTCTTATTTTCTTCTACTATTGTTTGCTGATGTAATCTAGTGTAGTGATCTTTTAAAGACTGTCTAACCCTTCAGCTTTCATGAACTAGTTGGGCTCACTCATAGTTTTGCTCTAACATTCATCTTCTTAGACATGAAGAGTTTTGCTTCTCCTACCTTAAACTTTTGCCACTTTTTTGGGTTCTATAATTGGGTTAGATACTGAATTGTCCCTTCAACTCTTGCAGTGTCAGTCAGAATACCTAGCTAGCTCAAGTTTAGTAACATGATTATAATCACCAGTGCTTTGCTTTTCTGGCATTCCTATCTTTCCTTTAGGATGTGCTTCTGAAATGTGGATGGTTAATGCAGGAACAAGATGGAAACACGTTCGATGGTGACATGGGGGGCTTTGATGCTTACCAGTTCGGTTCGTGCATATGAGGCTGAGGTAGGAAGTGGCTCGTACAGAAGGATCAAAGCCTACAACCACAACTTCAACTCTCTTATCAGGAGCCGTATCATTATGCTATATTACTTTTCCAAATTTTCGTTCACCCTTGATCTTTGTTCATGACCATTAGTATGACTTGGTGATATCTTAACTTAGTAGAATCCTTCGGCACAGTCGATCTTTAGCTTTCTTCCGTTGGTATTTCTGCAATTTAATATTTATTTGTGCATGAAAATGCACTTAACAGAGCATAAGTTCAATAATTGTCTCATCGTTTTCGTGTTGGTTGCTGCTATTTCTCAAATATTATAAGCAGCTACTTAGTTCTCATAGAGAAAGAGAAAAAGGCTAGTATTAGCTGCATTTTCTTGTTATTTACTGCACTTGTGCTGTAATCGATCTAAGTGATCTAAGTGATAACAACAAAGTAATATTTCTGTCATCTTTTCCTGAATGTAACAGCAGCGCGGCACAGTTGAGATTCTCTGTACCATAACTTTAAGGTACACGGGCTTGAAAGGGAAACTTAAACATGAATATTGAAGCACATGTGCTTGAAGGTTGTGGTAGTAACTGGTACAATATTTGGATTTCAAACTGGCATGGTTTATAAGTCTACGATATTCGTTTTTCTCTCTCAAAAACTGTAATTTTTTTTGGAAGGATCCTGTTTTCAGTGTGGTCCACAGCAAATGAGTGAAATATGTTCAAGAGAAACCTGTACCATATCAATTAGGACGTTTTTCAAATATCGCATGAATCAGTCCAATAGGCAATCCAGAAGACTCAATCAGAGAACTTTCATCATTGTATTTTGTATCAAGCAGTCATTAGATGCCAAACCATGTGAGTTATTTCATGACTAGGCGAATACAAGAAGAAAAACGAGAGTCTGATGCCTAGATGCTTCTGCATGTACATGGTCTGAAAGAAAGCCGGGCCATTATGGCCAAATATAAAAGCTTCCGTATGTACATGGCTTGAACCCGTGACTTCAAGTTACAAGGAATCACTTGCTACTACGCTAACACTCCCCTTCATCATCTATATTCGAAATTTTTAATCAAAGCAAATGAATCATTAATAACATCTTTCCCGTTTTCATTCAAAGGCAGGACTAGAGAAGTGTAATAAACAGTGTGCTAGCTCATTCGAATTGATTGCCAATATTCCTTAAATTTGGCCAATCATCAACCTGTAAATTGTATTTCTGATAAATACAAGAAAGTTTGGAGCCACATTGCGATGTATACATCTCTAATTTCGAGTAAACCATCTTAATTATTCGATGAAAAGGTGTCTAAATTGCAGAATGAAAGAGTACAACGAGAGATGAGAGCAGAAGAGACAACCAGGGAGGGAGATGAGCAAAATTTAAAGAACTTGCATGAACTCTAGAGTCTTGAAATTCTATTCCCCTTCCCACCCGAGTTGGCGGGCTCTTCGTTCCCACGTTGCCGTCAATTTCTTTTCCTTTGTAAGCAACACCTGAGCTCGTTCTCTGGCACCTTCACAAGTTTCTGTTGCAGCGTTGCACTTTTCGGCTTCTTTCTGGTATTGTGAAGCCAACCTTTTTGCTTCTCCTAAGGTGATATTCATATGGTGTATATGCTCCTCACCAACAGTCTCTTGCAGCTTTAATTCTTCTGTCAGTAAGTCCACAAACTGTTTCTCCATCTCTTCCTTAAGGTCAGGATCATCTTTACCACAATCTGTAGCCATAAAAAACCATATTCAGCATATCAAGGTTGAAATGAAGGAAATGCTTTGCTTGGAGAAGAGAAAGATTTAGCGGTTCTAGAAGTCAAAACACCAAAAGCTAAAACTAAGATGAAAAATAAGGAGTTAAAACTTAAACCGAAGGAACATTATTCGGATCATACAAACTTTGGAGTATTTTAGTGCCGTACATCAAACTCCCAGACATCAAATATGCTCAACTTTTGAATTAAATAAAAGAATAAAGGAAATGACTCGATATATCCTCAAGAAATGGTGAGGGATTAAACCGAATCTGGTTTTTTAATAGATTCTGAATGGTTCTTCACATATACGCTAGTAGTTCTAATAATCTCAAGACATCAGTCATATCAAGTCTACCATAATACCTCGTAGAGATATGGGTAGCTGTTTTTAACCATTCAGAACCACCACCTACCATTAAATTTTCAAGCCATCAACCAATTCTTGCCATTCTTTTTTTTTTTAATTTCATTTTGATAAACAGAAGAAAGAAACCTCGTATTGCAAGACAGTGAGCAAACAGCTAAAGGAACAGAAAACAGTAAATGAAAATATGAAACATTATTGAAAAACCTAAACTTCTTTAGGGAGGAAAGGATTGTAGTTTGAGAAAGAAACACACCTGTAACAGAAAGATTGGCTAAGCCTGCATAAGAAGATAGAAGAAGTGTTAGTGCAAGTAAACAAAATGAATCCTCTTATTTATTTGAAAAACAATTTAAAATAACGCTAAAAGCTAACATGTACAAGCAAACATTGATATATCCATCAAGACCTACATAAATTATGTTTCAAACATAGTGCTTCACCGGCTCATATTTATATATGGACAAAAGAAGCTGGACCTACCAAGCTTAATTTGAAAGTCACCATTCGAAAGGGGTTCTAACAGTTCTTCATCACAAAGAGACTCAAGCGCAGATCCAGATACTGTACAATCTCAATCATTATGCATCCGAACATGCTAGAAGTGAAATATGCAAGAAAACAAAATGCTACACAGCCTAAATTAGACACCAAATTCAAATGCTTTTGATGTCTAGCATGTATAACAATTCCAGCAGAACAAGAAGAAAGGAAGTGAGAGAGCAAATATCCCATAAGAAACTGACAAGAAAGAAAGAACTAGACGAAATTTGATTAACCTACTCTTGTACCATGCAGGAAAATGCAAGTGAAAGCTTGTGATTGCCATCATTTCAACAATTTAATTTTGAATGGAAGGTACCTTTCTAAAGATTTCCAAGGCAAGTAGGTAAATGAATTTCATGATATGAAGGGGCACAAGGATAATCTCAGAAATTTCACTTGGTCCAATCAAAATCATTTGCATTTTATTAACTGTATACTAGATTCACTGTCTCTCATGGGAGGGAAGGCTATGTTATCACACGCCCAAGTGGAATCCCATTCCAAATTACTCAATGAACAAGAAATCTCACACCAGAACAAACTCTACACCTTTCACATCCAACAAAATGTTTCCACAAGATTATCAGGAGAAAATCACTACAGCTCCGATTCTTTGTTAGCATGGTATTGGAGCAGGTCATCAAACACCAACTATGAATGCTGGAAGCATGATACGACATAAATGAATAAATGAAGAGATTCTTTTTCTAATTATTGAAATTTAGTCTGGTTAGTGGAAGGTCTGTATGTGGGCCAAAATGAGAATGTATTTCGCTCGAAGCAACTTCCTTTAAGAAGCATTACTAGTAGAATAAATTAAGCTAGCCCAGGCATTACAAGATTCTCTTCAGAACAAAGAGACATCAGCATTCAAGGTGATTTTTTTAATCTTCTCATGAGCTATGTAGAGCAATTTAGTTCATGTAAACCAAAACACAACTGAGTATAAATGGTGAATGGAATGCCAAAACCCTGCAATCGACATTCAACTATTTCATCCCAATCAAGCAAACGAAACCCGTCACAGAATACATATAGAAACGAAGAACAAAAGAAAACCAAGAGCGATCTAACATGACAAGCTGAAAGATTCATTCATCAAAAAAGGGGGGGAAAATGTCATACAAGATTACAAAAGCCCAAAAATTAGTTCACCAAGAAAATAACAAAAATCCCAAGGGGAGCAAAAACCCAGGTCAAAGAATGAAACTAGGGCTCAGAAACGGCTATAATTAACCAAAAAGAAAGCATACCGGGAGCAATCTTAAGAAGGGAAAGCGGAGGGGCACAATCGCAGACGCAGGGAGCACAAGAACGCAATGAATCATTGGTGGTCTTCAAGCTAATACTTCTCTTGATTTTCCAGTAAATGGCAGGCCCAGATACACAAAGAGCAGAAATCACTGCAAAAGCAACCAAACAACACCTCAAACAGTTCCCAGATCGCCTTGACATCTCCTCTGTCGGTGTACGCAAAGAATGGTGTTCTTGAATTCTGAATTTGGATCTACCCACCCTTTAGTCCAAAAGCTCTGACTTTTGAGGTTTTAAGGTGGAAAACTGGAAACCATTAATCAAATATGGGTCAATTTCAATGAATGGGTTTTTCACTGCGGTTTTCCCTTTTATATTTTGTCTGTCAGAGTACTCAACCACAGAGTAATTGAGGCTTGAGCTGCCAAATTCTTTCTTTCATTCACTCGTATGAATGCGATTGATTATTATATGTAGTTTGCAATTTAATCATGAATTTTGCTCTCCCACAAAGTCAATGTCAGCTTTACAGCTCCTTTGTGGCACCGACGATGATGCATTTTATGGCTCTTGAATCTTGATGGAAACACTCACTCCGCATATCTATTTGTAGTTATGTTGGTTTTCATTGGTTTTGATTCTGTTTTTATTTTGGCTTAATTTTTATTTTAAATAGGTAGCTTTTATATATTATTTTCTTGGTCTAAAATAAGTGTGATATTTCTTACATAATTAAGAAAAGTGTTAAAATGACCATATTAGTCTTATTTAATTGAACTTATATTATATTATAAATTTCAGTAATAAAAGAAAAATATTATCCAAGGCTCTGCTCTCTTTGAGACCCAAATAGAGATTTTTTATTTTAGAGAAGAAATATTTTGTTGAATAAATTTTTTTTAGCTGATTTGTGTAGAAAAAAGAAAAAAAAATGTAAGGATTATGTTATTTTTTTAATTTATGTGAGTAAAGATTTAGAAAGAATTTTATATTTATTTTTGGTGATGGATATTGGCTAACTGCAATGGTTATAGTACTGGTACTACTAGTTAAAATTAATGACAAGAAAGAGAATAGTAGTTTTCTCATGTTTTCAAGATAATGTATTATTTCCAAAACACATTGAAAATGCATTTAGGCTGAGTTATTTCCCCAGTTAATTTTTTGAATTTCATAATTCTCAAACTAGTGATCTACTGTTCAAAATTTCTAAAATATGGTTTTTGAAATTTCCTTACTTATTTTTAAAAGTTTATATATTTCTAAAATCATCTACCTTAAGAATTCATTTTCAAGCCAAGAGGGCATGTTCTTTAAGTTTTGGTTTTAGTTTCAGTTTTGGTCTCAACAGTAAATTTAATATATTACTAGGAAGAATTACCATTGATGTGGTTAATTTTTTTTTATTAGCTTGAAAAATCTGTTATTAATTTTTTTTTACAATTTTAAGCAGTAATTGTAGATTTTTTCTTGTAGGATGTTATGGAATTTTTTATGTATAAAATTGATTTGGTAAAAAGGGCAATGGAAATGAAATGGAATGAGTTTGATACTTGAATAAATTGAAATTGTAATTAAAACAAATATGCAACTGTATTTAATTTTAAATCATAGGATAGAAAGTTATGTGAATTAAAACTTATAGTTGCAAATGAGTGCAAAGGTCTGTTGAGTTTTTTGATAAAAATTAGTAGAGTGGCCCTGTTTTAAAAAATTAATGACTCTATTGATTTATTGTCATGAACAAAGGAGTTAAATATAAATAAAAATTAAGTGAGAAAACTGTTAAGGTATTTGTGCAAAAACTACATAAAAAAAATAGAGTATAAAATAAGATTAAAATTTATAATGTAAATTAGAAAAGAGGCCTAATGATTTGGAAGAGATGCATTATTAAAAAAAAAAAAAAAAAAAAAAAAAAAAGGCTTCATGTTGTTTTTCTGATTTGAAAATGAGAGGCCCAAAAAAATTGGGGAGAGAAAGTCTTCCTTCTGAAAATCAAAAGAAGGGTCTTCCTGCCCAAAATAAGAATAGAGAGTCTTCCTGCGGAAAATAAGAAGAGAGGTCTTCCTTCCTGGCTCAATTTTATTATTATTTTAAATTTTTATTTATTTATTTATGATAGTGGTTTTGACTTTCAGTTGGTTGGTTTCTTGGTTGTATCGATCTTTATTGTTTGGTCTCATTTTTACCTTTTGATATTTTCTGTAGGAGTAGAAGTAAGGTTTCTGTCTTGGGGTTTCGTTTTCGTCCTCGTGGTTGCTTGTCGGCATTAGTTGAAGTTTGGTATTTTCGTCTCGGTTTATTTTCCCCGAGCCTTGGAGAGGCTGAAAATCTAAGGTTAGTTTTTGGAGCTACTTTTACATTTTCGTCAGTGAATTGAATTTTGACTTGCAATTACGCTTACAATTTTTTTTATTTGTGTGTTTGATTTCCATTGCAGAGTCGTTCTCTATTTGGGCCAATCTTAGGGATACCTTAATTTTTAATTAATCTTTGATATAAGGATTAGAATGTCTTTTGAAGGGAAAGAAGCTCCGATGGTTGCTTATGAAACAGAAATATTTTCAGATAGGAATTCTTGAATTTCTTTTTTGTTTCTCTGAACCCTGAAATTTGTTCCTTATGAAATTAAACCATGCTTCAACAAAACTGGTTCAATTTTTTTAAGAATCTCAGAATGCTTAAAAACTTTTACAGCTTAGCAGTCTCTCAGCCTCAATGCTTCATTAATAGGGGGATTAACCAGAACAGTCGAACTCAGCAATGTGGTTAATCCCCCAGAACAGTCGAACTCAGCAATGTGGTTAATCCCCCAGAACAGTCGAACTCAGCAATGTGGTTAATTCACAACATGTATTTGAGTTATTTAGCTACTCAGGGGTGAATAACTGATTTGTTAAAGTTAAAGAGATTATCTTACTACTCTTTACCATTGAAATAGTTAACACAGAATCTACATCCAACTATGACTGGAAACTTGTTTATGTCAGAAACAAGCACTCTTCCTTGGTTATCAATGAATGAATTCCACATTGATATGCGAGAAGTTTGTATACTGCATAGCATAGAAAGTAGTAAGGTGAAGTAAGTAAATTTAAATAAGTCATAGTATAAATATACTTTAAATAGAAATATCAGAACTCCGTTGACCTGTCATTGATGATCAAAAATTTCTGCACAGGAAGCGGTCTGTTTTTCGTATTTGCAGTGGTCACAGGAAATGCTTGTACAACAGCAGCAACGACATCTGTATTTTACTGTATGTTATTAAAAAAATCAATATGATTTGTTAAAAACATGAACAATGCTACTATAGAGATATTGAGATTACCAATTAACTCATTTGGTTTCTCCACATAGAATTGGAACCTTTCGAAGGGAGTGAAATTGTACTTTGTAGGCCGAACAGTAATAGGGTCAGCCAATTCCTCCATAACTGTATTAGTCCCTATGACCCATTGCATTGTTACACCAGCTAGCCCAAAAGCAGGATTTTCAATCTTCCTAATATCTGCATTGCAAATTTTGTAGGTTTTGTAGGGCCTGTGCTTTAGTCCCATTACAGTCACAGCTTTACTAAACATTATCCCTTCCACCATAGCTCCCTAATATCATATAATGAAATAAATTTCTAAATAATAAGTGGAGGGTGTAAATATTCTGAAACAACTGCATTAATATAAACGTATAAACCTTGTCATCAGCCAGTATAAACTTTTCATATTGCTTCTTATTTGGTGGTGTAATGACATTCATTTTCTCCAGAACAACAACTTTAGCTATACATGGTACACCAGCATTAGTCAGCTCATCAATTCTGCGAGACTCCATTCCTGTAATTGAGATTCGAAGAAAAGACAAACAAATTATAGTTAATTAACAAATCAAAGAATATAAATATAGCACTTTTCATTTTTTTTTTAAACATCTAGTTTTTTTAATATATCCTCACCGATAATATGGATAAGTAATTTAGTACTAATGCCCTGACATTGTAAATATCTCTTCTTCATAAACCACATTAACAGTTTTACCATCAGTTTTTGCCTCATCTAGAGTAGGAGGGAACAACAACACCTTTACTGCCTGTGCAGTTTTTGCTCTAGAGAGAGCAACATACACTTGGCCATGAGAAAATACGGGCTCTTTCAAATATAAACCTACGAATCTAATGTTTGCCCCTGTGACTTATTAATTGTCATTGCGAAACAAAGCCTAACTGGAAATTGAAATCTTTTAAAAGGGACTCCCTGTTTTTCATTATCTGGACTGAAAATTGAAATTCTGGGAATGAAATTTTTTTTTCCCTTATGCTGTCCAAATGCAATCTCAGCTTTTATTGAGTATTTGCACAAGTCTTTACAAATCAATCTGGTTCCATTACAAAGACCTTCAGTAGGATTCAAATTCCTGAGTAGCATAATTGGACAATTTTTCTTGAGATAAAGTTGATAATGAGTCATCCCTTTGGGATTAAGTGTGTTAAAAAAGTCCTCAAAGTCTGCCTGATGCCTTTCATTTACTGCTCTGTCTGTGCTTGTATAAACACACACATCAACCGGGAAACGATGAATAAGCAACTCATTAAGCTCATCAACAGCTTTGTTAGTGGATGCTAAGATACATCTACCAATTGCTTGGAAGGGATGTGATGCAAACAAGTGCAAATCTAGGAAAATAGATCCAATCAACTTGAAGGAAGATAGTCATTAACACAATATTAGTCATAAAAAATATGAAGCAACATACTGAGAAATTCCACAGTTACAGTTTGTATTTACTTGTTTACTGACTCTTCTCTTTCTGTATATGGTATAAGCAGTGAATCAGGAAGACTAATTTCACCATTTTCATCTAATGGTTCAACACCCTCTCCGACTCGTAACAGAAACTCCGCAAATGCAGGATCTGATAATGCACGCATATTAAATGACAAAGACATTTTTTTAACATGACGCCATAATTCAGAATTCACTATCGAAGCTTCCACCAAAGTCTACCTTGAAGCTTTTTCAATCACAGGTAAAGTCTGCCTAAAATCTCCTCCAAACACAATTACTTTTCCACCAAATGGCTTTTCAGAGTTCATGAGATCTTTTAACAACAAATCTAATGATTCCAAAGTTTCTTTCCTAGCCATTATAGCCTCATCCCAAAGTATTAACTTAGCAGCAACAATTAATTTACCATTGCTACTTTGTTTGCTAACTTGGCAAACTTTGTTGTTACATGTGTCTAAAGGGAGTTTAAATCTAGAGTGTGCTGTTCTACCTCCAGGCAAAATAGTAGCTGCAACTCCTGAAGTCGCAACTGCAAGTGCAATGCCACCTGTAGACCTAACAGTGGCTAACAAAGCCCTGTACAAAAAAGTTTTTTCGGTCACTACTACAAAATGGAGCTTTAACGGATGCGGATTAACGACGAAAAATAGAAAATCGCAGTAATAAAAGGAATGCGGACTTTCTACGGCGGTATAAAAATGAACCGCCGTAGAACGGGACTTTCTACGGCGGTTTAAAAATGAACCGCCGTAGAAACGGACTTTCTACGGCGGTTGGAAGGTAACCGCCGTGGAAAGACTTTCCACGGCGGTTACCTTCCAACCGCCGTAGTATTGACGTATATATATATTAAAACCTAAATAACACCGTGTATTCCCATATCGCGGCCGAAAGTGTCTGTCTCCAAATTTCTACTACGGTTTTGCACGTTGAACCTAAAGAATCGTCATTTGGAGCTAAAATTTACCACCTAAAGGTTAGAAACTTGTAAAACTTCTCAGTAATTGCTTATGCTTGTACTTTAGATATGTCATCCTATAGCATTTATTTTTATTTATGGTAGATGCATGGCTGAAAATTAAAGTTGCATATATTCCATGTATGTGGCGAACCTTAGTAGTGTGGAACCCTATTTAGTTATACTATGTAGTTTTTGGTGATGTAATTTGATTTATAGTGTTTGATTTTTAATGGATGATGTTCATATAATTAGCACTATTTAGAGTGTGTATTATTTTTTTATGCATTTTATGTGTTTGACGAAATGCATAAATGAAAAACTTAGAGTTTCTTCTTCATTTGATTATGTCTATTGCGCATGTGTTGTCATTGCATTATTTTTTTCATTGAGGTATTATAGTAGTTTTGATTATATATGACTAACATAAGTATTATGACATGTGCTAAGACAAGCATGCAACTTGATACGCAGTACATTGTTTGTTGAATTATTATTTGGTATTTTTAATTATTTCAAGGTCTTAGTTACACATGGATCGAAATATCTTGTTCTGTGGTGATCGGACCTCCGATTCTTATGCGAGAGAAGTTGAGAATTTCATTCAATTCGCTTATAAGAATACAAAGTACGTCCATTGTCCGTGCAAAACTTGTAAAAATGGGGCGCGGTTTGATAACTCAGATACAATAAGATTCCATTTATATCGGCACGGGTTTGATCCTTCTTATAAACTGTGGATTTGGCATGGTGAAAGTATTGATGGTTTACCTGAGCAAAGAAAATCTCATGCAAAAGGAGATGATGCGATTACTAGAGATCGATTAGATGCCATGATTGAGGATGTGGCGGAGGATTTTGCTGATAAACCGGAAGTTCTTGTTTCCATTTTGGGTGACAATGAGAAGCCTCTATACAAGGGATGCAGTAAATATACACGATTGTCTAGTGTTTTGAAGTTGTTTAGTTTGAAAGCGGAAAATGGGTGGTCAGATACTAGTTTTACAGCCTTATTGAGGGTATTGAAAGATATGCTCCCAGAAGATAATGAACTTCCAGATCGAATTTACGAGGCGAAAAAAATGTTGTGTCCAATGGGTATGGAGTATAAGAAGATCCATGCTTGCCCAAATGATTGCGTCCTCTACAGGAATGAGTATAAGGATTTATTGCGGTGTCCTAGGTGTAACACTCCCCGATACAAAAACAAGCAGCTGTGTGATGCTGTTGAAGACAGTTCTGATGCGCAAAAGAAGGGGTCGCCGGCTAAGGTTCTGTGGTATCTTCCTATAATACCGAGATTTAAACGGTTGTTCGCTAATGAAAAAGATGCAAAACTATTGACATGGCATTCAGATCGGTGTATTCCCAGTGATGATGACAAGGTGATAATGCATACATCAGACTCAGATCAGTGAAAAAAGATTGATTCAATGTATCCTTCTTTCGGGGGAGAAGCCAGAAATTTGAGGCTTGGTCTGTGTACTGATGGAATGAACCCGTTTGGCAGTCTGAGTAGCACACATAGCTCATGGCCGGTGATGTTAGTTATTTACAATTTGCCGCCTTACTTGTGTATGAAGCGCAAGTACATACTTATGTCTCTAATGATTTCAGGCCCACGGCAACCAGGAAATGACATCGATGTGTATCTTGCTCCTCTTATTGAAGACTTGAAAAAGTTATGGGATGAAGGCGCACCTGTGTTTGGTGCCTACCGTGAAGAAATGTTCACATTACGTGCCATGTTGTTCTGTACCATTAATGATTTTCCTGCTTATGGAAACTTGTCTGGGTACTCTGTTAAAGGGCATAAAGCATGTCCAATATGTGAGCAGAGTACAGATTTTTGTCAGCTTGCACATGGGAGGAAGACAATATACCTTGGGCATCGCAGATTTCTTCCCGAGACTCATCCGTATCGCCGTATGAAAAGAGCATTCAATGGATTCCAAGAGTTCAGAAAAGCTCCAGAACCCTTGAGCAGGCCAGAGGTGAAAGCTCCAGCAATAATGATACAGGTTGTTGGAAGAAAAAATCCATATTTTTTGAACTTCCATACTGGGAGAACTTGGATGTCAGACATTGTCTCGATATTATGCATATTGAGAAAAATATTTGCGAAAGCCTCTTAGGTACGCTCTTGAACATCTCTGGTAAAACTAAGGATGGTTATAACGCGAGACTTGATATGGTTGATATGAACATAAGAGCAAATTTAGCACTGGTAGATCGAGGACAACACACATATCTACCCCCTGCCTGTCACACTTTGTCCAGAAAAGAGAAAAAATAACTGTGTTCAAGTTTGCGTAGCATCAAAGTTCCATCCGGATATTCTTCAAATGTAAGCAGACTTGTTTCCTTGAAAGATTTAAAACTGGTTGGTTTGAAGTCTCATGATTGCCATGCCTTAATGCAGCAATTGTTGCTGTAGCTATTCGCTCGATATTGCCCAAGCATGTTAAGTCCAGTATAACAAGACTTTGTTTCTTCTTCAATGCTATATGTAGCAAGGTTATCGCGCGCGAAAAACTTGATCAGCTACAAGATGAAATAACTGTTGTCCTCTGTCAATTAGAAATGTATTTTCCACCCGCCTTCTTTGATATTATGGTGCATTTGGTGATTCATTTGGTTAGAGAGATAAAAATCTGCGGGCCTGTTCATTTGCGATGGATGTACCCATTCGAGCGATATATGAAAGTATATAAGGGGTATGTTAAGAATCGTTGTCGTCCTGATGCTAGTATTGTTGAAGGTTATATAGCTGAGGAGGTAATTGAGTTTTGCACTGAGTACTTGGCCGGGACTGCATCCATTGGAATATCTAAGAATCGGCACGATGGGAGGATTACAGGTATGGGCACAAGGGGAGGATAAATTTTTTTTCGGTCTAATGTTGAATTGATGAAGGCGCATCTCTACATTCTGCGCAATTCTGAAGAAGTTGCGCCCTATGTGACAGACCACATACAGTCAATAAGAACGTCTTATCCTGCTTGGACGGATCAACGTGTGCTCAATGAACATATTCGGACATTTGTCTATTGGTTTGGTAATGCTGTCCTGGGCAAAGACGTTTCGGAGACATTGAAATGGTTGGCATTTAGGCCCAACCCTGCGGTACGAGCATTTTCATGCTATGACATAAATGGATATTCATTTGCTACTAAGAGACAAGATGAGAAGAGTACGGCACAAAACAGTGGCGTTACATTAATCTCAGAGGCTTTATATGTTTCTAGCAGGAAGGATAAAAATCCATTGTATGCAAGCATGGCTTATTACGGGGTGATCGAAGATATTTGGGAGATTGACTATGTTTGTTTCAAAGTAGCTGTATTTCGCTGCAAATGGGTTGATAACAATAGTGGGGTTCGAACTGATGATCCATTGGGTTTTACCTTGGTCAACCTCAATCGGGAGGGTTTCAAGGGGGAACCATTTATACTTGCATCGCAGGCGAAACAAGTTTTTTATATCACCGATCCTTGCGACGAACATTGGTATGTTGTTCTTCATGGTAAACAACATCACGGTGTGGAAGAGATAAATACAGAAGAAGGGCTTCATGAGGCTGGCCCTTTCTCTAGTGGGTTACCTGAACCAAGAGCAGATGAGGAAGATAAGGAACTTGATAAATACATATTTCGTGATGACCACAGCGAAGGATTATGGTTCGAGGATCAAGTGTCCCATAAGAGAAAGAGAATAAGTTAAGAATCATTTTCAGGTATATTGTTTGTTTTTATTAAACTTCAATTCCCGTGGGTGTGTATGTGTGTTTGTGTATTTGTATATGTTTCTTTGATTTTAATGAAGAGAGGTGGACATAAATTTTTAACAACATTTATTTTTATCCTTCGTACTGTGGGATTGAAACAGGTCACAACTCGGATGAAGCCGCGCAATCAAGGGACAAAATTTCCAGGGACTTCATATGCGGAACTGTTTATAAATGAATATGTTATTGTTTGAAATTGTGTGAAGCTTCTGTGCTGATCTTAAATTGCACTTGTGTTTTGGTAAAAACAAGCAGAGGAGATTCTGTCTGAAGTGATTTGAAACTGAATTCCGTATTATTCGAAATAGTTGGAATTTTAGTGAAGTATTGAAGTATATGTGCATCGAATTTACAGGGGGTACGTTACATTTATAGGGGAGACTTTGTCAAATTTTCCAGAAAATAGATTTCCTTGTTTTTCATTTATGAATAAATGTTTCTTGTATTATTATTATTTTCTTCCAAGGAGTAGTACTTTGGTAAAATTTCCAGGGAAATCTATACGCAGTTCATTTTGTTTTTATTTTATATTTAACTCTTTATAAATTACTTGTCAGTGGGTTCGGGAAACAGGGGAAATGCAGGGGAAAAAATGGGAGTGGAGAGGAAGAGAATGAGGGAGGAAAAGAAAGTTCAAAAATTTTGAACTTTAATTAACCGGGTCGTCTATTCAACGGCAGTTCAACATTGAACCGCCGTTGAAAGTGGTACTTCAACGGCGGTTCAATGTTGAACCGCCGTTGAAAGTGTAACTTCAACGGCGGTTCAATGTTTAACCGCCTCTGAAAGTCCACTATCAACGGCGGTTCACTCGTGAACCGCGGTGGATTCATTTTTTAACGGCGGTTCGAGGTTGAACCGCCGATGAAAGGTCTCCTCGTAGAAAATTGGAGACAATTCCCGCGCGGGCATATTTTAATATTAATTTATTTTTTCCATTTTTCAAATAACTAATCTCACAATTTTGTAAGTATAATAATACATGCCATGATTGTGTATATTTATTAATTATAGGTCAAATATAGAAATTAATAAATTTCATAAATTTATTACATTTAAGAGACGATAAAATAATAAGCTTCATTATGTTCCCTTAAATATCTACTTTTTCGACAAATGCATTATAGGTACGTATAGTAATGTAAAAATTAATTAATATTAGTTAAGTGGCCGAAAAAAATTAAATAGATACTGGATTTCATTAATTTACAAACATATATATATACATATATTAAAAAGGCCGGATGAGTTCTATGGATGACAAGACATCTCCTTCGGCGACGGCTCCGACTGAGGAGTCATCCTCATCGACAGCTGATCCATTGCAAGAGTTACAGCTCCGATGGGATAATGATTCGGGCTTCGATGGCTTCTACTTTCAAATGACAAAAGAAGTCATAGGTTTGGACCAGCCTAATTTCATGGATCGAGGGGATCTCAAAGAGTTATTGACCAGAGAAAGCCAGGTCTCAAACAGTTTGATGCAGTTGTTCACCCAGTGAGTTTCCACTTAATTTTATAACCTATTTCTGATTATTGTTATATATTATGCATTCCATGTGCATAGGCTAACCAATGAAGCCCTTTTTGTAAATTCTTTAGAGCTTTACATGAGTTAGCTGAAAGGAATGGGAGAAAGGGGATAGGTTTCCTTTCGGCTGATCATGTCACACCCACACTCACTACGCTTGAAGCTAGGGTGAACTACATTGCGCGAATCTTGAAGGATAGGAATAAAGAAATGTATCTGATGCCTTATCTTCAGAGGTAAGTGACACTGTAAGCGATTCTTTAATATTTAAGAAACACTGATATAAAGATCTGACGTACGTCATTAAATTTTTTGTTGGCAGTGAACATTGGATGCTAATGGCCATTAGACCAGTAGATAAGGTTGTATACTGGTTTGATTCTTTACAAAATCCACAGAAGGAGGAGGCGGTGGTGCTTATGGACGAGTGAGTTATATATATTAATTAACAACTGTTAGAATGCCTATATATCCATATATTGCTAATTATTTTCGTGCCGCTTTCATTTTTATAGGGTGATGTTTAACTATCAAACTTTCTTGGGATTGCCCAGAAATGTGTATATGCCACCTTCGTGGATAGTAGTTAAGGTAAATTAAATTGGTTCTTATTAAAATTTTTAATTACATCCGTGGGTCTAGTAGCCTAAGCAATTAGTAGTGTTAGTTGTTTTAATTAAATCCGTGAGTCTAGTAGCCTATGTTAGTATAGTGTTAGTCAATTAATTTATTAGTTAGTCAAGTTATTTATTGAGGTATTTGATTATGCATGCAATCCATGGGTCCAGTGCTCCCAGAAGTTAATATAAGCATACTTCTGTGAACATAGTAGGAAGATGAGTGCTTCTGTGATTATATTCGATCAGTAGAAATTAGTGATGAATATTCGTAGAAATGTTTTACTCACCGTTGTGTTGTATACAATTAATTGTATGATCTTCTAACTCGTATATATTAATTCATTAGCATAAAAGGCAAACGAGCAATTGGGAGTGTGGGTACTATGTAATGCACTACATGTACCAAATAGCAATGAAATCATCCACATTTGCACTTGAAAAGGTAAATATATATTTCTCATTACTTATTTAAAAATGACTGTATTTCATTTTGCTTACTCGGGTACTTTTTAATTTCAAAAAACTGTTGCAGCACTTCAAGATCGACCGCACTCCATTAAGCAATGTGGATATAGATGCAGTGCGAAAAATATGCGTTAGATATATTTTGGAGCATCCGTCGTAGTTGAAGGAACTAGTTAAACTTGTTCATATTAGAGTTGTACAAATATTTTTTGGATATGCTGTATTAATAAAAACGATTTCAATTTATATATTGGTGACATTTGTATTAAATTTCAAGTTTTAGCTGCAGGTTTTGATTTAAACCAGGTTTTAGCAGCAGGTTTTTAATGCTTTTAATGCGGTTCGGGTGTAAAATGTGTCCACTTTCTACTGCGGTTCAAGGTTGAACCGCAGTAGAAAGTTAACTTTCAACGGCGGTTCATGGTTGAACCGCAGTAGAAAGTGAGACTTTCTACTGCGGTTCAACCACGAACCGCAGTAGAAACCCCGCATTTACTACTGCGGTTCGTTGTTGAACCGCAGTAGAAAGTGGAACTTTCAACGGCGGTTCAACAATGAACCGCCGTTGAAAGTGAGACTTTCTACGGCGGTCCAACGTCTAACCGCAGTAGAAAGTGCGGACTTTCTACGGTGGTTCGTCGTTGAACCGCCGTAGAAAGTCCGAACTTTCTACTGCGGTTCTAACCGCCGTAGAAAGTCCGCTAACTTACTACGGCTGCCAGATAGATGGCGGTTCAAAAATGCTAAACCCCGCATTTAAAAGCCCTTTATAACCGCCATTAAAGCTCCGTTTTGTAGTAGTGGGTACCCCCTGGACCATCAACAAAAAAACTTGTGTTCAGAATGCACATGTTGCAGGATAAGATCATATGCAACTTTTTGATCACAATTCAATTTTGCAGGAAGCAGTAGATCCTCACTGTTAACAACAATGTTACGTTCAGTCTCAAATTCTCTAGTTATAGGATCCTGTTGGTTTAAGTCTACATTTTTTGGAAGAAAATTATAGTCTCTTATATTCTTCCCCATCTCAATTAAATAACAATTCAACCTTTGAAAAACTTTTGTTTGAACAAACATTGAATTGTTACCAGACCATGCATAAGCTTTTTGAAAATCAGCAGATAGGTCATCTTTAAATTTCTCCCAGAGATCTCTAGGACTATCAGGTGCACAAAACACAAGCAAAGTTGCAAAGAGAAGTCTTAGACTACATGGCATTTGAAAGATTAAGGCTTCCTGAAGACAATCTTCTATGTAACTATCAGAACTTAGAAGACCAAGATTTAAAGCTGCTTCTCTAAATGTTGAGCATTTGTGACCTTCAACAGTTTGTAAATCATCAAACAATGTAGGACTCCTAATATGAGAAAGCAAAAGACGGAGATAATAACATTCTTTCTCCTGAGGGCTAACTGAGACAACCCTCCCAATCACATTTCCTCTTTTTCGCTTGGTCCACAAACAATCCTTTTTAATCCAAACAAAGTATTCAGGAAACTCTCTATACAGTAAATTCAGACTTATAGCATCAGGATTGTTTCTATTCATGCAGAAAAATTCAATTAACATTGTTCTATGAAACATTTCATTCTCAAAAACAGTTTTCAAATTAGTTGTAGCATTAAAACTGACAAATTGATGACCCTGAAGATGTACTTGTAAACAGTAAATAGAAGGATTAATATGATGCAGCTTAAATGCAAAGATTCTCCAAACAGCTTCTACCGGTATAACCCATCTACCATCCTGAAACAATTTTATCTCATCAACATTTTCATTTTCAGATCCAATGTAAAATGTTGTAACATCATGCCCTTTAAAAATATAATTATGCAAATATTTAACTAACTTTATAGTAGAACATATCTCAACATTTATATGACAGTGAAAATAAGAAAGCAAATATGGATTATATGGAACAACCCAACGGTTATCAAGATCATGATTTCTGACTCTTACTTTCTACCCATTGTTTCTCCTACGGTATCTTGGATAGCCATCATCACTACAGGTAGTGTGATCAGCAAAATCCTTAGGATAATGGTTCTTACAAGTACCAGATTTCATGCATGGATTGTTTTTATTCATCGAACCACATGGACCATGCATCATATGCTTTGACACTAAAGAGTACAAATAGGGATTCACATCACGATCAGGAATTTCTGCAAAAACTATTTTGTCATAAGCAGCTGGACTCAAAGGTTTGGAACCAGGCATTAGAAATAGTAATAGATGACAATGTGGCAATCCTCTTTTTTGGAATTCTATGACAAACAAAAAAGCATCCACATCAAGGTTGTTAAACTCGTATATTGGCCTAAACTCGTTTGGGGTCTAGAACCGGAATCGTAGAATCGGATCGTAGAATCGGACCTAGACTCGAAAAATAGGTTTCAAGTGTATAATTAATTCTAATAGTTTTCTCAATCACAATACATACACAAATTTAACTATACTTTTTTTTTTTGAGAAAAGGTAAATGATTTCATTCCCCGAAAAATACCGGGTCAAACCCGCGAGATCAACAATACAACAGTTCAGTAATACATCAAAATAGGGGCATACCCCTAATAAGAAGCTTTACATTCAAAATTAGCCTCACTAGCTACAAAGGAGCTAACAAAGGCTATGTTTCAAATTTTCCAGCCATCTAATGTCTTCAAAGCAACACAAAATACCCGAATTTTCTCCACCTAGTTCAGCCAAGGAAAGCACAAAGCTCACTCCAACAAAACCAGCTATCAAAAATTCAGCACTGCCCTCAAATTTCCATCATTCTCTAGTTTGAAACACTAGTTTCCAGCACTCAAAACAGGGCAACCCAAATCAGAATTCAGTCAACCCAAATCCATCATTTGAAACACTAGTTTCCAGCACTCAAAACAGGGCAAACATCTAATCTCTACATCATTAAAGAACCCAAAATAGAACATGCATTCTGCATTTAATCCCAAATCCAGCAACATCCAATCCAGATTTACGCACACAGAGATTGCACATTAAGTTTCCAGAAATAACTGAGGCACAGGGGAAACATATGTAAGTTCCATATCTAATTTAGATTCGTAGTGAGATGAACATTGACAGAGGCAGTGCTTCTGTCCTCTAAGCTACAAGTAATGGTGAACTAGAATCTTCAATCTTTGCCACAAAACACAAGATTATCTGCAAAATTAGGATTTGAGTAAGATCATACCAATTCCAGCAAATAAGATTTATGGACAAAATGGTACACATAAGACCCTGCATAAACCATCTGTGGGCATTCTAGTCTCTCATATGTCACTGTCTAGTTCTCGAAACAGGCTGAATTGCATTAACTTCCTTCAAAAATTTCAGCGGCCCGACGTCTCCCTGATATAGAAATAGTATTTAGATTACACTATCATGTTTGCTGATATTGCAGTCCTACAACACCAATAAGTTCACCACACAACCAACATGTGTTCTCTTCTCAAAAGTGCAATACTAATAAGGAACATATCAAGAATAAAGGAGCAAATGAAAGAAAAGCTTAGCCCAGTCCAAGATAGAAAATTTGATAGAAGGCCTTAAAACAGATGTATAAGCAACTGATTTTAAATACGGCGAATCCTGTGTACATGAAGAAAAGCATACAAACAGGGAAGATGAAAATACTATTGCTGCTACCTCTATATGTCTAAGGAACTAAGAAGTTATCATAATTTTTCATTCATTCCTGAAAATGCTTTTGTTCATGAATGTGGTGATGCAGGAGAAGAAATGAACCAAAATATAAGGCATACAAAGCAACAGCACAGCGAGCATGTTAACTAATCCTCGCCGGTCACGTCTCTGTGGGTCTCTTTGTCGGCGGTTGGCGGTCGGCAGTCAACACCTTCGGCTGAATCGGCTCTCTCTGTTTCCAATTTCCCTTCCCCGATTAGAGCTCCTGAGTCCTGAGGCTGAATCTGATAAGCACACTTGACTAGGGCAGCAACAAAACCGTGAAAATAAAAATTTTGGCTGGTTTGGGCCAAAATTGGCCCAATTACTTTTGAAAAAAATAATTCCAGCAGCGGCCCAATCTGTAAAATATGCAGCCCAGTCACATTTTGTTGAACTCGGCTGGACTCGTAGACTCGTCCGAGTCTACCGAGTCTGGACGAGTCTGGACCGAGTTCAGCCATTTTACGAAATTCCAACGAGTCTAACTCGATTCCGGCGAGTGGACTCGTAGACTCGGGCGAGTCTACGAGTCCAGCAGCGAGTTTGACAACAATGATCCACATCACCAAAGATTTTTTTTTGATTAGAAGCTTCTTCAGATATTCTACTTTTGCTCTGAAAACTCTGGCCAACAGATCTGGCCTATCGCTTAGTACTTGAGCAGGTAGAAGATTATTGGTAATCTCAGGCCAATATGGATTACAAATCATGGTTATAAAACCATCTGGTTTACCAAGTTTCTGCACAATTGCCATACCATCTAGGTATTTACCCCTCATATCTCTAGGCTCTCCCACAAAAGATTCAGGTAGTACAACCCTACGGCCCACATCTGACCCTTCTACAAGCCTTAAATTCATGCCATCTATTACCCCTGCATCATTTCTGTTCTATATTGTTGTTGTTTTCTGATAAATTCTAATCTAGATGTTTCTATTTTGACATAAGAATCAACAACAAACTGCTGAAACAATTTACCCGTATGCAAAATCATTGACTTATCATCATCTCGCATTTGAAACTTATAACAGTAGTACTCCCTAGCTGTTATGTTTGAGACAGAATGAGTGATAGTTTCAAAACCTACAAATGATGTTTACAAACAGATAAATCATTTAGAATACCTCAAATATCTATTTTCAAGTTTTAAAATGTCAACATGAAAATTTTATAAAATTTACCTCCCTGTTTGAAATTTAACAACTCCTCTATAGATGCAAAAGGAACATCAGAACGAGGAATATGATTTCCTTCACTGCGAACTAATTCAGATATTTCTCTTTTTTTCTGTAAAATATCCGGATACCACCCTGTTTCTCTTTTTGGAAACAAAATAGGATATTGCAAAGGGTCATAACAACCATAGTAATGCTTTATTCTAACTAACATGTTACAATTGCTGTATATTTGAACATGTGCTGTCCTATCAGCCTTAGAAGTGTCGTTCTCTTCAAAAATAGTAGCAACTTGGGATGCAAATGGAAGGTTGTACCTTCGTTGGTCCAGGTTTGGGCTAGCATTCAGAACTATCACCTTGCTACCTATGTTTGGCAGATCTTTGATTTATTTTAAAAACTGACAATAAGGATTGCTTTTAAGCACACCCACAAGAACAAACAAGGTTTCGGGTTCTAGTTTATCTGATAAAGCTAGCCTTTCTTTCTACCTCTTCTTCTGTATCATAAAATTATAGTTGAACACCAGATGGTTTTTGATCACCAATTCAATTCCTCCACTAGAGCAACAAAACATAGCAGGTTCTAAGTGAAACCTTTTTGCTCCACAAAGAGAGCAATCTGCAACATCAGGAAGCCTCACTGAACTAAGAGGCAAATGTTCGGTTGATGTACCCAAAAACAAGGGACGTGTCAAATTGTTCCTTCCTATAAAATGAATGAACCAACAAAATCAAATCACAAATGTATTCAGCAGTTAAAATTTTCTATTAAAAAATAAAAACTTAAAATAATTTTGGTGGGTGGCGTGTGATTATCAATAAAATTACGAAACAAAGTTATTTAGGGGAAAAAACCTCATGATTTTGCTCAAATAAAAACATGTTTATGTAATGAAATCTTTTAATCTATGAACTTTTCATAAACACAATTAAAAATTACAAGATTAACAATAAGCCTAGGATCAGAAAGGGTCATTGCAGGAGTTTCATTTTCATTAGCCATCATGCCCTGAGGCTTTTGTTTTTTAGCCAAACGCTTAGACTTTAAGTTAGCAAGAAATGCAATTTTTTTTATCATGAGGCATCTCAGCATATTTTTTACGCCGCTTTGCGTTTCTGTCCATTTCTATGCAAGAACAGTGACTTAAGAATCATTAATAGGCAACAAAGAACAATCCCAAAAGCAATAAGATGGGATGGTAATAAAAACATATAAACTGAATGCAATCTCCAAGTAAAATTCGACAGCAGAAACCACTGACCAAATCAATAAACCATCATAAGTAACATTGAGAATGCTAGATTTCAAAACATACCATAAATATAAATACAGCAGCACTTTTTCAACCCACGAGAAGCAGAAGTTGATGAACAGACCAAAAGACATCAAAACGGAAACCATGATCAGAAGAGGGAAAATCATAAAAAAAAACTTTCTGTCCATTTCTGTGCAAGAACAATGACTTAACAATCATTAATAACCAAAGAACAATCCAACAACAATAAGAAGGGATGGTAATAAAAACATATAAACTAAATGCAATCTCCAAGTAAAACTCGACAGCAGAAACCACTAAGCAAATCAATAAATCATCATAAGTAACATTGAGAATGCTAAGATTTCAAAATATACCAGAAGTACAGCAGCAGTTTTTCCACCCACGAGAAGCAGAAGCTGATGAACAGATCAAAACACAGCAAAACGGATACCACGATGAGAAGAGGAAAAATCATAAAAATAAAAATAAATAAATGACGATGATGAAGAGAAGAAGAGGTCAGAAACTCACCAGAAACAAAAAATTATCAAAAATGCAAGATGATGGTTCGAAGAACCGACGACGAAGAAATTCATATTTATATGGATAGGTAATAGGTAGCTCCTAGGGCAAATTGAAAAGGTAAACACGTGATTTCTGACGATACAATTTCATTCACCTCATGCCAGGAGCTCACACAAAAACTCAAAGATGTTGAGTCACCAGATTTTACGCCCGAACAGACATGGGTCTCTCGGAAGGAAAAAAATTCAACCGAAGAAACAAGGAAAAAGGAATTGACCAAGGACAACAAATCTGAAACGAAATCATTAAATCTCATGGGAGGCCAGATAACGGGGCAAAAGAAATGTACAAAGCAATAGACCGACCCCGAAGAAGAAAACGCAAAAACAGTCATAGTGATTGTGGTCAGAAAATAAGAGAAAAGGCGTGGAAAACAGCCAAAGTCAAACCTCCCAAGGGGGACTGTTCAATTTCTTCAGCAGAGGTCTGAAAGGAAGAAGAAAACGAAATTTGCAGGAAGGTAGAAAGGAAGAAAACGACGTCGTTTTGCCTCTGCTTAAAATCCTCAGATTGGCGCAAAAAATAAATGTCGACACTCTCTGTCCAATTATCAGACAACACAGGCCACACCCACGTGCATCTTCCTTCAGAAATTGGGTAGATAGGGCCTTCATTCCCAAATTGACCCTTCCCCACCATTCAATTTTCATAATAACCTATTAAATGGCAAAAAAATTGACGAACAAAAGGGTAGTTGTGTAACCCGTCTCCCAAAAATTCTGTTCTTCCCAAAATTATCCCTCCCCAATCAATATATTTACAAAGAAACCTACTAAAATCCAAACAAAACAGACGAACAAAAGGGTAAGACTTGGCCATTTAAGAGCCTTTATAGTCTTACCCTGGATAATCAGTTTTCATAATTTTCAATGCAATTTTTTACTATTTAGCTATACCTTTTTATATTTTAAATACACTTTTTACATTATAAAACTATTTTTTTAAAACCAAAACTCAACCCAACCAAAAAGAACAGGCCCAGTTAAATGTCAGGCATATTGTTAAAAATTCTGAATGGCTAAGTTATCTTACATTGAATGTGTTTAAGATAAATCTGAGCTTTTAGATAGGTCCATTATAGATATTAAGACTCCGTTTGGACAAGTACTTCAAAAACATTTTGTGTTTTAAGTTAAAAAAAACTTTAAAATGGTGTTTGGATACAAATTGCAAAATATTTTTATAAATAATTTTAAGTAAAATGTTTTTAAAGTACACTTTAAACATGTTTTATAAAATATTTAAAAAATTTTAAAGTCATTTTAAGTTAAACTCGCGGGTCGGCTTATCTTGCCCCCGATTCGCCCCAAACCTCGGACCCACCCCGACCTCGCCTCGACCCCGGTCCCACCTTCTGCAACCTCGGCTCCGTCCCCGACCCGACATCGGCCCCACCCCCGTTCCGACCTCAACCTCGGCCTAGCCCCCGACCCTGGCCCGGCAGCCCCGCCCACGTTTCGACCTCAACCTCGGCCTCGCCCCGACCTTGGCCCGGCAGCCCCACCCACGTTTCGACCTCGGCCCCACCTCGACCTCACTCCGGCCCCGCCCCCGACCCCACCCCCGTTCTGACCATGCCCCGGCCATAAGCCGAACCCAACCACGGCCCCGACCCTAACCCTTTCCTCAGCCCCGGACCCGACCCCGAACCCGACCTTGACTCCCGAACTCGACCCCGAACCCGGACCTTGACCATGGCCCCAACCTTGACCACGACCCCAACCCCTAACCCGGACCTTGACCACGGCCTCGACCTCGACCACGACCACGACCACGACCCCGACTGTAATGCCCCGTATTTTTAACACTAAATTTAAAATTAAGTTTTGAATTCTTAGGAGTAATTTCGGGATTTTAAGATTTATAAATATAGAAAACTAGTTAAATGTATATTAAAGAAAATAAAACGCTCTTGTTATCGTGTAAAATTTAGTACAACGAAACTTTAAAAATTTAAATAGATAGAATTATAATTAAATAATATTATATATAAACTATGTTAGCTAAAGGACAAAAGAAAAGGAACACAACAAACACGTAAGCAGAGAAGAGCAGAGAAGAGAAGATAAGGGAAGGGAAGAAAAGAGAAGAGAGAAGAAACAAAAGAAAGAGATAAGATTAAAAGCAAAAAGAAAAGAAAAAAAAAAAGGACAAGGCGGTGAAGACTTCTCAAGTCTTCATTCCTATTCCCATATATATATATATAAGCCAAAAGAAAAACAACAACACAACAAAACCGAAAAGAAAGAAAAGAGAATAACAACACAGCAAAACCGTGAGAAGAGAAGAGAGAAAGAAAGAAGGGAAATAGAGAGGAAAGAGTGAAGAAGTAGGAAAGAAGGGAAATACAAAGCTTTCAAGAAGGTATTATTTCTTTAGTTTTTCTTATAAAATTTGAGAAATTATTTATAATAGTTATGGATCTAACAAAGCTTTTATATAATATGAAATTAATAAATTTGATTATGAGTAAATAATTTTCATATTTTTGAATTACATAATAATAATTATATTAATTTTGGAATTCAATTTTTAGTCCTATAAGTTTAGACTATAAAATTATGAGTTTTCTTAAATTTTAATTTGAATATATGATTTTAGATGTTATATAGATGTTATGAATTATTAGAAATGTATATATATTTTACAGGAATGATTTTAATCAAAATGAATTAAAGGAAAATATGTTTAGTTAGATTTAATCTTATTTAGTTAATGATAATATGAAATAGAGAGGAAATAGAAGTTTTGGTCAAATACATATGCTTTATTGAAAAAGGGAAAAAATAGTTATTGTATGCATGTTCTTGTAAGAAGAATAGGAAATAAACAAAATAAGAAAAAATAGATTATAGGCTAAAAATGGAAAAAAAAAAAGGGGGGGGGGGGGGGGGGGGCTCACGGTGGTTAAAATAAATAAATGGAGAAAAAGAGAAATCTAAAGATTAATAAGATTTGGGGAAAAGTTGGGAGTAAGGAATTTAATAAATAAGTTATTTTTATAGTTTAATTACTATTGAAATTACTTTATTGAAACAAACTTAATTTAATGCAGATTTGCTTACAAAATACTAGCAATACGAGGTGAGTGTTCTCACTAAAGGGGTTAAATATTGTAATTGAGTAAAAAAAAAAAAAACAAAAAAGAGTTATCATGCTTTATATATTAATGTAAAGTTTATAGTGAAATTCATGTGCTATAAGTGATAAGTGATTAGTAGGATTATGACATTTATATGTGAAAGTGAAATGTTTATATCTGTGCCAGGTCTACGTGATTGTTCTTAAATGCCGAGTTACGTGTATACGCAAGATATTTGTTAAACTTTATCGTGTAGTGTCAAGCATGAAATGTTAGTGTCTCGTGCACCCGTGTATGTGCACTCTGTTATATGCTATTTGCGTGTTTGCTGTTACTTGTTATTTGCCAGTCAAATTTGGGGGTCCCCAAAGCGTATCCAGTTGTTGAGATCGGGTATGTCGGTAGTGGGCTGGAGTGCCTGACTAAATGACTGGGGCGATCGTTTTCGGTACTATCTCGAGGTATGCCATTTTGTTCCGTGCACCCGTGTATGTGCACAAGTTTGCTGGCGTAGTTGACGAGGCGACACACCGTGTATTGTGTCCGCCGCCCATTCCAACACATTCCAACACAGGTAAAGTATAATTAGTAATGCTTAATGAAAGATCACATAGATCCTCGTTATAGCTTGTTGATTATGCTCTTTCTATCCCTTACGTGTTCCTCCTTGCTTGCCTAGGAAATATGTGCTACGTGCCGGTAATTGTTTATTCGGTAATGTTTTAATAGTGCGACCTCACTAAACTTATGGAAGCTCACCCTCTAGACCTTTTGCATGTAACAGGAATTAAGGACAGCGTTATGAAAAATGTCAAAATTATAGGACAAACTCTCGTATTAAGAAAGTAAGGCAATAATATTGTAATAGTTATAGAAATACTCTTATATAGTTTGTATTAGTAAAATAAAATGTATTTTATTTGAGTGTATAATTAATTAGTGCTCTTGTATCCTGAATGAGTCCTGGTGCGAACTCGGCAGACAATTTGGCCGCGTCTCTTTCCCAAACAGGGAGGTCTGAGGTCGGCCTGTTACACCAATCCGAACCCCGAACCCGACCCGGACCCCGACCCAGACCCTGACCTCGACCCAGACCCCGAACCTGACCCCGGGCCAGGACCCAACCACTCCCCAGCCCTGGACCAGACCACGGCCCCGACCCCTGCCCTGACTACGGTCCCGGACCCGACCCGAACCTGCCCCCACCCCCGAACCGCTCCCCACCCAGGCCCCGACCATGCCCCGGCCCCAACTCCAACCATGCCCTCGCCCCAGCCCTAGCCCTAGCCCCGGACCCGATCTTTCTCCTGCCCCAGTGCGACTCTATCCCTGACCCCGACCCCTGCCCACCCAATAGAAAAAAAATGATTTATATACCGTAAACATAATTTTTATATAATTTTCCGCATCAAATATAATTTAAAAAAATATATTTTTTAAATAGTTGTCCAAACAGCTTTTAAACTATTTTTAACTCAAAAAACGTTTTTGTAAAATACTTGTCCAAACATATATTTTATTAAAAAAGCTTCAAAAACACTTTTATAAAAATGTTTTTGAAGTACTTGTCCAAATGGAGCCTAAACAATTAAAAATGAAAGAAGAAAGAAAAGTTAGGTGTATTGCAAGTAGTGAGAAAGATCATTCCCATGCATATAACATATATGAGAGAAGCAAGTAGAGAGAATTTAGCAGGAATTAGCAGTAAACTTCTTAGTAGATTGTACGTTTGATGTCTTAAATACATGTTTAGATACAAAAGAGACCGTTGAAAAGCAACCATTTATGGATCTAAATGAAGATACGAAAAAGATTTTGAAAGTCGTTACTGACAAAAGAAATATTAAAAACCCATCAAGTTATGTGAAACTAGTAATTCAAGTTAAAACCCCAGAATTACTAGGTGGTCTTACCTATTGAATTACTAGGTGGTCTTATAACTAAAACAGAAGTCGTCAAAAAAGATGAATTACCTAGGTTATTCAAGGGAGTTAAAAAATGACATGATGAAATACTAACAATAGGTCTTCATAAAGATAAAAAGTTTGAAAATTTTCAAACTTATAAATAAATCAATGAATATTGAAAAAATTGATTTAAAGAAGAAAATAATACAAATGATAAACAAAAGTATCTAAATTAGAAACAGTCATTTTATACACAAAATGATCTTCAAAAGTTATAACTATGTTGGAAATATAGAAGATTCTGATAATGAAAGCTCTAATTCTAAGTCAGATATGGAATTCTACACAAGCATGGTGAATACAAACTCAAATCTGATAATGAATCTAATTCAAATGATAATGAAGAGCAAATTCAAATTGGGGAAGAAAGAACTTCAACATCAACGATAATCATCGTATCAGTCCATATTTATACGGTTGTTATTTATGGAATCAATTTATACATAACTAATATTCATCCTCAAGATTATAATAGAACTATGGGTGAATTAATGTAATTTACCTCCCCTGAGGTTTGCTTAAATAACAAATGAGTTCCTCAAGTTTTAAAAAATAACATCTAAGTCCCTTAACCATCCAAACTTGGAATTCAGGACTAAAAGATTAAAAAAATGGCACTGTTCATCGTCTTCTTCCTTTTCCTTTTTTTTTTTTTTTTTTTCTCTCTTTTCTTTGTCGTCTTTTTTTGCTCTTCTTCCCATGAATTTCTGTTTAAATTTATAGTTTTTAACTTAAGGGTTGTGGAAGTTGGTTTCAAGCTTTTAATGGAATGCATATGATGTTAGTTTGGATCACCACCTTGAATGTAGATGTTCCTTCTTCTCCTTCCTTTTTGGGAACAAAGCTTTTCTTTTCCTACGTGCAAATGTATGACACAAAAGAAATGAAGTTTTTGCTAATCTTATGATGAGCTCTTTCTGGTTTTTATTAATGTGTATGTTCATTTTGTAATGTGATGCAGCCACCGAATGATCTGCACAAAAAGCGTCTGGATGTGGTGAGGTCTGTTCGTTCCTACCCCCAATCTTTAATCTGTCCTCTGTTGAGTAACTTATAATATTTTGGTCCATGGAATTTTGGCTCAGATCCGTGCTATGAGGGAGGCATCATCATCTGAAACTAGTAATTCTGCAGAGATGCCCCGACAGGGGCCTGTCAACAATCAACCTGGTAAAAACCAGATAATAAGACCACCTAGTTCAGAGCAGTTGGTTTCTCAACCCAATACTTCTCATATGTTGCAGCAAATGAATAGGTTTTCATACTTATCAATTACAAAGTTTACCCAATTGACCGGATTGGTAAGGTTTCTGGTCATTTTATGATGCTAAATGGATTTACTCAAACACGTTCTTGTTTAGACCTAAGTGAGGGATAATATCCCACTTATTATTGGAGGGAGGAGGGAGAAAAATGGCAACCGGCGGCGGGGTAGACGACAAAGAAAAGAGAGAAAAAAAAAAAAAGAAGGAAGAAGACTATGAACAGTGCTATTTTTTTATCTTTCAGCCCCGGACTCCAAGTTTGGGTGGTTAAGGGACTTGGATGTTATTTTCTGAAACTTGAGAGACTTATTTGTTATTTTGGCAAACTTTGGGGGAGGTAAATGTAATTCACCCTAGAACTATAGATGACTACATAATCAATGTCAGTAGTCATAACACAATACAAGGATGAAAGAAATATTAAAAAAAAAAAAAATCTTAGATTACATAGTTAGTACACCACGGGGAGATATATTAAATTGGCTAAAATCTGAAAAGAAAGTGAAGAATGACAGGAAAAAAAACCATGATCCTTAGTAGAGATAATGATTTCGAAATAATATTGTCTGAATTTGCTACTCAAATAAGAGAAGCTTTTGGTGGGGTTATTTTTTCATAACAGCACTACAAACAAATAAAATTAGCATTAAGCAAAGCAAAAAAATATTTATTTAAAAAATACTTACATAATCATAAATGGCCGGAAATTTTTTTTCTTCAAATAACAGAAATGTTATTTAAAAAAAAAAACTGAACAAAAAAATTACAAAAAAGAATGAAAATAGAAAATGAACCGACCCTGCCATATATATATATATATATATATAAAATTCACAGACGCGCACACACACATGCACACATACGCGCACACACATCACACACTACGCAGAAAACACACACACACACCACACAGTACGCACAAAACACGCACGCACATCAAGCACACACACATACACAAGCGCACAATACATAGCGTAAAATTAGAATTAGATTTTTTGTCCAACCATAGAATTGAAATTATGAAATTGGAGTTATTTAGAATTGAAATTCAATTCTAAATTTAGAATTATTATACAAACAATACTAGAATTGCAATTGAGGGTCCAATTCCAATTCTAAACCCCAATTCCGTGAAAAATAAACAGAGCCTTAGTGAAGAAGAATTACACAATATCAACAACTGTCATAAAAGCAGAAGCATAGTAGACCTACCCGCTCACAAGATAAACCAATCAGAAGAAAATGGAATATATCACATTCGTTAATAAACTCTTTTGAATTCAGCAAATGATGTCCGGAGCTAAAGTCTGGGTTTTGAAGTCCAAATTTTGCCTATATGTGGAGGGCATTATCATTCTTTGAGGGTACCGATTTCCAGAGTTTCAACAAAGCTCTTTTGTGCTCATATTAAAATTAATGTCTTTGCTTTTTGTAATAGGCGAAGCCAAGCCAATTACTTAGTTTCTTTCTTGTTCTCGTTTACTCGTACGTATTATTGTAATTGTGGTTCCAAAGTCTAGATGTTTACTAGGATCACTCCTAACTATGGAGGTATGTATGATGTATTTTGAAAATAATTAATTGTGGGTCTCATTGCATACATTTAAGCATGACGTGTACAATGAGGTAAGACTCAATACGTCTCCCTCAACCTTTTAACCAGTTTTATTTATTATAATAAATGATCAACATACCCCGAGCCAATAATCGATTATTCCCCAAAACTAAATTAATTGTGTGTATATTCACATTTGTATCACTTTCTATTTTATTTATTTTCTGTTTATATGTTTAGGATAAAATAAAAAAAATAAAAAGAAAGTAAAACAAGAAGAAAGTTTTGGGTCAAAATGCAATTTAAAGAAAAGGGAAAGCAAGGGCTACACCTTCGTTTTCTCTAAATAGGAAATAGGCAAAATTTTCGCTACATTTTGGTAATTTGTAATTTAAAAACCAATTTCTATGGAATAATCTGTAGGCTAAGTTATTTATTTTTCTTATTTACAGGAGACAGTGGTAATTTGATCAAACTAAATAGTTATATTAACACAATTTCTTGGAGTGACAGTAATTTTTTAAACCTCATGGGTAATTGTAATTTCACAAATTTTTAAAAAGTGAATTAATTTATCCTGATTCTTTTTTTACTTTCTTGTTTCTCTTTGGTTGGAAGTTAGACTGCTGAAATGAGCTGAAATTGATAAGTCTGAATATATGATTTCAAAAGCCAAGAACCACATGGATAACCTAACGGTTCACCTCTTTTGATCGTATTAGATGTGAGGAGATTTGAAGGTTCCAAGATCAAATCTCAAGAATCTTCTCTCAGAAGTAATGGTAATAAATATGATGTAAAGTGAAGAGACTAGAAAGTTTTAGAATCAAAATTTTAGAATCTTCTCTCAGAAGTTGTAGTAATAGGCAAGACGTGAACAAACTTGAAGGTCTCAAGATCAAATTTCTAGAACGTTTATCCCATAAGTGGTAGTAATAAATAAGACATTGTAATAGTCGACTATTTAAAAGAAATTTTTTTAAACAAGTGGCTTGACCATGAATCCCTTTTCTATTCTTGTTTGCTATCCATATAATACTCATGTAACCAGTTCTGAATAATCTTCACTTCTAGCCTCCTTTGCTCTACTAGCCAGTTTGGATCCCTTTTGGTTGCAAACCTAAAATCAACATGATGTGCCCCTGATTTAACACCATAAGCATCAAGATTAGTACATAATTATAATCTTTCAAGTTAGAAATAGTAGTAAATATAGTCATATTTTTCAAAATTGGTTAGTCGGGTTCACATTCTTTCAATTTTGGTAGTTTTAGTCCAGTAGATGACCCGACTAATGGACTGACTTTAATGAACTAACCGTCAAACGGGTGTTTTATTATCGGCCAAAGGGCAATATTCGTTAGTTGGGTTTTCAATTTATTGGACTAAAATTATCACCAATTAAACGGACTAAATTTGTTACAAGTGAAAATAATATAAATTAAATTTGCAATTTTTTCGACAAACTTAAGAGCATTTATGAACATATCTATGGAACTATATTTTCGTTTATGGTTTCATTTTGGTTTCTTCTGAAATGTACAAAGTTGTGTTGACAATGTAAAAGAAAAACGTAATGTAAAATAGAATGAGACGGGCATCCACACAAACCTTCCAAAAAAAATTCTTCCTAATTATTAGAGGATTACCTTTCTCAGTTACCAAAGCCACAATGCTGGACGAGATGTTCTTCAGCACACTGAAAAATAATAGTAACACATTCACAATCTAAGTTACATTTTTTAAAAGTCCACAACAAGCACGCGCAGGAGTCCCTCCCGGCTCTCGTATAGTTGTCCCCTTGTTAAAGAGATCCCGTGTAATAGAAATAATAATAATTTTTTTTTTTTTGGGGACATAACAACAAATGTATAAATATTAATTTAAGAGTATTCTTTAACTAACCTGCCTCTGCTCCATGGATCTTGCATCCCATTAGAAAATATGATGTTACTTCCAAATCTCTTAAGCACTTGTTTAATCCTCTGTCAATGACCAATCAACAATGCCAAATTAAAAGTAAACAATTTCGTACCAATTTTTCATCATTTTTTACTTTTCAACTACCCTTTTTACATCTTAAAATTATTTTCGAAATCAAGTTTTAAATTAAAGCACGTTTTTCAAAACTCTCTAAAATGACAGAACAGGATGATTAATTGCCACCTTGCCACCAAATTCAGTAGTGATCCAGTGTTCCCTAGGCCTTACTCCGAATTGCTTCATGCAATCATCAGCGAACTCCTTGTAGCTGTAGGAAGATGCCGGAAACATGCTTTCGTCGGAGCATGTCATCGGCATAACCATTTCTGTGCAAGCCTGAAAGATATCAAAAAAAAATTCTGCAATTTAGCTCCTTTTCCAATAGGAGTGACCGCTATTCCGGTTTGAATCGGAATCGGATTGACCGTTTTGGTTTATCCGGACGAATCTTGCAGTTGGATTTTGGTTTCAATTTGGGATGGAAATTCCAATCCAAAGAAAAATAAAAAAATAAAAATGAAAATAAATTTTTTAGAAAGAAGAGGAAGTATTCTTAGAAAAAAACTAGAAAAAAGAATGGAAAGGGAAAAAAATAATAGATTAGCTAATAAAGCTAATAAAAAAGATATTAAATGTTTTAAATGTGGAAAAATGGGTCATGTTGCAAATAAATGTAGAATGAAGAAAAAGATTAATAATCTTGAAATAGGAGAAGAATTAAAAAATAAATTATCAAAATTATTGTTAAATTCAGTATCAGAATCTGAATCAACATCTGAATCAAATACTGAGTCAGAAGGGAATTCTTATGAACATATTAATAAGAAAAGCTTTACAGATGAATCATCTGAAGAAGAAGAAATTTGTAGTAATCCTTGTAAAAAATAAAAAATTATGTTTAAAACAAATAAATCAGGATAATTTTGATAATGAAGAATTTTATAAAACTTTATCACAATTTAAAGAAATAGATATAAATGTCTTAAATGATAATAATATTCTAGAATTTTTGAAATTGATTATGAATCCAGAATTAAATCAAATATAATTGATGAGATGAAAAATATTCCATCCACTAGTAAATAATACTAATGATTTTGATGATTTAGATTTTACAATCGATAATAATCCATATTCAATGGCAGAAGTTTATAAACTTCTAAGAGGGAAAAATAATATAATTTCTCAATCAAATACAACTGTGAATGATTTGAATGATGAGATTAATAATCTCAAAAATGAAATTCAATTTTTAAAAAAGGAAAATAATGTTTTTGATGAAAGAATTTCTAAATTAGAAATTTCTAAAGCTAAGATAATGAAAAGGATATATTAGATGATAAATTTTTGAGTACTTTAGATATAATTACTTCTTAAAAATGGCATACAAAAATTATTCTTCTTATAGATAATAATTTTAAAATTGAATTAAAAGCACTTAGTAATAGTGGTGGTGATGTTAGTGTTATACAGGAAGGATTAATTCCTACCAAATATTTTCAAAAAACAACTCATAGTCTAAGACATGCTGGTGGACAAAAATTAGATATTCGTTTTAAACTTCCACGAGCATATATTTGTAAAAATAAAGTTTGTATTCCTAAAAGATTTTTATTGGTTAAAAACATAACCAACCAAGTTATACTTAGAACTCCTTTCTTAAAAAGATTTATCCCATTTCTAATATAGATACTAATGGTTTAACAAGAATGTATGAAAATAATCCCGTTACATTTCAGTTTATAACTGAACCTCTTACAAAGGTTTTAAATCAAATAAGAGAAAATATCTTAGAAAAAATACTCAAATTAATTTTTTAAAATATGAAATTAATATTTTAACTATCGAAGATTGACTTCAGAATCCTAAATTACAGGATATAACTAAACTGTTATTAAGTAACTTTTCATTAGAAATATGTGATGATCATCCAAATACTTTTTGGAATAGACTGACATATTGTCAGTCTTCCATATGAAGATAATTTTGATGAAAGAAAAATTCCGACAAAGGCTCGACCTCGTCAAATGAATTCTGAATATTTGAAATTACGTAAAAAAAAAAATACATTCTTTATTACAAAAGGGTTTAATAAAACCGTCTCAATCTTCATGGTCATGTACTGCTTTTTATGCTAATAAACATAGTGAGATTGAAAGAGGTGTACCAAGATTGGTAATAAATTATAAACGTCTTAATAAAGTTTTAAAATGGATTAGGCATCCTATTCCAAATAAAAAAGATTTATTAGATAGATTATATGATGCAATAATATTTTCAAATTTTGATTTAAAATCACGATATTGGCAGAGTCAAATTGATGAATATGATCAATATAATACAGTTTTTAATGTTCCAATAGGACATTATGAATAAAAAGTCATGCCTGTTGGTTTGAAGAATGCTCCTTCAAAATTTCAAGAAATCATGAATGATATTTTTATTCCTTATAGCGAATTTATTATTGTTTATATAGATGATATTTTAGTATCCTCTAAAAATATAGAAATTCATTTTAAACATCTTGATATTTTTAAAAATACAAAATGGATTAGTAATATCTAAATCAAAAATGTTTTTGTTTCAAACAAATTTAGGTTTCTAGGTCATAATATTGAGAAAGGAAAAATTAGTCCAATAAATAGAAGTATTGATTTTGCTTCTAAATTTTCAGATATAATAATAGATAAAACTCAATTACAAAGATTTTTGGGTTGCTTGAATTATATTTCATCATATTATAAAAATTTAGCCCAAGATACAGCTATCTTATATGATAGACTTAAAAAGAATACAGAACTATGGATCGATAAGCACACAGAATCTGTAAGAAAAATAAAAGAACGAGTAAAATGTCTTCCTTGTCTAATGATAGCAAATCCAAATTGGAATAAGATTATAGAAATAGATGCCTCTGACATAGGATATGGACGAATTTTGAAACAATATGTCCTGTTAGTAAACAAGAATTTCTTGTTCGATAGTATTCAGAAAATGGTCTCATAGTCAAAAGAATTATGCTACTATTGCTAAAGAAATTCTTGCAATAGTAAAATGTGTTTTGAAATGCCAAGATGATTTATATAATCAAAAGTTTACTATAAAAACTGATTGTAAATCTGCTAAATATATGTTTAATAAAGATTTTAAGCATGATGTTTCTAAGCAAAAGTTTGCTAGATGGCAGGCTCATTTAGCCCATTTCGATTTTGAAATTCAATACAAAAAGGGTGAAGATAATAGTCTTCCTGATTTTTTAACTCCTGAATATTTAAATGACTAATAATACTCTTATAAATTTATGCATGTTCATGATACCACGAGTAAGGGGTTCTAACCCCTATCGAGGTCGAGGAGGCCGGGGTAATACCCTTGTTCAACAAGGAAGCAAAAGGCTAATAGCCGAAAATGTAGCATCAAGTTCAAATAAGGACATTTCTAAGAATGATCCTTTATATAAGGAATTCGTGGAGTTCATAACTCAGAAAAAGCAACAGGAAGGTAATACCTCCCTTTCATATGCCAGAATAACTGGTGGGGAAGATTAGGAGAATAATATTGCTTCTTATCAAGAAAGTTCTCAGAAAGAGGTAATACTTCGTTTAGAATACAAAGATTTACAGTGGGTTAATGAACCCTGGCTGTTAATGCAGAGATATCTTGATCAAGCATGATATGCTGCCACATCATATAACAAAGGATATACTATGAAAATATCCTGAAATATTCAGGATCATGTGAAATATCACATTTTACTTCTTCAACCCCAAATATTTACAATTTTAGTAAAATCGTTTTCAAGCAGATTATATTAGCTGAAGAATGGGGTTTGTCAACATTAAAAGAAAAGGATTATATCCATCTAGAACAAAAAATTACTGTTAAGTTTAATTATTGGGATTAAATTGATGCCCATAAAAAGGTTTTTTTTATATGAAAATCAAAAGAAACGCCATTCATGGTTTATAAAAATATGTGGCAATGTTTATAACAAACCCATACCAAATTGGTTTTCAGAATGGTGGTTTAATTTTGGTATCGATAAAAATTTTACCAGAAACATTCAAATTATTATATAATGAATGGGTAAAAATTTCACCAAAAATTATGGAGTGTGATATCACAAATCAATGGATCGATAATATTGATCTAATGTATTTTTTCATTGAGTTTTCTATTCCGTGGATCTGGAAATGGACACCAGAGGTGGGTTATACCCAGCACAAAATTTCATGTCTCAGAAGAGTTAGTTATACTAAATTCTGTGATAAGCTTACAAAAATTGATGCATCAGCGGGCCAATTGCATGGACAGGAACCGATTGATCAAATCAAAGAAAAACTGCAGGAATACCAGCAGAAGAAGGAAGCAACAATTAAGGGAAATAAGCCCTTTCCAACATATTTCCAGAAGATTGCAAATGCAGAAAGGATTAATTCCTAAAAATGAAATAATCAAGTCAGACATGGAAGAAATTAAGAAAGACTTGGCGAGAAATTTTGAAGATACCTGGTCTGATATTTCAATGGCCTCACAATCAAGTGAAAATCAATGTTTAGCAAGAGAATCTCAGGATTCTGATGGTAATTTGGATCTCGAAAAAATATTCAAGAAGATTGAAAAATCTGTTGCTGATGATATCAGAGGAGACAAAGATAACATAGGCTAAAAGCAGAATTCAGATAAAGAGACTTTCATAAAGTCGCTGTTGAATTATCCGTCAAACGGATTTCAAATTTGTAAAAATTTACTATTACGGATTTAAAATTAAAAATTCAAAATTCGTTTGTAATAGTTTAGAATCAGGCGATTAGCGCCTATAAATAGGCTTGTAAGTTACAAGAGGGAGGCATCCTTTTCCTTCGCTCTTTTATTTTCTCTTGTACTCTCTTGTATAATAAAATTTCAATTCCCTTCTACATTTAATAAAAAAAACTATATTTATAAAGGTTAGCCTAATGGAAGGCTAATTTTTTAAGTGTGAAGCTATGTTTAACTTTTATGCTTGATTATTTTATGGATTTATGATTTAGCTTAAGACCATGTATATGGATTTATATGTTATGTTTTTATCTGGGTCTAAATACATAATCTGGCAATATGAATTATTCTAGATGATTCAGGATCATGCTCGTTGAAGCCGTGTGAAGGCGTTTAGGGCTCTTTATCCACTTTTCATTCTGAATAATTTATTATTTGACGGATTATGTTATCTTGTAATTGTTTTTCCTTATGATCAGGCTATAACATGTATATACATAGACCTTGGTCTTTTAGTGTGTATATATATATATATATATATTCTTGTAAATCTTTTTATTTATAGTAGTGTTCACTATATCATTTAAGATTTAGTTAAGTGAATTATCAATAGTGTAATTGTTTTTTTTTTTAATGAAAATATTGTCAATATGATTTTTACATTTTTTTCAATTTCATTTGTAATTAAAATTCATGTAAAGGGTAAAGAAAATTCAGGTATTACAAAATTTAATTATTTTAATAATTTACTTAAATCGGTATTATTAGTATCGAATAAAATATGTTTCAAAACGAAACTGGAACCTTCTAAAATCGAGACGAGGTTCAGTTCCGGTTCCATTTTACTTGAGTCAGGAACCGACAATTCTATAACCGTGGTCACTCTAACGACTCCGTATATCTCAAACGAAGTGATTCCTCCAAATCCCTTCTGGTTTTTGTTTTTGTTTTTTTACAGTAAATTAATAATATTTTATAATATTTTTTCCAATACAACTTTTTATGTACTATTCAACTATGCGCATTTTTAAAATTTTCATATATTTTTTCCATAAAAATTTATTTTTCAAAAATATGTTTTCAAAACAATCTCGTAACAAAATACCTTAAACTACTTTCTAAAGGTACAACAGCAAAAAAAAAACATATTAATTAATGAAGTACATAGAACTAGCTTACCTGCCAATTCCAGCCTTGAAGGCCATGATCATCCTCATCATCACCTTCCAAGTTGAAGCATTTTTCAGTCTTTGAGTAATTGTAATACAAACTTGCTGCTGCAAATGCCCTGCTAAGCTTCGTAGCTCCGGGTGGAAACTTGTCGATGATCTTGCACATCTGCACAAACAAATGGCCCTGAATCTCATGAGAATTTGTAAACAGAAGAAACATCCGTTGAAAACTCACGTTTGTAGCCACATTTCATGAATAAGTTTGATATATCACCACCTCTTGTACAGGATAGGCTGGTAATGGCTTCATGAAATTCGCTTCGGTCGGATAGTTTACCATTGCTGTGTACACAAAAGCTGACCATAACCAATCTCTAGCTGAATAGATTGAACTGATCTCCCTGAAATTTGATCAGAAATTATAAGAAGATCAGCAGAAAACTGAGAGGAATGGCCTTCGGTTTCTTCTTCTTCTTTCCTTTTTTTTTGTTGTTAAGTGTCGTTCTAGAGATTTACACACTTTTAATCGATATTCCTTGTAAATAATGCAAATTGCCTTCTTATAGTTGCTGACCTTGCTTCTTAGTAGTATTTCTACAGGGATTTGGAAGATTTAATGATGTGGGGGGAAATGCCGCGAGGGTAAATTTGGAAACAAAATAAGATTTTCTAAAACGACACTTTTTCTGAAATAGATGGAGTACTTTCCTAACAACTTACTTGCAAGCCCTAAAAATCTTGCTGACTTCTGTCAGTCCCCCTTTTTTGTTTTCAAAAGCATAGAGCTCTGCCCAAGCACCTTTTATCACATCATGGCAATTCTGGCTTGAATCCTGCTGATTTTTTTTTCAGTTAATTACAAAATGCAGGAAATGGAAAGGAGATTAGAGAAGAATATATACTAATGAAACCTTGAAATCCTGTGAAACAGCATCATAAAAGCTAGACCATGGAACTATGTCATCAAACTGCAATATGGGGGCTGAAGATGCCAATGCTCCAATGGCTATGTGTGGATATTTCAGCCTAAACCAAGCAGCCAACACTTGAAAATTTTGAAAACACACAGAATAATGTTAGTCAGAAAAATGCATGCAATATTTTGAAGATCCATAGTATCTAGTATTCCCTCAGGTCTCATTAAAAGAGACATATTTCTGAAACAAATATTAGAAACGGGATTCTTTTAATGAGACAGAGGGAGTAGACATTCAATAATTTAGGCCTAAATTTTCTCCTAACATAGAAACTAAAAATTAAAAATCCATGTTCGTTTCTTTATTTTCAAAAACATGTTTTTGATGTTTTGAATATTTATACTAATTTCTCATTATTCCTGATAAAACATTTTACCTTTAAACTACGCTTTTTTATATTTCAATACACTTGTCATATTTAAAAATCATTTCCGAAACCAAGTTTTGAAAACAAAACTAACAGCGCTACTTTCCAATTCTTGAAAACAAGTTCATGTGAAAGGCTTCTCAATAACATCTGCTCAAGAGGTGGGAATCTTTAATTTAACTTACTTCCACCATAAGAGCCACCAAAAACCACAACTGGAGATGCCTCAGAAGACAGATTCCTCTTCAAACTTCTTATCAAAACTGCAAAATCTGCCAATGCTTGCTGTGAACTCAAGTATCCCAATGTTCTTGCAGACTTGAGTTCCTTCTCATCAAATGGCAAAGATTCTCCATAAAACCTATGCTGAAAAATCCCAACAAAACAGATTTAACAATCCCATTATCCATCTTTGAAAGAACAGAGTTTAAATTGATGGAAATTACTTCAATAAAGACAAGGAGAGCTTGAAACTTTGGAGCAATGTCAAGCATGAAGCCAGTGTTTGCAGCGAACCATTCAATGTCCCCTTCATTGCCTGTATACACAAAAATAGGGGCTCCTTTGTGCCAATTGTGGCTGTTGATTAGGTACTTTTGGTAAAAGATCTTGTAGCTCTTTGGTTGGAATGTGAAATGGTCTAAAACTTGAGGGAAATATTGGGTTTGGTATGGTATTTTTGGCTGTACAACACTCTCTTGCTTCTTTAATGAGGATTTATACGATCCTGGTACAAAAACTGGGATTGATTCTACTGCTACAGCAAAGAAAAGTAGCCCCAAAAAGAGTGAAGATAAAGCCATGTTGCTTTGAGCCTTTAAGGATGAAAAAGGGAAGTCAAAGGATTACTGAAAAGAGTTCAAGAATGAAGAGAAACTCCAAGCTATAGCTTCATGATTTATATGAAATTGATAATACATTACATAGTCTAAGAGGGGTCCATTGTTTTCCAACTTTTAGGCAGGCTTTTTCTTCAGTACTGTGCTGGAATTTTGGGAGTTTATGCACTTTGGGATAGAGGATAAATGGATGTAGTGTATAGTCAATTCAACTGGGGGCGATTTCCAATTATCTATTCCAAGATTTAGTTAAATTACAAATAAATCTCTCTAGTTCTAAAAATTATAAATACGTCTCTCTGATTTGTTCATAATTACAAAATTAATCTTTATTAATTATTGATAACGAACATGAAATTTCACAAACAAATTCAAGATCCATTCAGCAAAAGTTCAGCTCAAACTCATTTATGTAATAAACAGATGAATATGAACGAAACTTTAGACTCGATTATTTAATAAAGTATCAGAGTTTGAAATCTCGTCTCAACTCAATATCACTCTTACTGTTTGTCAGAAAAATAAACACAAACCAAAACTTTTTTGAATTGTTGTTCATGGAAGTATTTGTAATTTTCAAAACCACATGAACTGGTTTGTAATTCAACCGAATCTCGGAATCTCTGGGGAGAGGTGAATGTAATTCGCCCTTGGTTTGGTGGCATCAAGCCATCATTTGCCAACTCATTTTTTTGTTGAAGTAGGCAGAGAAATCAGTGTAATTTATGCACAAAAAAAAAAAAAAAAAGAGTTGGTAAAAAAAAACTAAGGCCTAATCAAAATTAAAATTTGTACTTGTAATTAAGATGTTGGTTGTTTAAATTGGGTTTGTGTCAATTTCTCAACTGTCTTCAATCTAAGGGCACCACCATGCACATGCACTAACCTTTTGAACCTTAAAAAAGTATATAGATCATATTTGTAAATGAATTGATTTACATACAATTGACTATATACGTGGACCATTTGTTTTCAACGAAATATCTAACTTGACCAAAATCAATGTTACATTGGTTTATTAACTAAACTCTAGTCCTTGCATAGGTTAATTAGCAGCAAAATTCAAACATAGGTTGCATTTAGATATATGGTCATAGTTTCTATTGAAACTAACGTGAAAATTGTATTTGTAGTCCATAATTTTTACCTACGTATCAAATGTAGTTCATATTATTTAATAACTATCAAATGTAGTTCACAGTATATCTAATTTTTTGTCAATTTCAGTCCAAACAACGGAAAGTTGACCCAAACTAACGGTCTTCTCATTCCGAAGTTAGTCAAAGCAATTTTAACCGGCCCTAGACCATCTTCCTCCCTTCTTTCAAATCATTTGAATACATTAAAAAGCCTTCCATTATGCAAGGCCATTCAAATCGAGTAAAAATAGAACACCAAAGATGGTTTAGGGTTGGTCAAACCCCGCTTTGACTAACTCCGGAAACGAGGAGACCAATAGTTTGGGTCAACTTTCCGTCTTTTGGACTGAAATTGAAAAAAATTGATACAATGTGAACTATATTTTATAATTATTAAAGAATATGGACTACAGTTGACACTTAGGTAAAGATCATAACTAGAGATGCAATTTTTCCAATTTATATTCATAAAGTAGAATTGTAGGCTCACAATTTTGATTTGGGACCGCAATTGACTATTAAAGACCAAGTTATCTTTCGTGCTTTGGAGGAGCTGTGAACCACACCCGGTCACGATTTTCTTTAATTAATATTAATATGTTTTAATAGTTTTTTTTTTTTGAAAGAAAAAAAAAGTTTTAATAGTGATTATGAATACCTTTGTTTATTTGGTTTGTCCCTACAAAATTTGAAATTTTGTTGTTGGCAATTGTAGTTTTAACTTAATTAATCATTTGTAAATATGTAAAGCTTTCAATTCTATGTTTGTTTCTTTTCAAACTTATTAGTACTTAGTAATGCTTTTCGTTACAAAACTAAGAAATTTTAAATAGCTATTACATTATTTTGTTAAAATTGAATATATTAAATGAGTAAATAATAATTGAATTGAAAAAATAAGAAAATAAGTATAAATGGAAGATACTTTGAATTGAGAAGGGTGAAGAAAATCTTGTAAGTGTGATAAAAATATTAGAAACTATCAAATACTAAATCGGAATCATAACAAAAATAGTCTAAATTTCTTCGATTTCTTCGATTACATATTTATTTTATCTTTTTTAAAAATGAATTGGAAAAATCTAACGAAACCAAAAGCATAACTAGGACTGAACCGAAATTGCCAATTCATGAATTAGCTCAGGACCGTCATTTTGAAAAGATTGAAACTGTCAATTCGTAAATCAAAATCATATCTATTCTCATGTTCGTGAAACTTCGATTACATATTTATTTATTTTTTAAAAAAATGAACTGGGAAAATCTTACTAAAATCAAAACCATAACGAGGACGGAACCGATTGAAATTGCCAATTCATGAATTAGCCTGGGACCATCCTTTTGAAAGATTGAAACTGTCGATTCGTGAATCAAGATCATGTCTATTCTCATATTTGTGAGACTTCAATTATATATTTACTTTTTAAAAAAGATGAATTGGGAAAAATCTTACCTAAACCGAAACCACTGGGATGGAACCAAAATTGCCAATTCATGAATTAGCGCGGGACCGTCTTTTTAAAAAGACTGAAACTGTCAATTCGTGAATCAAGATCACGTCTATTATCATATTCGTAAAACTTCGATTATTTATTTATGTTTATAAGAAAATGAATTGGGAAAAATCTAACAAAACCCAAAACCATAACTAGGACGAACCGAAATTGCAAATTCATAACCTATCGCGGGACCATCTTTTCAAAAAGACTCAACCTGTTGATTCGTGAATCGAGATCATGTCTATTCTCATTCTATGGAATTTCGGGAAGCTCTGGAATAGAATTAGAGCTATATATGTGTAAATTGTAAAGAATCTGTTTTGTTGTGCTTGTTTGTTGGTTAGGCTTTTTCTGATGCCCTTTAAGTTGAAATATGCAATGATAGCATCGATTAGTCATCATCTCCGATCCCTTGGCCTTGGTGGCATCAAACCGAGAAAGCCATCATATTTGACCTTCACTTTGTTTTCGTGCATGGATGATGGACCCAACACCCTCTACTTGGTGGGTTTTCTTGATCTTGCATTATAACGTTAAAGGAAAAATCATAATTTTGATTTTTTTTTTTTGGTTTGAATCTGTTTGGTCTTTTAAGTTTGCATTTGCATGTTGTTGCAATTTCGGTCATTGTAACAAGTTATGATCAATTTTAAACAATCAAATCAAATAGGAAGTCAACGATTTTTTAGATTTTTTGAAATGGAGAAAATGTGGGGGGTGGAAATTATAATTTCAGAATTGTGTATCAGAGCAGTTAAATTAGGTTTAACATATTAATTTTGCTTGAACTGCCGAAACTAGTATTTTTTTTTAAAATTTTGTTTCTACTTGCTTTATCGAACACTTTATTTGGGATATGGGTAAAATTATTGTACAGACCACAGAAGAATATGGAAATCACGAGAAATTGTTAAATTTTTTTTTTTTTTTCATTTCAAAAAGTCCCAAGAAATCATTGTCCTCCCCTTTGATTGCTGATCGAAAACTGACCATAACCATTCTCATGGACTAAAATTGCAACAACATGCAAATATAATGGATTTTTTTTTGCACCAAAGAAAGGTAAAGGACAAAAATACAACATGTCCAAACAAAAGCCACCAAAACTGCAAATTTTTCCAAATGTTAAATTATGAAAATGTAGCACTTTGAAGAGGGTAGGTAAATTAAAATTGAGCCACAAACTATGTTTATTTTACTGTGATTAAACAGAATAAAACATAAAAAAATAAACAGAAGATCTACCTTTATAGTCAGAGTCATAAAAGATGAGATCATTTGTCCATGTATACATTGATCTATTATGTTCAAATTATTGTAATGACGTTGCTTCGCTTAAAACGATATTGTTTCGCTAAAAACTTTTCAATAGAACTACGTCATTTTAATAATCAGACCCCAAAAAAAAAATGACCTTTAGGATCTCGTTTGATTGTCACATGTCAAAAAACAAATTTGAAAGATAGAAAATTGGTTGGATTACCATTAACGTCCTGCAAGTCAACCACACCATGAAAAAACTGTTCATTAGCAAATATGGCACTATTTGTCACCATCGTCGGCCACTACCGGCCGATTCTTAGCTAGGCCCAGATCTTGTTGGCCGGTGACTGTCGCGTCGATTTGTAGCTAGCGATGAATCGGCCAAGTACAGTAATTTTGTTAAAGAGTAATGATAGACACCTCAAATATTCATCACAACTTTTGCATAACAACTCATGTGACATGTTTTCATTAGTTATATTTTATGAAATAATTATTAATATCACATAATCGACCAATAAATGCATGCCACATGAGTTGATATGTAAAAATTGTGATAATTAGTTAAAATGTCTATAATTACTTTTTTTTTAGAAAAGAATGGATCCATTAATCTTTTGTCATGCGTCAATGTGGAATGTATTAAATTTTCCGGGATTCTGAAAAAGAAAAAAAAATCATAATTGACCATTTATTTTGGAATATCGAAGACATTATTGAATCAGTTTATAGTTTATTTTTTAATATTAAATATAGTATTGAACAGTATTACAAATAAGTTAATTAACTTGATTCGAAAACTAAATAATGAATATATGTACCTCACATGATTCTAGTTTAGAGCCATCGAATCTGAATCTTAGAGCATTAATTTGAAAAGATATAATATGTTACAATTCCAAGGAGTGAACAAAGTAATTAATTTAACTTCTTTTTTAAAATTTATTGTCCTTATTAATGTGTGTGAATTTCACGTATTAGTCAAAAATAGTTTAAATATACTGAAAATTGGGCTCAGGGATATTTTGAAGTTAAGTGACAAAAATATAGCGTTTTCAAATTTATAAATCAAATGGAGACCAATAAAATGATATTATGCACCACAAATATGTGGAATAATTTGTTAACATGTTGACTTTGCTCAAATATTGGAGTTAAAATGCATACACTTTAAATGATATTGATGATAATATGATATAGCTACCAAGTTAGTATAGCAAACAACATATGAAGTAGTACTTAATGAACTTGATGATCATGAACAGTAAAAAAACTAGCTAGTTGATATAGCCACATGGCTTGTTTTAATTAAAAGCGAATGGAAAAATTAAATTTTTAGTCCATAATTTTTACCTAGATATTAAATGTAGTTCACATTCTTTAATAACTATCAAATATAGTCCGCAATGTATTTATTTTTTTTAATTTCAATCTAAAAAATGGAAAGTTAACCTAAACTAACAGTCTCCTCATTCCGGCGTTAGTCAAAGCAATTTTGACAAACCCTAAAGATGGTTTAGGGTCTGTCAAACCCCATTTTGACTAACGCCAGAATGAGAAAACCGTTATTTTGGATTAACTTTCCATTTTTTGGATTAAAATTAAAAAAAATAGATACATTGTAAACTACATTTGATAGTTTTTAAAGAATATAAACTACACTTGACACTTGGGTAGAGATTATTAACTATAAATGCAATTTTCCCAAAAGCAAATACTATCTGCAAACATGAATATAGTTTGTGCAACATTTCGAAATATGATGTCGATCACAGTTTGATTTGAAATTGTAATTTATATTAACTTTTAAAATACTAAAAATATAAACTCAAACATAAAAAAATTAATTCTAAAATTTGAAATGTAGTTTAAAACGTGGTTCTAGTTGCATTGGGGTGACGTTTGGAAGAAAAGGCCACTGTAGTGATAAATTCTTTGTACCTCTACGGCATTGTTTATTTTGGCCCCGTATGGCAACAAAATTTTCCATTTTATTTCACTCTCACTTTCATTTTATAATAATTTCTCATCAATTTCAATACACCTGTTTACATTTTTCAAATATTTTTTTACATTTTCAATATAACTTTAATAATTTTAAAATCCAAAACACCTTTTAAAAGGCATACCATACCGGACCTTTGTTACTTATTCTGAAAAAAAAAAATCACTTTTTATTTAAAGAAAAAATTCAATTCAAATACCTTTATTTTTCTTAAATTCAAATTTTAGAATTAGAAAATTCCCTTTAAAATTTCAATCACATAATTTCAAAAAGTAACCTAATATTATACTTTTTCTTATTTTTCGTACACAACTCTCCAAAAAAAAAAAAAAACACAAATTTCTCAATTTAATCACAAATTAAAACATTAAGTGTTCATGTATCGATAATGTAGTACAAGTGCACATACTTTATAGAGTAGGGAAAAAAACTCAATCGGAAGTTTTGTTGGATGATTAGCGATATATACTCGAGTCAGATTTATATTTCGTTTTCTAAATTAAGACAATGAAAATTCTTGTACCACCACTAAACTTAGATTCGTCTCTTTTGTTCTTGTTTCTTTTAAGAAAATAAAAAATTCAACTCAAAAAAAAAAAAAAAAAAAGGTAAGCAAAAATATTCCACCATGGATGGTGGATTATAGAGTATGGATTATGGGATTTGGAAGAACAAAGCGATTGCAAATTGTGTCGGCTCACGGCTGCCCTTTCATTTTCATTTTTTTATTCTATTCCCACTCCCATCGCCACCTCACCATCTTTCTTTATGGGGCATGATATTTGCAGCGACGGAGTCGATATTTACAGCGACATTTTTTGTAAAAAGACTAAAATGCTCTTGGAGAAAAAAAAATTAAAATTTTCTATTCCTACTGTCTACTACTATTAAAAAAAGAAAAAAAAAAAAAAAAAACCCAGAACCATCGCCGGTCGCCGGCGATGGTTTTGGGTAAAACCATCGCCGGGCGACGGCGATGGTATTGGAGAAAACCATTGCCGGGCGATGGTTTCTCCAAAAATCGCCGTCGCCCGGCGATGGTACCCCCCCCCCCCCCCCCTTTATGTTGAGATTTTTGATATTTGCAGCGACCACCGGGCGGATCTTCCCCATTCCGGTAAAAAATTTCACAATTTTGACAAAACTACTAATAAATTCGGACATAATACAAGTAAAATAATTAATAAAACTACATAAAAATTAAAAAAAAATCCAGAACCATCGCCGGTCGCCGGCGATGGTTTTGCATAAAACCATCGCCGGCGACCAGCGATGGTTCTGGATTTTTTTTTATTTTTTTTATTTCAGCAGATTGGAAAATTAAATTTTTTTAAATTTTTTTTTACCCCAAGGGCATTTCGGTCTTTTCACGCAAAAATGTCGCTGCAAATATCGAAATCGTCGCTGCAAATATCAATTCCGTTCTTTATTTAACTATTCTATTCTATCATTGTTATTCTCATCAATCCTCAGTTCATATTTCCATCTATCAAATCGACCCAGGTGTCATTTCGTAATTTCACGCTAATCCCGATGATCAACATCTTTGTAATACTATGTCAAATTGTTGATAAATACAAGCTTTCCCCCACATTATATCTCTTTTCCACTTTGTTCCCATTAAATATTTTACATTTATATAGTACAAGGGGGATTCAGCGGCGCTGATGCGCCTCCATTCTAATTCATTCACATAATCCGTTATTCATACGGTGAATGTAATTGAGCAGCACATCAAATCAATTAAGTCAAAAGCAATTATATATATATATATATATATATTTTTTTGGAGGGGAGGCAATTATATTAAGTAAAAGGACACCTGTTTAAATGATATATAATAATAACCCTGATACGTAGAAATATCGAGCACAGGCCCACAATTGTTCAAGCGCCCCAGGTGCTATTGGCACAAATGGCAAACGAATCGAAAGATTATTTTAGCAAGAAATGTAGGAGTTATAATTGTTTTAATTAATAGTTAAAAAGTGGCTCTGATCAGTTAACTCTTACGGGATTGCCTTCTCTGCAAATGAAAGTTTGCTGAAGTTTACAATTTTCCCAAGTGGCTGTGATATAACAAACTTTGGCAACAGTCCATTATGAGCCTGCTGCCTTGCTTTCATCTGACACTTGAGATTCTGATTTCACTGCTTTCGATTTTTCCATAATAGCATAAACTAAAGGCCTTTTATAATCAGTTTGTTTGCAACTTCTTAAGCTGCTGTCTCAGCACCATCTTTATAGATTCAATTTCTCATAAATTCTTCTATCAAATCCACCCATATAATGAGTTCTAATCCTCTGGTCTTCAGTTGGTTAAAGAGAAGGCATTTCACCAGCTTTACTTAGTAGCTTCCAGGGCGCAGCCAATAGAATCTTTGATTCTGCAACCAAATATTTTGAAGTAAAAGAATGAGCAAGAGTCCAGAGTTCAAATGTGACTAAAGATATAAGCCTACTACATTGCTTGATGAGAAATTTGCAAATACATTATCCTAAATGCACATTGAGTTTGATTTGGATTGCTAATTGCCATGCAACAATATTCTTTTTAGTTTCGGAAGTTCCATAACTGAATAAACCAACTATTTCACAGGCAAAGCTTTGCCTTCTACATTGACCAGGCCCATAAAAAATCCTTGGTACACAATGGGTGAAAAGCAAAGGATTTCTCAACATATTATGCATATTAGGCTAAACATTATGTAATGAGATACTCCCTCTATCGCATTATAGAGTCCAATTTCTAAAAACAGTATTAGAAACTGAACTCTTGTAATGGAAATGATAAGAGTAAAATAAATGAAGCTAAGAAAAGAAAGAAAAGTGTACTGAAAGAACTGTAATTTTGCTAACAGGATCAATAAAAACTTTGCAAGAAGGAATGAAGCTGAGAGCTTGGGATCATTTACATTTTAGCAGTTTCTGTACACCTATTTGTGACTGTTGTCTGAAGCAACTTTCCCCCCCCCCCCCAATGTATAAAGAAGATCACTATAATCAGTTTCTACTCAGAAAAGGAAAGAACAGAAGAGAAGGAGCAAGTATTTTGCCACCAAACCTCTAAGGGCAGGGAAATGCAGCTCAATCTTAAACACCAACTAAACAACTTGCAACATTTATTTTTCCAGATCTCTTAGAAAAACACCTCCCAAGATATTTAGAAGTGTGTAAAAACAGTAGCTTGAAGAATAATTTGTGATAAAAAAAAGAAAGAAAAGGGAAGTTTTTCAATGATGAATAATAGAAAGTTGATTTATTCAAAGAATTTCACTTTTGCAATTAGAACACAACTTACAAGAACAGATTCAAAAAGATAAAAAATGTTGCTGCAAACTTACCTTGACCATTTTCACACCTTAACTCCAGCACAAAACTTATTTAAAATCAAAGTGCTCATAGCATGATTCTACAAATCTTCATAAACAATCAGCAAAGGTCTTTGCTTGTTATGAGTAAAATGAAAATTTTTAATTCATGGAATGAAAAAAATAGGAAAGTCCTTATAAGTCACCAAAGTACCAATTACCTTCAAAGCTAATTCAAGCATGCACTCACACTCTAGTATTCATACTTCCAATTTTCTCATGAACTAAAATCAAAGGATTATAGTGATCTTTCAATCTGAAATAAAGACAGAAAAGTGATTATTTGTCGTCCCATGACTAAAAAAACACAAGACTACAATAAGGATTCAGATGGACATAGATGACATAAACTCACCCTTGCAGCTTCGGTCAGATTAAGATTCAGCTCCCCACTACAGATTATGCAAGCTGAAACTTAAGTTTCTCTCGCAAAGGGAATTGCCTAAGCATTTTAATATATACTTATTACAACAATATCAAACTTTTTCTAGAGCAAATTTTTGACAAATTGACCCAATATGCCCATAGAAACTGGACCTTGATATTAGGTTCAAAATTCATCGAGTTCAAGGATACCTAAAATAAGTAGGAAGCCTTGATAAACAAATATAATGACCCCAACTTTCACAAAATGTGCATATATCATGGCCCAGATAGCTTTACTTTTGAAAAATGCCATCCGAGGGACATCATGTAAAATAGATCTAATTGTTAAAAAAAGCCACCAATCAACAAAGATCAACTCACAGAGCATGGTAGAATTACTAAATAAAACTCCCCCGCATGCTGATTGACAAATCAAAGTTGTTCTATATATCTTTCCTCAAAAACTTTTAGAGGTAGCCTTTCAAACAATTGAGTACAAACTCCAAACCACAATTTTTTGGGGTCTGACTATGAGTATCTTCTATTGATAGGAATATAGTGCCATTTGGCACTTTAAATTTCAGGGATAAGAAGCATTGAGCCTGTAAATCAGATCCAAAGGAGAAATTAAAGTGCATTTGGTGCTCAGTCAGTTAAGACATGTAACATTCTGGCAACAGTATCCCCATTCAATGTTTTAAAGATTCTTCAATAAGACAAATCAATTCTTACGTTTCTTAAAGTAGGATACATCAGCAAAAAAGTAGATAACTATACCTTCAGTGATCCTCCCGATTCTTCCAAAGACCAAGTTAATGACTAATCTTCATCTAAAGCTCTTATCAGCCTAGTGGAACAGGGCTCGTAATCAGCAATTAAAACACATTAAAGTTTACGTTAGAAATTATGATTTCCCGTTCAAAACATGGAGCTTCCTAGTTAATCAAATATTAAGGGTTTAGAAGGAGTAGTTTGTGTTAATAGAAGATAATTCCCCACTCCTCAAAGAAGAATGAGAAAACACGGCAAATAACAATGAAAGTTTTAAAAAATGTGTATGAAATGGTCTATGAAACATTCATCTAACGTTACATTATTCACTCATCATTCTGATGCATGCTTCATCACATACGCTTCAAGAGTTAGATATATCTGGTAACATCCCCTTAAAGCAAGTTTGGAAAAGGGGGAAAAAAATACTGCAACATTGATCACTAACAGTAACAATTAAGCATAATCTGTCACAGTAGGACAACAAAAGGACCAAATTTGAGTACCTGGTGTGGATGCAACACTTACTGAACATGCCCAACTCCATAACCTGGATTATTTATGCCATGAAAGATGAGAAAGAGAGAAGGCAGAGAGGAAAACATAGTTAGATTCAGTAAGAAACAATTATAAAAAAAAAAAGGTTATAACTTCATTACAGCAAAAGGAAAAAGGAGAGAAGTTGATCAAGCAAAAGAATTTTCCAGAAAGATATAGAAAAATCACCTAGTGAGAGGTTCACAACAATAGGTGCAATGGGAATTGTTATTCTCTCAATTGCCTCTAGTCCTGCTCTTGCAAGACAAAGTTTAATATGATCATAATCTGGTTCTACAATTTGAAACCTAAAGGAGGGAAGAACACCACAGTAAGAAATCTAATATAAAATTTGTGAATGACTACACAAAGGATTAAAAAACACACATAAGTACTAAAAACCTTCAACTGATAGCAATTTGAATTGACTGGGACAAAGATGTGGTAAGAAAAGAAGTACTATGTTAGTAAAAGCATATAATTCTAATCTACAGGGTAGATTTTCCTTAAAATTTAAGTCAATCTTATGAATAATCTGCCTCAATCAAGTACTAAACCCATTCTTTATTTCCATGCTAAACTAAAGAAAGAATATCTTATACATCCAATAGTCCATAACTCGCTTAAATGACTGTATTAAAATCAATTTTTCATCTACAAATTTCAAAAGGGGTAAAGGAAACAATCAGCTCACAGGTAAAGGGCTAAACAAAACTAAAAAAAAAAAAAAAGAGGGAAAAAAAAGAAAAGAAGAGACAATTGCTGAAAGGATGAATCTTGACCTTCCTTTTGTTTGCAGGAACTATTAAACCACCCATATTTTCTATGATTACCACCCGCCAAATTCTTCTCATGTGCTAATCTAGAGTGGTAGGCTAGCAAATAACGGCCCAGACATTGGATCAAGTTTCAACATGGTTCATATACACTTAAGGCAAAGCATACATAGGACTAATCAACATGGATTTATATAAGATTTGAAATCAATAAAGAACAAACAAGCATCTCCCCCTTTCACATGGATTTGTTATTAAAGCGCACAATTGCATCGAGCAGACAAAAAAACCCTAATGATAATATAATACCTGAGAGAATCTTGTTCTGAAGAGTTCTTCAATAGAACTGTCAATAAAAAACGCAGAAGCACCAATGAAGCAACTAATACAACAGGGGTTGGTACCCAAACAAACGACCCCAAACTTTCCTCCACAGGGGATGACACCAATTTACCTTCACATCTCTAATCTCCCTCGAAGAATTTAACTTTCAGAATAGCTCCAACTTCACAGTGCACAACAACACTCCACTCCTCAACCTTGATTTTACTACAATTAACCCCCCCCCCCCCCCCCCCCAAAAAAAAAATCAAAATGTCAATTTGTACTATAGAAAAATTGTTATGCTAAGGGTTTGGAATAATAAGAAGGCATACATTTCAAATAATTTTGAATCCAAATGCTGAACATAAAGGGGAAGCCTAAACATCACAAATTTTAAGGTAATCAGAAACACAAGACACAAATACGAAGTGAATAACCAAAGGCATGGTTGTAGAATGGTTTTAAGTTAGCAATATTTACTCACTGCTTAATGAGGTTGAAATAGAGAAAAGGTAGAACATGGGACTTTATGAGAATGGAGGCAGGCACATGCTGACTGCAAGCCCATCTCCAAGTGAGACTTGAGAGTGGATAATGGAATTGGATCTCCTAGAATTTCCCTAAAACCGATTCAGTTTTCAACCTTTTTTATAAAAAAAAAATAAATTTGAACTTAATATTGGGGGGAAAAAAACTCCCCTGAACACCCAAACAACATAAACCCAAACAAAATTGAAATCCAAGAAGAAAAGAAAACCTTTCTCGCCTGGCCCTGGTGCAGTACTGATTTGGGCAAATTTTGTTCATACCACAGAAGAATAAACACACACATATGACGTCCAGGGAGAGAAGATGGAAAAAAAAGCCATCAGGCATGGATTTTTTACCTCCTTTTTGTTTGGTGAACCAACTGCTTCCCAAAAAATGTCAGCTCTGTTAAGAAAGAGAGAGTTAGAAGATTCCCATGGAGAAGAGAAATGGAGGAAAAGCTCAAAAAATGGCCTGCTGGAAACCAAGAGCATTAGAGAAAATATTTTAAACCCACATCAATTTTGTTTCCTTTTTCTGAGTTTTCTTTTCAACTAATCAAATCAAAAGAGACCAACACGCCATTCTTCATTTTCAGAAAGCAAAACATAAAAGTTGAAATATCAGAAAGCAAAAAAATCAGACGATAGCATACCTTTGTAAAACCCTAACTTTCATCATCTTCTCCATTCGGCATCCTCCTGAAAGGGCACAAGAAATATCAATACAAACCACTACACCCAAACAACATAAACTAAAAGAAAGGGAAATAGAAGAGAAAAAAAAAAAAGGGAAACATTTCTGTCTGACGAAGAATGCAAAAGTAGCGGAATCAATTTTAGCTGAGCAGCTTCAATACATGAGAAATCAAGTTTAATGTGAGAAAACCCAACAACAAAACAAGGCAAGATGAGGAAAAAGAAATTACCTCAATGAAGTTACACCGAGGAAAACCTAATCGCTAGAGCAGCGGTAGGAAGAATAAAGAGAGCAAAAGAGGGGAGAGCAGAACCAAGATATCCCAATCGTCGAGGTCTACAATCGGCGTTGGCAGAATTTCTTGTGGAGGGAATTAAGCGCTGCTATAGCACACATCAAATCAGTGGTAAAAGGTGATAGAAACTTCAGAGGAATCTCGAGAAACCCACTGAACCGGGCAAGAGAAGGAAGAAGAAGGGTCTACTATTTTCTCCATGGACGGTTCCTACCCCCACCGTAGAGAATGCCCTTGGAGCCGATGAAGAGGAGAGAGACCGCGCGAATTTCAAGGTTGGAGGAAAAGCAAAAGTTCTATTTCAGAGCAAAAGCGATGTCGTTTGGCCTCTGAAGGGACCCAAATGACGTCGTTTGAGACAAAGCCGGATCACACTATTAAAAGTGTTGATCCATTGACCTGGCGCCACGTGACGAATTGGAAGGGTGAGCGGCTCAAATTTCTCCCCTCGGACAGTTCTACCCTTTATTTGGTTGACAACACCTCAAACTCAAGCCACATTATAGGTGAATGTTAGATGTAGCTACAACTTCCTTCTTATCAAACCATTCACATCTTTCATGTGGGAGTTTGATAAGGCGCATATCGAGTTTAATTTTGAATGGAATCTCGTATATTGAACGTATCGCGTTTATGTTATGAAAACACGTGTATAGAATTTAACCTTTGATGTATTGCGCATTGAGATTAACATTTGGTGTATTGAGTTTAAATGTGAGGTATCGTGTTATGAGTTTAATTGATAAAGTATAACGTATCAAGGTTAGTCTATGATATATTACACTTATGAGTTTATAGTTGTTGAAGTATTACAATATCGAATTTAACATTTGATGTATCATTTATTGAATTTAACATTTATTGTATCGAGTTTAGCCAATGCAATCCTACAAAATAACAAATGGATGGTGGAATCAACCAACAATCTTCATGTGATATTTAAGGATAGCATAACAACTCAATTCATGTGTCATGATATTCTACAATTTATTTATCCAATTGACCACTTTTGGGTTAAGGGAGCGAAGGGTGGAGGCTGGGCCGGGCTTCCAATTGCAACATCTAAATGTACATCATTCTCACGATTTCTGAGTTATATTTCTTGAAATAATGAATTGTATTTATTTATTAGTTTAAAAAAAGCAACAAATGTAGATGCCCCAAGTTATTTATAGTCAAGAGCGTTAACATAATTTTTAGAAATTATAGAGACAATTTGGTAATAAGTGAAAAGTTTAAGTTCGATTAATTTTCATTTCCCAAAACAATGAAGAAATAAAAATAAATAAATAAATACAACCGAAAACCACAACAAAATAAGGAATATTTTTTGACCAAATTGTGATGCACACATGAATAAGCGAATCGATCAAAAAAGCCCTCCTTCCATTCTTCATTCCGAAGTTAGAAACAAGAACGAGCCCATTTCAAAAAAGAATTTAAATCGCGTATTGATTTCAATTACCGCGTTACTCTGTGTGTTCAAATACCAAAGATTACAAGTTCGGCGATTTATTTTTAATTTTTAGTTTTTTTAAAAAAAATTTCGCCGGTGGACGGTTAGAGATAGCAGTTAAGGATGAAGATCACGGCGTTGTTGGTGTTTAAATGCTGGCCGGACGGTTCCAGGGATCCGGTGATTGTGTCCAGCGCATATGACGTCAGCCAATTCGGGTATTTCCAGAGATCCAGCGTCAAGGAATTCATCGTCTTCTTCGGCCGGATATTCGCCGGTCGGACCCCGCCGGGCCAACGTCAGTCTGTTCAGCACGAAGGTATGTCCACCCCGGACTCTGGATTTGGTAAAATAGATTCCGCTAGGGTTTGATTAAGAACGACGAGTTAGTTTGGGTATTCAATTGTCGGTTGCCCTCATTTTTTTTCTCATGTGATTCCAAATATCTTGGAGTGAAGCTTCCATCTTTTCCAACAGGATCGAAATAATTGAATCATAGCTATTGATTAATTGGAAATTCTGTGATGTGAATATTATACCTGGAGAAGTATTAATTACTCTATTAATATGTGTAGAAATCATGTTTTGGCTGTTTGCTTTTATCATCCCTGACTTTAGTTGGATGAATAGATTTCCTTGAATTAAACTCGTCAAGAGATTCATGCTAGGGTGGGGGAGTGAGAAGTAGCTATTCGTTTTGATTTGTCACTTCATTTTCTTCTATGACTGAATTGTAACATTTGTTAAAAGCAAAATGTGTTCGTTTACTTCTCAGTCCTGGAGATTAGTGTTCATGCCCCTAATTTGTGTTCTCAGTCCTTCAGTTTCTAGCATATTATTCAAGAGTGATGAAGTTAGATCCCTAATCATGTGATTTTTGTTTCTTTTACCTATTTTACATTTTAATGATTCAATTTGTGAACTTCAAGCAAACATAGTTGACCATCTGATTTTGATCTTCAAATTTGATGGAGTGGGTATTGAAGATTGTGATTGAAAGTGAAGTACTGAGTTGAAGGATTTGATTTGCTAGGGGAGTGAACTAATTATTAATGTCCTCTTTGTACTTATACTTAAATGTAAATGACATGTTTCAACTGAGCGTGATTGTGAAATAGGACCCATTTAGCTGACCTCGCATAGTAGGACAGTGGCATAGTTGATATTGTTGGCTTTCCTTACAAGTTCCGATTCTTATCTATTGAGCAATGCATATATTGAAGAGTTATTCCCAGATGCTAGGGAGTTTATCGCTGAGTGCACTTGATATTTTTCTTTGTTGGGGTTAAAAGGTTTTCGGGCATTGTATGGAAGAGCATATCACATTCCTGGTTGCTTTTTGTTATATTCCTTGAAATTGAGTGTTATTTTCTCTCTCTTATAGAGTATAAGGTACATTCATACAATCAGAATGGCTTGTGCGCGTTGGGTTTTATGGATGATCACTACCCTGTTAGAAGTGCATTTTCCCTACTAAATCAGGTTAGATTTTCTGTTATGCAACCTTTACTTGCACTAAGGCGTGGGTTCATTTTTAGGAACTATTGAATGGATGTTATGACGTATTTTTCAGGTTTTAGTTGAGTACCAAAAGGCCTTTGGTGATTCTTGAAAAAATGCAGAAGCTGATAGTACTCAAGCATGGCCATACCTAACTGAAGCCCTGTCCAAGTTCCAGGCATGTGAAATGAAGCTTCTCTGTTCCTTTATTAGAATATGTAGTTTCCATTTTTAAACTAAGCCTCTTATATATGTAGTTAGTCATTTACTGAACTATTACTGGATGAAGTGATGCTCTGGTCTCTAACTGCATTTTCCGGTCTCTTGACTGTAACTGTATAGGACCCTGCTGAAAATGAAGGCGTGGGTTCATTTTTAGGAACTATTGAATGGATGTTATGACGTATTTTTCAGGTTTTAGTTGAGTACCAAAAGGCCTTTGGTGATTCTTGAAAAAATGCAGAAGCTGATAATACTCAAGCATGGCCATACCTAACTGAAGCCCTGTCCAAGTTCCAGGCATGTGAAATGAAGCTTCTCTGTTCCTTTATTAGAATATGTAGTTTCCATTTTTAAACTAAGCCTCTTATATATGTAGTTAGTCATTTACTGAACTATTACTGGATGAAGTGATGCTCTGGTCTCTAACTGCATTTTCCGGTCTCTTGACTGTAACTGTATAGGACCCTGCTGAAGCTGACTAACTGTTGAGGATTCAGAGGGAATTGGATGAGACCAAAATTATTCTTGTAAGTTTTCTATTTAGACTTGCGAACTCCTTTTCTAGCATGGCTTGTCTGGAGAGACTGTGTAGCACTGTTGGTCTTTTAATTTTTTAAGATCCATATGAAAAAGACATATATCTGCTCTTATCATGGGAACATTTAAGACATGAAGGAACAAATTTTCCACTGGTTTATTGCAAGATTTAAGATTAACTTGAGCCTAACGGAATTTCAATCAGGACTTTGTTGGTATGATTGTCAGATTTCATTTCACTCTATTTTTGTTTTCTGACTTAAGCAAGTGATGGTCATATCAGAAATTGGAATGATGAAAAGTTCATTGCTTAACTTTGGATACCATATCAATCTGCAAATCCTTTATATGTTGATTCACTGATTTGAGTTGTAAAAGTAAGCTATTTTTTCAAGTCTGTCTTGGTACTTAATTTTCCCAGTTCTAGTGGGGGTTAGTATTTGATTCATATTTGCACTATTTGGTTTTTGTGGTACCCTGGTGAGTGTTCATATTCTCTTTATCGTTCTATGTTTTACTTCTGCCCATGTTGAAGTAACTAAGGTTTATAACTGATTGAGTTGGTTTGGTGGAAAGAGTGCTCTCTAGGTGAGAATTTACTTTCCCTGTTTTTCTGACAAGTCAGTTCAGTTCTAGATTAGATTAAGTTTGGGTTTTGACATCTCTGTGTCTTAATATTTATGATTACTATGAATAGAATGACTAGCATAAAATAGAAAACTTGATCCACCCTTCACAAAATAGTATTTTCATAAATGTTGACGGTCTTTGTGCTCCCTCCCACAATCAAACATCTACAAGCATTAGATATGTATGGATCTTCTTTGTAGTTATCTTTTTGGTTTCTTCACATTTAGGGACTGTATGGTATCTGGGTTCAAGTTTAGTTTCAAACCAATTTTTGCATTTCATAATAATTTTTCATCATTTGCAATACACTCTCTTATATTCCCAATACACATTTTAAGTCATAGAGACTTTGAAAGGATGGTTTGAATCATAACCATTTGTTTGATGCCAGAGTGTTTTTTATCTGTAGGCATGAGAACAATCTTGGCGTTGGTTTAAGTGTAGTTAGTCACTATATTCTACTCATGCCTTCTTTTCCTTGCCATTGATGGTTGTCAATTTTTTGCCATCTGGGATTGTTGTATACAGTACTCAGCTTTCAAATTTTTGCCATCTGGTTCAAATGTGTGGTCACATGTGGGATACTGGGAAACTCAGCTTTCATATCTTTTTTATCGTTATCTATTAAGAATAGAAAGCTTATCTCGGGTAGGATTTAGTTTTCGTATGGATTTATTGAAACTCAAAGTAATAATTGTGGTGAATATGATTTAGTTATTTTGTTGACTTATTGGTGCTAAGTAAATTTTTTTTAAAGGTGTAATATGCAATAAAGGGGACTATTCATCTATAGCTGCACAATTTGGTAATTTGCTTTGGTTAAATCAAGTTGATAAAACAGTCATTTTGGCTCTTGGCACACTCTGTATTGAATTGCATTTCCAGTTTTATACTGTTGATCTAATAATTCTATCCATGAGTACCTTTTTCTCTTCTGCCTTATCGGACCTTCCAGAAGGGGCATCTCTTCTGTCATGATGCATGGATTATTCTGTTGCTATTGATAGAACTGTTAGCTGATTTTTTTTCACTTTTTTTATAAAAGAAAACGGTTTTGCTTGTCTACATCTTATATAAAACTATCAAAGCATCAGTAATTCACTTTTTTGCTTGACTTGTACCACCCCCAACACAACCCCCCCCTGTGGCCCTGATTTCTGTCTTTTATTGGCATCTCACATCTCAAATCTGCCTTTGATGCAGCACAAGACCATTGACAGTGTTCTTGCACGAGGGGAGAAGCTGGATAGCTTGGTTGAGAAGAGTTCAGATCTTAGTGCAGCTTCACAGGTTAGTACACTGTACACTAATGAACCAATGGTGAAATATTTGTGCTTATGTGAATTTAGACCTGTTTTTTGTCATTGAATTTCCTGATGTGTAGTTCATTTTACATAAACATAGTTATAAGTTGTTTTACTCAGAATTCCAGGTAAGAATAGTCAAAAAACTTGATTGCTATTACAAAAGTCGTAAGTATGTGTCATGGCCTCTGGGAACCTTTTTCTCTTTAACGCTTTTGCGTGTGATTGTGTTGGAGAAAATATTGTTGAGGGTTTTTTCTTCATTTTGCTTGAAGAGGGGGGCAATGGGTTGAGAAAAGGGGAGCTTCTGTACGTGGGTCATGGTAAAATGTTGTTTGGTAAGTAAGTTGGAACTGTGTTTTGGACTGAAATATGTGAGACTCATACAACAATTCAAGATAGGATTTAAACTCCTTTTTCAAACCACATTTCCAAACATGATTTGAGAAGGGATAACATACAGGGCATCATTTGCTTGTGCTGTTCTCTTATGGCATGTTTTAGACGGGAAGTTGCGATGAACTAACCCGGTGATTCGATCATACATTTTATGATGATTGTTTGAGCTTTTGACATAATTAATGCCTTGTTCCCTGGAATAGTAGCTTACTTTTGGCATTGTTACAACAGATGTTTTACAAGCAGGCGAAGAAAACTAATCAATGCTGTACCATATTGTAAATTTTCTGGGGGTGAAAAGGGGGAGGCTCTTGACCCGTGGATTTCTTTCATGTGTTACCATGTCTATGGTTCTGTTATAATTGATCTCCTATAGTATTAATTATAAAAGTCTCTTTGGGGTTTTGAATTATATATTTTGTTTAAGTTGGATAATACAAAAGATCATGACACGTGTCTTCATTTTGTATTATGACAAGTGTGTATTCTATCTATATTGTGTTTTCTCCTCCTCTCGTCTGTATATTTTGCTTCTTTTTCTTTTTCTTTGTCTGTGGTCTTTACTCAAGGTTTGTTGACTGTATATCTTGCCTCATGAGTAGAACTAATGACTGAAACTATGGTAGATTGTGTGGATGCATATTGAATTGTAGTTCGTGGATCAAATATTTCATACTTTGCTTGTTGATTAACAAGATATAATATTAAAATTCTTGGTATAATTAGTTTGAAGAAATGATAGGATGAGCTTTGGATTATCTTTAAAAGATGATCACTACTCCCTTCGATCCAGAATAATATTTGTTTTATAGGGAGTAACAATTTTCAAAATAAATAACGTTTTAACAAAAAATATAATTTTTTTTTTCAACTTACCGTTGTCTTAACCTAGCTGACTAAGAACTCAGCGGACTTAGAGTTAGTGATTATCTTGAATACCTAATAATCATCTAATTGGGTATTAATTGGACTTGTTGATATGTATTCAGTATTAATTGAATTAAAACTTGAAGATTTCTAATAGTAATAAATTACATTAATTAAGAGTATTTTTGTCATTTAAACGAATTTCTCAATTTGTCTTTAAAATTCTAAAACGATTTTTAATTTGGATCAGATGAAGTATGCCTCAACAGGGTCATATTTCTAAAAGTGTTTGTTTTTGTTTTTTTTTTGGGTGCGTTTTTAGGTATAAATAATGTCATTATTTTTGTTCTACTCATGAGTATGTCATTATACTCCCTTTGTCCTCCTATAAATAGAATATGGAGGTTTAACTGCTTTTTGAGTCTCAAAATTTCACTGAATTCTTTTTAGTGGAAGAGGGTTATTTTAGAGCTCAAAATACATTGTAACTTGTGCAAAATACAACACACAACACTATTTTAGAACTAAAACATGCCAAATTGGAAGATTTTTCTTTAATAAAACACATGTAAAGAAAAACACTTACATCCAAATAATTGTTTTAAATACTCAATCCACACTAAATATCTTTTTCGTTTCACTAAAATAATTCATGAATACAATTGTTTATGAGTTATTTGGTACAGTTTTAAAGTATATTTTTCTAATGGAATGAATAGATTTTTTTTACGTAAATGCATTTGTCGTCAAATAAAAAAATAAATAAACCCTTCTAATACCCTAATTAGTTTTAATGAACACTTACAGAAGCGTTGTGCAAAAATTTATGCAAATGAAACCCCAAAAACGTTTCAATGACAAAATGAATGATGAAATAAAGAGGTATAATTTCATTTCAGTTAATAAAATCTTTTTTTCAGAGGATCAGTATAGGAGTATTATTAATTCAGAGGTCACGTATTAGATATCATTCTATCTATGAACGTCACAAACGTTTATTGCATGACTCCTACTAGTAGTAAGTTTGGGGTTTTGCTATCCATTATGGACTTAAGTTTCATTTGGGGTGCAGGTCCTAGATTCGAAACCCAAGGCTCCATTTCTTGGGTGACAGTCACAGAAAATGTGTAACGCATTCATCGGTTTAAAAAGCTCGGATCATTGATTGTTGTACTGTTGGAAGTCTTACCCTGGAATGTGTGAAACATAATACATAATGATTGGTTCAAAAAAAAAAAAAACCCCCGAGTTAAGGGCTGTATAAGTGAGGAAAAAAAAAAGCAAAAGAAAAAGAAGCATAGCGTTTAGATGTGCTGTCAACCCTAGCTGCATTTGCCAAATACGGGATCAAATTGGTTTTGGGTTATTTGAGTTTTTCTTTTTATTTAAATGTATTCTTAATTTGTATAAAAAACTCTGAAATGATTTTTATTTTAAAATAAAAAGAGTAATATTTTATAATGAGTTACTAAAATATATAATAGAGTGTATTAAAAAATATAGCAAATGATCCTAAGGGCCTGTTTAGTTTACAAAGATTCTAGTCAAGGAAAGTAATATGATTTTAATTGATTGGGAAAGGAAAATAAATTCGCGATGCAGGGAAAATAAGTGTTATTTTCCTGAAAAAAGAATCATTGTTGTAATCTAGTATATTTTTTTTGGGTCCCAAATTTTCAAAAAAGATACTCACTACCCTTACTCTTATTTATTTTTAAATATTTTATATTTCTATTATATCTACCATAAAATTTAAAAAAACCATAAAATGAAAAAATGAATTATATATATATTTATTATTTTTCTTGAAAAAGGTAAAAAATTGTCTATGTATAAAAGTTGTCTAACTAATTTGTTGCAACTAATCGTCCACAATATCACAATTTACTTTAGTATATATATTGTATCTAATTAAACTTTGTTTATTTTAATTTTTATGCCCAAACATATATACTTAAAACAATATATATACTTTTCATATATAATATTCTTTATAGTTAATCAGCTATAAAACTAAATAATATTTTAATAAAAATTAATGTATCTTATTTAAAAGTTCTAATTTCTCTTCCTTTTAAATTTGGAAAAAATCGAGTAACAAATTTAATATTTCATTTTACAGCAAGAAAATTTATTTTTTTAATTACTTCTTACTCATCTGAATTCTCGCTAGACTAATAACTACATTACAGATCAATTAATAATCAAATATATAATTTTTTTAAATTTTAAATTAATTTTAGATGAGTAATTGGCATGTAATTTAGTTTTAAAGTTGTAGTTTAATTTATAATTAAATATTATTTAGCTCTTATTTAGTAGGTTAATAATATTTTTATGAGAAAATCATTAACTTTAATTCGAGAGGGCATTTTCGATATTTAGTTTAGTTCACGTTTAAATTTCCAAATACATTTCTTAACCAATCCAAATGCAAAAATGTATTTTTTTTATTTTACTTTCCTTATCATTACATTTTCAAAAATCATATTTCCCAAAAATTTTACTTTCTTGTGAACCAAACAGGCCCTAATTGGATAAAGTTCCTCGACCATATGCAGCATGATCATCCTAAGTGATTGCTTGCAAATGCTAAACACGTGTTGTCGAGCCATTTTATTTCGTGGATAAGTATAAATTGTGTGGTTAGGCTGCTCAACACATTTTCTTGCAGCCTCCCCACGTCAAAGGTACATGGATTACAGTTAACTTTCGTTTGATAACCAAAATTCAGTATTTAAACTAAATGATTAACAGCTTATTCTCATTAAATGTGTTTGATATCTGTTAATCATAAGTCTTAATGAATTAAGTGATTCTGAAGTCAAGTGCTTAATCGATTAAGTGCGTTTGATAAAGAAAATCCAAGTAATTTAATTAATTAAGTGGGTCTGAAAAACAAGTATAATTTCGGCATAACAAATAAGTGATGAGCGAATCACTTATCACTGAATTTGAATCGAAATTTTTTTTTTCCTCTTTCAATTTTCTCATTTTTTTGGTATCATTATTTCTTTTTTATGTTTTTAATTTTTTAAATTTTATCAATTCAAAAGAAACCGAAAAAAATATTTTTATAACTATAAAAAAATTACAAAAATAAATTATCATCTATTTTTATAACTTTAAAATATATGCAAATTTAATGTTAAAAATTAAATAAAATATTTGTATTTTTAATAACTTGATAGGATTCAGACTTCAGTTTTCAGATTCCGACTTCAGTTCTAATTTCAAATCTTAACTTTCAGATTTTATCAAATAGAGTAATTTAATGAATTCAGATTTCAGACTTAAGTTTTCATACTCAAGTTTTATCAAACGCAACCTTAGTGTCGTGTTAGAATTACGAATTTTGGTATTCATACCATAATTTTAACTCTACTCGCTTAATTATTTGTGTTATAGTTCATTTAACTTGCAAAACTACATATGCTAAATTCTAATTCATTTACATTGCTGTATAATTCTTATAGCCTTTCCGTGTTGCAAAAGGAGAAACCAGCTAAACTGTAGAAATTACAATACCACATATCCATACCAAATTTCAACCAAATCAAGCTACGCAAAGAAGATCACATATTCTCAAAGAAAAAAAAAAATCTATAAACACACATGATACTGATACAATACCATGACACTAGTACTAGTAATTTGGGTTCGAAGTCACAGTCTAGCAGTTAGTACCGCATGCTGATTTTTCACATGTCGCGGGTTCGAAACCCACCCAAAATGGAGAAAATGTGATAGGGGTAGGGCTCAATGTGCCCCAAATTAAAAAAATAAAAAAATACTAGTAATATTTTCTCCACACCTAGGAGGGGGATTTTTTTACCTTAATATTCATTTTGGGGGAAAAAATTACCAAAATAAGCAAAAAAAATTTGAAATTCCCAAACTATTGAAAACGAATTTGGGAGATTCGTTTTCAGTTCGTTTTCAAACGAACAAACCAAAAAAAAAAAAGCAAAATTCTTTTGAAAACGAATTCACGGAATTCGTTTTCAAAAGAAAACGAATTCCAGGAATTCGTTTTCAATTGAAAACGAATTCCATGAATTCGTTTTCAAAAGGTTTTTTTTTTTTTTTTTTTTTTTTTGCTTTAATAAACGAATTCCATAATTAAATTTTTCTTTTGTTGTTTTTTATTAATTTCATTAAGAAATTAATTCCACTACAATGGTTTTTAAAATGAATAAAAATAATTATATGTAAACGAATTTTTTAAAATTAAATAATTATTTTAATTGAATCGAACCGCCGTAAATAGTTTTTGAGTTGTTATAAAAAATAAAAAAAAGGCAAAACATAATTATATAATTGAAAAAGTATTTTCAGTTTTTTCTTTTTTTTATTCGACTGCTTCACCGAATTTTTCTTACGGTTTTTTTTTTCCATAAGTACACCTCACATTCCCCACATTCGTTTTCCATGAATACTAATTTTCGTAATAAATCTTTAAAAAAAATATTTTTCTGGAAAACGAATTTGGTTGAGTCGTTTATAGAGAAAAACAAAACTACCAAATTTGTTTTCCCTGCAACTAGAGTTTTGAAAAAACTACATAAGTACTAAAAACGACTTTGGCGCATTCGTGTCTCAGGAAAACCGACATCGGTCTAATGTTATTTCTTTTTAAGCGAAAGGAATTTATGAGTTTTGTTTTTAATGGAATTCATTATTTTTAAAACATAAATGTGTGACTAAATTTTACAAATAAATAAATTCCCCAAATTCATTTATACGAAGATTTTATGTATTTCAAAAAATGCCGTAAATTACTTCTTCTAAAATTTTATTGAATTACAAATTAAAATTTCAATTATATAATTATGTTTTGCCTTTTTTTTATTTTTTATAACAACTCAAAAAATATTTACGGCGGTTCGATTCAATTAAAATAATTATTTAATTTTAAAAAAAATTCGTTTACATATAATTATTTTTATTCATTTTAAAAACCATTGTAGTGGAATTAGTTTCTTAATGAAATTAATAAAAAACAAAAAAAAGAAAAATTTAATTATGGAATTCGTTTATTAAAGCAAAAAAAAAAAAAAAAAAACTTTTTGAAAACGAATTCATGGAATTTGTTTTCGATTGAAAACAAATTCACAAATTTTACTTTTTTTTTTTTTGGTTTGTTCGGTTGAAAACGAATTTGGGAGATTCGTTTTCAACTGAAAACGAATCTCCCAAATTCGTTTTCAATAGTTTGGGAATTTCAAATTTTTTTTGCTTATTTTGGTAATTTTTTCCCCTAAAATGAATATTAAGGGAAAAAATACCCTAGGAGGGCTCATGGCCATTTATTTACTGCGCCATAAGAACTCAGTTACCGCGCCAAAGTGGGATTTGATCCACGGAATCAGTTTGGGAGCATCATGAGTCTCCGGAGGAGGATTGTCTTGGGGTGTCTTGCGGAGTTTGCTGACGTCATAGCCTTCCTCTTTAGCCTTTTCAACAAGCTGGTTGTAGATCTCCTCATCCAAATGGTTGCTCCTTGATAATATCTTGACATTAAATTCTACTAGTTAGTTAAAAACAAGAGGAAAATTACAATCCTATATTAACATTCCCCAAAGGTGGTTAGATAGAGCAGTGTTTAAAAAGTCGGACTGGACTGGATTGGTTGGTCAGACCGTTAACCAGGAATTGGCCACGCGTCCGGTCCGACTTTGCTGTAAAAATTGTATTTTTTCAAAGTTGCGTTTGACCCGGAATCGGTAAAGCCACCCGAGTTTCCTTCTTTTTTTCCTTTTTTTTGGTCTTTTCTTCTTTTTGAAAACTTTGTCCATTGACTCATTGAGAGTCAAAAATACACTACACAACACATGTATAAAAATTATTTTTGCCATGCAAGGATTTAAACTTGCATTTACAAGAAAGAAAAATACTCATGCACAGCAAGGGTTAGCCATTAAGTTAAGCATGCTCATATACAAAATTAGACGTTTGAGAGGATATATATACATTGTCCCTTTTAAAATTACTTTTGTAGCATTATAAAAATTAAGTAAATATTAATTATAAGAAATATAATATTTTGAATATATTTATGACATCATAATAACGCCACTGAGAAGTTTATCCCCGATTCGATTCCTGAGCTCGGCCGAGTCAGCATCCGGTCCAATTTGTTAAACATTGAGAAAGAGTAAACAAAATGGACTCTTCTAATATTGGTACAGGGTGGGGGAGGGAGTATTATGTTTCGTGTGTGTGAATGTGGGAGAGTGAAGGGAAGAACAATATATACCCAGAGATATTTCCTGTTAGGCTCGCCAATCAAAGCAACCTGATAATGTTGATCAATGTAGAGAGGCAAGTAATCTCCAAAGACAGGATAAAGAGGCAAGAAAGGGAGATAGAACTTGACTCTCAATTTCCCCTCGTCGCTGCTAGGATTAGCCTTATACGCCGTGCCTTCAATGGAAACCCTTTTTTCATCAGACCAAGTCTCGTTGAGAACTCTCACACTGCAGCCATCACGGTTCAAAGTGTAGGTCGCCCTGGTGTTAACGCCATTTTTGGGTTGAAAAAACGATGGGAACGAAGTTATTTCATACCATCTTCCCATGTAACATTGTAAATCCAGACCTTTAACCGCTTCCATCTCTTTCTTCGAACCCATTTTTGGATGATGAACAGAGTTACTGAGATTTAAGAAATGCTTTAATGGTGGGTTTTTTGTTTTCTTGATTTACTTAAAAGCCGCAAGGAAAACAGGGGAGGGATTCATGTGTTTGTACAGGGAGTCTCCCACGGGCAACGCTTTCCCTGAAAACGAATAAGACTTAAAGGAACGGACGTATTTTAATATTGTTGAAACATGCTATGCTTTTTTGAATTGATGATACTTTAAGGCCTGTTTTTTAACTTAGGTTTCAAACTAAGTTTGAAACTTAATTTTAGAAAAATAATTTTATAATGTAAAAGTGTATTGAAAATATAAAAAGATATAGGTGAATAGTAAAAAATTGTATTAGAATGATGAAAACTGATTTTAAAATTATTTTTTCAAAACTAAGTTCCAAACTTGGTTTGAAATTTAAGTTAAAGAATTAAATTCTTAAATTCACATTTTTTTTTCATTACAAAGGATAGTTCTTTTTTTTTTTTTTTTTCCAAAAAGAAACAAGCAATATATTTACAACTAAACAGGAGAGGCTATAATATACACGATACATCATAGGTTATACGTGATACACAATGTAAGTGGTATTTTTATTTATTTATTTATATAAAACATGCAGTAGATTAACAATAAAAATTAATATATCAGAGCCTATAAACAATACGCAATACATAAGTTATATGTAATACTTCAATCGTGAAGCCACTTACCGGAATCACTGGTAGGAATTGTTTGTCAATAGCGGCGGTACTAGAACAAAATATCGAAAGGGGCGACTTTAGTGCTACGATTTCTTTTTGTGTCATTAAATAAAATACATACCTACTAAAGTATCAAAATAAAAATATGATATATGTCCAAAAAAAAAAAAAAAACCCTTAACTATAAAAATAAAACATATACATACTAGTAAAACAATGATTTTCCTTCACAAATATTAAATTATAAATTCATAAATATCATTAAAATTTATTCACAACTCACAACTAACTCATTACAAAACACAAATATTGATATTTGATAAGAAAGTAAATAAAGTTTTTTTTTTTTTTTTTGCAAAGGAAAGATTTAAAACAATTCTAATATCCCCTCACGGTTGAAGATTATTACAGAATAAATGGCACCTATTCTTCACATGAAAGGATAGTATAAAACCATTGATGCATGTTAGATATTTATTCAACAATGGGATTTCAGAGGAAAACATTAAGGAATTTTACTAACTTCAAACCCTAAACCCCTAAACCCTATTACAACAAATGATACAAACAGAATATGTATCAAAAGTTAAGGAAATTGACTCTTTAAATCGTGTTAGACACATTCCACCTTTAGATTTTATTAGTTCCATTTATTGTACAAAGGTTCTGAAACTTGACACAGGTAGAAACCTCCTTCTCTCACTCTAAGGGAAAATCAATAGAGGTGCCGCATCTTCTCTCTAATCATAGATAGCTTCCCTTGATCGGATTGACGAGCTTACCCTGGGGTTAGACTATAATAGCCAGACATGCAATCTAAAGAAGAGTCAGAATAAGCCAAGAGGGGGAAACGAAACCTCTGATAGTAATGGATATTAAAGCGATAGCGAATTCTTCCTTTTAATGGCATGGAGGAAGTACTGAGTATGTTGCAATGTAAGGGTCATATTTTTAAAAGTTAAGTTTTGTTGTTGTTGCGTTTAAGGTATATGAAGCGTACTCTGCTAGCATGACCCAATTGGAGTAGCACGAACAATCTCCAACAAACTAATAAACTAGGAGATGGGGGGGAAAGCCCCGTTAGCACTCTGACGGTGAACTTAATCCATGAATCGCACTAAATATTTAATTTGTTTGCTTCTATCATTTTTGCGTGCCTTACCTAGGAAGGGAGCCAAGTATTTCTAGGGAGATGGGTAGACTCGCCTTCTCCGTTGCGTAATACGGCTGTCTGCCAACTCAAGGTTCTCCAAATTAACCATCGGACGTTTCTCCGAGTTCCTTCCTTTTGCCAGGATATTCATGGTCCTTCTCCGCTTCCCGTCATGTCGTCCGTAGCTCGAGGCTCCTGTCCATTCAGGTGCATGCATGGCACCATTGGCTTTAATCTAAGCTGGTCCTATTGTGGGCTTTCATATAATTTAATTTGGGCTGGCTTCGTCATGGGCCTCATTGGCCCAAGTTCGGGTTTGGGCTGCACATACATAATTTGTCATTATTATTTTTTATTTGTATGTGTTATTATATTCCCTTTGTCATATAAACTGGATATATAAAGTTATATGTCAGGAACTTGGGTAGAACTTACCCTAAAAAACTAGCTTAAGAGGGAAGGGTGCCCAAGTTTGCAGTTCACTTTGAATGGTCCACTCTAGCTGTAGGTCGCCCCTTCTGTTGACAAAGCATGGGGCAAGCTCTGATACTATTTGTCAGGAACTTGGGTAGAATTTACCCTCAAAAGCTAGCTCAAGAGGGGAGGGTGTCCAAGTTCCTTTTATATCAAACATTGGAATCCCATACCTCCAATGTGTGATACATGATTTCATGACATTATATATAAGTATAATTATTTTTGAATTACAAAATATAAATTCAAAGGACTATTCTTTTAATGGAAGACATTTATTTTAGAACTCAAAATACATTTATTGTGCAAAACAAAGCACAATACTCTCTCCGTCCTATTAGAAAAGTCCACTTTGACAAATGTACAACTTATTATAAATGTCAATGTACAATACCTAAAATTGTTAATTTGAGACCATTAATTCTATTTATATTCTTACTTATTAAGCATCGGCTAATTGTGGATCACACATGATTATATTAGTAAGGGGCATGAGAAGTAAAAAAATTTGAAAGTGGATTCTTCAGTTAGAGTAAAAAATATTTTTAAAGTGTACTCTTCTAATAAAATGGAAAGAGTACTATTTTAGAACTAAAAGGTGCAAATTAGGAAGTTGTTTCTTTAAGAAAACTTAGGTTTAAATCATTTAAACTATCTTGTGTTTATTGGTTTATTTGACATTTGCCACTCCATATTTTTTAAATATATCTTTTGCCCCCTTGATCACTAGTCAACATTTTTAAAACCATATAAAGACAATCATGCCCCTCAATTTTATTTTACATTTAATTTGCACTTGTATTTTTAAGTACTTTATATTTTTTTAGCAATAACGTTTGTATTGTCTTTTTAAAAGTATAATACTACAATTAATATAAAACGAAAACTGTTATTTTTATTTATATATTTATTAAAAAAAATCTTTCTTTTCTTTTTTTGCAATAATGAGGTTTTACATACATCGTTTGGCATTAAGTTAGCCATCAAATTTTTTAAAAAAAGTAATTACAATGAAAAAAATATGTTTTAAATGTTAAAGGATGAAAAAGTTTAAATATATTTATTTTTTTATTTAAATGTTAAAAGTATATTATATTAATGTAGTTAGAATTTGCAATGTATTTTTGTTTGAGGATGGGGGAAGCAGTTCTATTATCGTTCTTGTTATCTTTTATTTATGTTTCTCCTGATTGTGAGTTTTTCCTTCAAATAATTAATTTATCGTTGTTTATGGTGTTTTTATCCATGTTTATGGTGTTTTCTTCCCTGGCTATGAGAATTTTTTCTCTAACTATGGTGGTGTATGATTCTCTAGTTATGATTATATTCATGGTCTTGGTGTATGAAGTTTCAGTCGAAAATTCAGTCTCCAACTTTAATCAGTAATTTGTGAAAGATCTGTAATAGTTGGTACGAGATTTGTTCAGCGCAACTGCGAGTTTTATAATTCTACTAAATTTAGATCTATATTAGACATAGATTTACAGTTTAATAGATTATACACTGTTGATCAAATATTTTATAATCAGTTGTTTGACTATTTTTTAGTATTTTGTAAGTTGGAAAATAAATTATGCTTTTTGATTAAAACATTATTTATTTTTAAGATTGATATTCTATCTAAAAAGACTTATATTATGCACCGAAGGAAATAAGCAAGGGGGCAACCAAAAAAGAAAAAAAAAGAAAAGAAAAATAAGGCATATATAGCTTTTAGATTCGCTGTTAATCCTAGCTGCATTTGTCAAATAAGGGGATCAGTTCCTCGGCCTTATGCAATGATCATCCTAACTGATTGCTCGCAAACGCTAAACACGTGTTTGTGGAACCATTTTAATTACTTTCTTGGATAAGTATAAAACGGGTGGTTACTCAACACTTTTCCTTTTCCATGCAACCTCCCCGAAGAACCAAAAGAACCAAGGTGACATTAGTATCGTGTTTGAGTTGGCGAATTTTTATATCAACATCACAACTCTAGTTATAATATTTGTATCGACTCATATGATTCTCAAATCTATCCCGTTCAGACTCACCCTCAATCCTTTTCATATTATTATAAAAATTTTGTCTAAGTTTACAAGGCTAAATTGATCGATTCTTATGTCAACATTTTTAACATTGAAAACTAAATCATAATAGGCATACATCAATCGAGTTTATGTCGCGATAAATTAATTGACACGGCTAAAGTTGACACCCCTACCCAAAGGTTCAACACAACCTAGCTAAAGTGTGACACCCCAACCCAAAGGTGCACGCAAGAACATTATCACTGTTATGTTTACATCAGTGACAATGGTGTGCCCATTTCCTGGGCTCCAAGATAAATGATAAAAGACACCATTGGTGGGCACAAGACAGACATAGATGCACTCTCCAATAAAAATAAACATGATAAGGCTCGTGATCATGTTCCTCAATGATTAGCCATTGGTTTGGAGGTATCCAAAGTATACTATACTTTCAATTTCATATTAGAAGTCTTCGATTTTAAAATATACAATTTATTATAAATATTAAGGGCGAATTATGTAATGGTTATTAAATTATTACTTGTACTAATTATTTTTGGTCACTAAGCTATTTCTTACTCACTTCTGATCATTAAACTATATTTTGCCCATTTTTGGCCACTAAACTTATCAAAAGTGACCATTAATGGCGACTCCGGTTAGTCAACCTAATGCTTCAGTCCATTTGTCCCTCTTATTCACTCAAATCATGCTGTAAAAATCATGCAATCATGTCGTTCGCTTCGTTCGATCACCAGTGACATAAACGATAAAATTTGTCTTTCAGTAAAATTAGAGCTAAATGACTACCTACCGGTTAATAAAGGTCAAATGGACTAGATAACGATTGATTTCGTTATTTTTTTCCCTCAGAGAAATCACGTAGATGGCACGCACGCTTAGTTTCCGTCTAGGTTAACGAGCTTGACAAACAGAGTGGTCACTAGTGGGTAAAAAAATAGTTTAGTTGCCAAAAGCAAGTACAACAATAGTTTAGTGGGCATTCGTATAATTTTCCAAATTTTGAAGTACAACACCTTAAATAACTAATTTGTCACAATTTATGTCACTAATATCTTTATTTTTAATATTTAAGTTGATTATAAACTACACATTATTATATTATGAGTAATGATAGACATCTCAACTAATTCATCACCACTTTTGCATAGCAACTCATGTGGCATGTATTTATTGGCTGATTATGTAATATTAATAATTATTTCTTAAAAATATAACCAATGAATGCATGACGCATGAGTTGCTATGCAAAAGTTGTGATGAAAATTTGAGATGTCTATCATTACTCATATATTAATAAGAGTAAAAAAAATGTATTAAAAAAAATTGAAAAGTAAACTATTTTAATGAGAGAGAGAGAAACTTTGATGCAATGCAAAAGGAGAAATCAACTAAAATGTAGAAACAATACTGCATATTCATACCAAATTTCAACCAAATCAAACTATATACATAGAAGATCACATATTCTCAAAGAAAGAAAACTACAAACACATGATAGTGATACAATACCATGACATTAGTACTAGCAAATTTTTCTCCACACCAGGAGGGCTCATGGCCCTTTATTAACTGCGCCATAAAAACTCAGTTACCGCTTGAGTTACTACTAGCCAAAGATGGATTTGATCCACTGAATCACTCTGGGAGTATCATCAGTTTCTGGTACGGGAGGATCACCTTGGCGTGTCTTCTGGAGTTTGCCCACGTCATAGCCTTCCTATTTAGCCTTTTCAACCAGCTGCTTGTAAATCTCCTCATCCAAATGGTAGTTCCTAGATAATATCTGAAAGAAACAAGGTATGAGATGATTGTATTTGGCGCGCGGGAATGAGAGCGAGAAATGTGAGCATTCATATCGGGAAATGAATGAATCTTTCATAAAAAGAATCTTAGATTGCTTTCTAGGGTATAACGGGTCTGTTCGTTTTCATTGTTTTTGTTTGTATTTTGATTTTGGTTTTGGTTTCTACATTCAATTTAATATATTATAATAATTTTTTAACATGACTTTTTACTATTTAACTAGAGATTTTTATATTTTTAATACATTTTTTATATTAAAAAACTATTTTGCCAAAGATGAACTATGTTTAAAACATCATAACAAACAAGTCCAAAATAGTTTAAATGATCAGATTCATGTTCCTATTTTACATGAATCAAACATAAGAATAAAAAAATTAATTCAAAAAAGCACTTATTCATCCCCCATTCTTATTCTCGCACTCCAAACGCCCCAAAGAAACAGAAAGGATATCTTGCTACTATTATTTGTGTCAACCACTTACAATTCTTACCAGTTTCCTCACCCAATCCCTTTATTAATATTACTACTACTACCATTAACAAATTAGGTATGTGAGAGAGAATTAGAATGAATCAACATTAAATCTAACCAGTTTTTCTTGTTTTCCACATCCGTTGAATTAATTAAAATTAGGACAAAAGCATCTAAAAATTCTGTCTTCAACTCTCCTCACAACCCAATTCAAACAACACAGAATATCCCAGAAAAACTTTCCTCTACAATTTGCTAGTAGACCCCAAAAAATACTCACCCTGTTCCAACTTTACTAATATAATAATAATTGATACATAATTAACTCATAATTAAAAAGTAAATATATTAGTAAAATAAATCATGACAAAATAGCTATTATATATATTATACAGTGAAATTCATTATAAGTTGTGCGCCCTTTAATGGTACCAAACAGAGGGAGTACCAGTTCCTAAAGATAAAAGAACCAATCCAGAATTTGCACCCTCTTAAAAAGGGTCATACCCCTGTTTTCTACGGATTTCCAGCTATTGAACAGCATGCCCACTCAACCCCGTCTACTATCAACGGGCTCCCTGCCTAACTCGAGGAAAATAGATAATGGTGAGGATTTCGAGGAATCGGACGAGGAAGAACTTTATATACTTAACCCAACAAGGGAGGATCTGCCCGGGCACTCTTACTTGGATCATCAGCTTAGACGACAGAAAAAAGTAGACTACACAAAATTTGCCAAAATGTAAGCCCTTTTCGGAGTGGATTCGCTTTTATTTTAATGCCAAGGTAACAATTCCCAATTTTGCTTAAAAAATAAAAGAATCAACACCCAAAAAAAAAAAAAACACGCTCGTAAGGATGGAAGTGACGGGAAGAACAACATACCCAGAGATAATTCCTACTAGGCTGGCCAATCAAAGCACCTGATAATCTGGATCAATGTACAGAACCCAGTAATCTCCTATTATAGGAATAACAGGCATGAAAGGAGGGATATAGAACTTCACTTTCAATTTTGCCTCATCGCTGTTGGGATTAGCCTTATACGCAATGCCCTCAATGAAACCCCTTCTGCCATCACTCCATGTCTTGTTGAGAACTTTCACAGTGCCATCGGAGTTCAAAGAATAGGTCGCCCTGGTGTTAGTACCATTCTTGGGTTGAAATCTTGACTGGAACGAAGCAATTTCATACCATCTTCCTGTTAGAGATACGAGTTAGTGAAGCCGAGGTGAGCTCCCCAAGTCGTCCTCTGAAACCAGCCGAGGTGAGCTCCCCAGGTCGTCCCCTGAAGCCAGCCGTATCAGTCAAACCTTTATCCCATTATCCTTTCCATGCAATCCTTCTCCCATTAATGTTGTATCCCTAGAATTACTCCTGTAATTAATTTGTTCTTATCATATGTGTAAATGTTAGTTATAAATAGGAGATTATATTCAATGTAAAGGCATGCCATTATTCATACGCAATAGAACATAATTCTATACAGTATCAGAGCCTCCTCGATCCTAAACCGCTCCCAACACTCCATTTTATTTTTCTTCCCATCATCGCTACTATGGTCGCTGATAGTCAGATCGTTGACATCCCCAACCAAACCAATTCCACCCAGTGCCCAATGGCTCCTCCTCCACCGAATCCCTTCACCTCATAAACCTCTCCCACATCAACCTCATAAAACTCACATCCACCAACTACATCGCATGGAAACTTCAAGTTGAGGCCATCCTCATTGGCTATGACCTCTACAAGTACATTGATGGCTCGCATCCCTGCCCATCGGCCACTGTCCGCACAACTGATGGTGAAAAACCCAACCCGGCCTACTTGCCATGGACCCGACAAGACAAACTGCTATTTGGCGCCCTTGTTGGTTCCATCTCGACCAACCTCATTTCTCTCATCCAGAGTTCCACCTCGTCCCGTGACACATGGAAGACACTTGCCAACACATATGCTCGCCTGACTCGCGGTCACATCAAGTAGATCAAAGACCAGATCAAGCGCGCGAAGAAAGGCTCCCAGTCGATCTCGAATTTCCTGCACTTCATCAAAGGCAAATCCGATGAACTCGCACCCCTTGACAAACCGCTAGACCATGAGGACCTCATCGAATCAATCTTGGCGGGTCTCGATGAGGATTATCGCCACAGCGCTACGTCGTCGAAGGACGGGACACCCCGATCTCGTTCTACGAACTCCATGAGAAACTCATCAACTCGAACTAGCTCTAAAGCAGTCTTCAACTCCCTCATTCGCACACCCCGCCACAACCAACGCAGCGGTGATTCGCCACCCCCGGCCCTCCTCGCCATAATTCAATACTTCCTATATAATGCTCCATGTCCAAACCTTTAACCACTTCCATCTCTTTATCCCAACTCAGAATTACTGAGAATTAATAAATGCCCGAATCCCAAATGGTTTTTTTTTTTTTTTTTTTGGTTTTCTTGATTTACTTTCTAAGAAAAGCCGCAAGGAAAACAGGGTCGGATTCATATGTATATATAGGGAGTCTCCTGTGAGTCTGACTCTGAGAGACAGCTCCGGTCCTTAAACTTATATCATTAAACATTTTCATAAGAAAAATTCTCTAATAACATTAGTATCAATAATTTCATAATATTCTTTTGGCTTGATCAAATTTTGAGAAAAATGAAAGCAAAACAAACGAAAAAAACAATAGTATTACTATTAAGTACAAAATGGAAAAAGTAAAAAATAAATAATTACTAAAACAAAAGAAAAAGGCAAGTCTAAACAAATAAAATGAAAAGAAAAAAGAGTGCGACAAAATGAGAAATTAATCAATGTAATATAATAAAAGTAAAATAGAAATAAAAGAGTAAAAAGAAAATATTACTAAAAATAAAAAGGTAATATCGAAAAGAAAAAGAGAAGTAAAACTTCAAAACATAAGTAGAAAAATAATAAGAAACTAAAGAGGAAAAAAAAAAATAAACATAAACAATTTTTTTTAAGAACTTAAATATTAAGTAAATTTTAAGCAAATTTGATAATAAAAAAAAATTATGCTAAGGTTTTAGACATAAGATGTGGGGTCTCAATTCAAAAGGGTAAATACACAATTACCCCCCTGTGGTTTCGGAAACTTATGCATCACCCCATTATGGTTTAAAAAGCTACCATGCACCCCCTTTAACTTTCGTGAACTATGTAAAGTGGACAAAAATGATCAAAATACCCCCACATCTAAACTGTAATTCACAACTAGAATAAGGGCATTTTGGGGGTATTTTGGTTATTTTTGTCCACTTTACATAGTTCACGAAAGTTAAGGGGCGTGCATGGTAGCTTTTAAACCATAAGGGGGTGATGCATAGGTTTCCGAAACCACAGGAGGTAATTGTGATTTACCCCAATTCAAAATTATTCATGTATAGTTAGTCCAAACACAATTAGTATAAGTATTGAATTGAATATTATTAAAAACAATTACAACACAAACATGAGTAATATAGGTTTTGAGCTGAAAACTTTGTTATTATAATTTTATTACTTTCACAAAAAAAAAAAAAAGAAATTTATATTATACTAGACTAATAAAAAATTTGGTCTTATAAACTATGCGGCCTATTTACAAATTTATTATTGAATTGTTAGCCCAAGTATAATTAATATAAAAACAGCTATTATAAAATTATTACTAAAAAACAAATAATAGGGCCTTAAACTAAAATTACTTTTAAAATATTAATTTATTTTTAAATACATCTATATAAATTTTTTTTTCTTCAAAATAATGGGCCTTGAGACAGATGGACCCTGGGCGGTGGCCCAAGTTGGCCCTGCCTCAGGGCCGGGCCTTGTGAGAGACCCTCTTATTGTCCCACAGGCTATACTTTCCCTTCGAATGAATACGCGCGTATTTTCACTGTATAGGATACTTTGTTCTTTTGAAAGGAAAAAATGATAGTTTTGGACCCTTTTGTTTGGATCTGTTGCATTTTTTGTTACTTACGTTTCATTGTTGCAAAAATAATCTTTTACGTTTGCATATTATTGCAGTTTTGATCCATTTTATGGCTAGTTTAAGCCGTCAAATGGAAAGTCAACGGTTTCTAGGAGATTTTTGAAATAAAAAAAAATGTTGGGGTTTTTTCATGATTTTAATATTCTTCACTGGCCTGGGTAATAATTTTTACTCATGCCAAACTGCATATCAGTTGGCTCGTTCTCAGCAATTGCGGTTAATCTCTGCAATTTAGCCAAATGAATGAAAATTATTACAATAGGCCACTAAAGAATATAGAAATCATGAAAAAGTCCCAATTCATTTTTTATTTCAAAAAAAACCCTACAAATCGTTGACCTCTACTTTGACTCATGAAAATTGGTCTTAATAGGTCACATAGACCAAAATTGTAATAATACAGACACAAAGGACTATTTTTATAACAATGAAATGTAACGGACTAAAAGTGTAAGATGTCCAGACAAAATGGACCAAAATTGCCACTTTTTCTTGGGTTAATTACTCATAACCTCCCTGTGGTTTGGGAAACTTTCAGATGAGACCCCCCCCCCCCCCCCCCCCCCCCCCCCCCATGGTTTAAAAAGCTACAAATGACCCCATGTGATTTTTCGAAATGTGTAAATTTAGAATTTTCCGTTAGATTTAACGGTCAAACTAAAAAGTCAACTATTTTTTAAAACCCTTTTATTAAAATGATGAATTTACCCTTACTAACAAAATTCCATATTTGTCATTACTGCAAATTACATATTTACCCTTAATAAAAAATGATATACAAATATAAATATTTTTATTTTTGCCTTTTTACATAATTTATTTTGAAAGATACAAATTTAATTTTTTTCCTTTGTTACTTAAAATTAATTAAGGCTTAAACACTGCATTCCTTTTATAAAATTTCAAATTTTAATTTACTTTATATATTATTATTACTGTTAATAATTTTGTGATTTCCAAATTTTCTTTCCTTTTTAAAAATTTCAAATTATTTTTTATATATTATTATTACTTTCCATAATTTATTTCCTTTCTACCTTCAAATCACATTTTATCCATTTTTAATAATTATTCTCTTCCCTTTTAATTAAAATATTTCCTTTCCACATTCATCAATCATAATCTCTACCATAAACACCATAACCACCACCACCGTGGACTGTTGGTGGTGGTGCCGGTACTGGACCACCGCCGCCAGAAGGACATAATCAACAAACAAAAAAATCATCCAATTTTATACCAAAAAAAAAAAAAAAAAAACATATTCAGCCAATTTTAACTAAATGCACAAAATTCATCCCAAATAACATAACCGCAAAATTTAACTAAAAAAATCTCCCATTCAATAAATAAATTTGAAAAAAAACTAAAAAATGCGCCCAGAAAAAACTGAAGAAGCTTTCATTAAATGGTGAGTGCAATATCAAAAAAAAAAAAAAAAAGTGGTGAGTGCATTTTTTAGCGGCTTTCGTTAGATGTGGTTAGACTCACACATTGAGGATCCATTTTATGGACTCACAACTGGAAGCTATCAACTACAGAATAGTGAGTCCAATAATCAGAAATTTTGATAAAACGTGAAGCAAATCTTTCAAATATCACCATCCCATTCATCGATCGTGGAGATGTGGTGCTGGAACCTGAAGGCCTTCAAAGGTCAACATAGAGGTCTCCTGATACAAATTCCCCAAGCCCTTCCGATTGGTATCGAAGGTGGAATAGTGGTGCTCCACTGTTGGATATATTGTATAGTCAAGTGTATTTTGGGCCTCGTAGGTTATTTTGTATAGCTGTATATAAACTCTTTGTACAAGTTCATAATGAATACAGAAAAATATTTCTCATCATCCACGAACGCTGATCCGGATCCATGTGGAAATTTCTCCTCAATCCCTTTCCGATGGGTACGGGTACAGGTATGGGTCCATGATGAGGGCATCCCCAGCCCATCGACAAGTCCAAACAAAGAGGATCCAGAAGTTGATGCAGAGGGCTCGAGAAAGGAAGCAGAGCATGTTCATGTGCTACACCGAGGCCTAGTTTTGCTCCAGGACCCGAGCCCGTACCAGAGAGATCCATTCGTAGATATTGTTGGGCCGATGACAAGCAGAAGGAAAAGGAAACTCAAGGCCGATCTTGAGAACCTAGTTCAAGAATGTTCTCGACAAGCCCAGATGGTATCCGACGCACAAACCCTTGAAGATAAAGCCCAGAAGAGTCAGAAGGGTAAAATGGTCATTTTACCCACCATTTCCGAAAAAGGGTTTGAATTACATAATCATGAAGAAATGAAGAAAGCTTGAATTTTGAGTTTCAGAAATGATTCTGGAAGCTTCTACAATTTTCACAGACACGCCATTGAGTTTTGGGCCGAATTCCTTGCAGCCCATCTTCATAAATTCAGCTAGCCCATGCCAAAAGAGGAGGAGGGTTTCCGAATTGGAGAAGCCCAATCCAAAAATGAGTTGGGGTTTTATTAGAGAGTTAGTTTGAGTTTACGACTTAAGTTAATTCTAGTATTTTATTTTCATTTTACTTCTTATTTTTCATGTGATAATTTCGGCTGCACATTATCCTTTAGTGCACCAAATTTTATCACTTAAAACAAACCTATTTCCTTTAGGTTTGTTTCTTTTCAAGAGATCAATCTCTCGATTGATTTCTATTTTTAGTTTTGATTCATTTCTACTTCTTAATTAGTTCACCATTTCGGCTAGGTTCACTCTTGTGAAATCCAAATTCTCATCTTCATTGAGGTCCAATTTCAGTTGATTTTCACTTGCTTGTACTGCAGAATTCGACCACCTATAATTATAAATAGGGGTCATATTCTCCAATATTGAACACACAATTTTTTATTCAAATAATAGAATAGTATAGTTTATACTTTTTGAATCATTCTCTTATTTTGAGCTTTCGTATTTTGCATGTTTTGTGAATTACAATAGGTTTAGAACTAAAGCTTTTTAGGTAATTGCTCTGCGTACATTACATGATTTTGTTTAGACTCTCTTATTCTTAAACTTGGTTCGATTTGCGTGTTTAAAATTAGCTTAAGTTAATTTTAGTAGTCTGCCGAATCCGAGGTAGGGATACTAGATGTTTAATAGCTGCGTCCCGCAATTTTCAGACTTTCCTTAGCAAGCATTCCACATCGTGAACTCCGGTCCATATCAGTCCAGGTTAGGGCCGAGCTCTGCACCGGTTCAGGTTAGCTTAGAACTTACGAAGGAAGAAGAAGAGATCCGCTGGCTTTAATGGCTTCAGACCCAAATTCGTGCCGCCTCTATTCATCTTAACTACCTAGATCTGCTGCCCTCAGTTTCAATGGCTTCATCTTCATCATCACCATCACTATCATAAAGTTGCCCTCACAATTCGAACCAAATATGAAACCAAAACCCACAGTACCAACCATTGAAGTTCGGAGTCGAAGTCGCCATGGAGAGTGAGGCGTTGGAGGTAGTGGCGGCGAGAGCTGATGGAGTGGTGGCGAGAGCCAATGGAGCGGCGCTAAGAGCTGATGAAGGAGGTGAAGGGAGGAGGCGAAAGAAAGGTGAGAGAGAGAGAGACGTGGGTAAAATTTAGGGTAAAATGAAAGAGAGGGAGAGGAAAGGGAGGCTTTTAGGGTAAAATTAAAAAGAGGAAGAGGGGAGGGAAGGCTTTTAGGGTAAAATTTAAGCGGATAATGAGGTTTATTTTAAAAAGTAAAAAAGAAAATAGTAAAATAACCAACTTACCCCTCTAACCGTTAGTCATAACAAAAATTTATGACGTTACACTTTTCGAAAAATCATAGGGGATTATTGTAACTTTTTAAACCATAGGGAAGTCATCGGAAAGTTTCCCAAACCACAGGGGGTTATGCGTAATTAACCATTTTTTCCTTTTTTGAAACATGCTATAATTTTTTAAGTGGATGTCAAGTCTTAAATTCAACACATGTTTTTTACATAAGATATTTTTTAATTTAACTTCAACTTTAAAAATCTATACTTTTACCACTACAGGGCGGTATTTATTTATTTATTTATAGAAATAGGCGGTACATCCATGGTTATTAAACTCGTAATTTGATTCGTAGAATCGATCAATTTTACGAGTCAAATTAGAAAATCGATCCCAACCGAGTTGGGATCGGATTCTAACCTTGACTCAGCCAAGACTAGGTTGACTCGGCTAAAATCGGTTAACTCATCCGAGCCTACGAGTTAGAACTGAATCAAAAAAAAATTTAATATTTGCGTTTGGCCATGGAAATCATTCGTTGGCCCCTCCAAAAGATGAGCAAAGCACGCAGCCAATGTAGGATGCGGGATTTGGCAAACTTGAAGGTAAAATTTCATAACACCAGTGAGGATTGAGCCCGCATGCACCCACTTGGCACTCTTGGATAGAGCCTGAACTACGCTTAGGCTATTCATCCTCATTTGATATAAATTAGAATTAATTTGATATAAATTAGAATTAATAGTATGTATATATATATATAAAGAATATGACGGCACCAAAAACCTAATTGATCACCTCAACCACTTCACGGCTATCATGGAGATTCATAGTCCCCCCCCCCCCCCCCCCCCCAACCCCTTTGGTGCAAGCATTTCGTTACCACATTGACCGGAAAGGTGAGGTTGTGGTCTAATAGCCTTCACTCCGCTAGCATTTCCTCATAGGGAGACTTCGCTACCAAGTTCGACACAAAGTTCCTCCAACAAAGGAAGTATGGCAAGAACGAGGCTCAGTTCTGCTCTTTGTCCCAGTCTTCGCGCAACTGTAGAAATACATTGAATGAATGTCTCGAGGTGTTCGGCCTACAAGACCAGACCGCTGTCTTCGCCTTCATCAGCGGCCTCCAAAATGGAGATATCTTCAAATCCCTTATCTCAGATCCCCCCAAACCATAAGCGAACTCCTCCAGTGTACAGACAAACAAGTAAAGCTCGAAGAGGCAAGTCTTGGAAAAGGCAAAGGCTTTAGCCGCCTTGGCTGGAAGATATAGGGGTCGAGACCAAAACCCCTTCCGGGGAAAACGCAATGTCCATGACAGGTTGGGCGGACAGGTACCAGAGCAGAAAACCCGAGATACCCCATACTCCACCCCGCTCAACTGGACACGTAGATAAATTACACAATTGTGGCAAAAAAGAACATCCTCAAGCTATCACCCAAACTCTAAATCCCACCCTTTCGCCAGAATCTTGATATTTTTTGTAAATTCCACAATCACCACGACCATGACACCGATGACTACAAGAGCCTTATGCGTGAAATATAAGAGGGCATAAAGACTGGCCAACTGAGAATTTTTGTCCAAGGGGCTAAAAAGTACTACCCCTGTAACAACAAAGGCAAAGGTCATCCCAGCAATGACAAGAAAACTGACTACAGGAAGCCGAATGACAACCGTCGTCAAATCATTTGACCCGAAAGGAAGATATGAGACCAGAGAAGGGGAGAATGAAAGGAATAGAGGGAAACGTCCAATGGGTGAAATCTTAGACATCATCAGAGGTCCAGCCGGAGGGGACTTTGAATCAGCCCGAAAGGCCAGATGCCGGAACACCCTGACTATGATGACGAGACATGCCACCTCTGGTCTAAAGAAACCATCACCTTCTCCCACACCGACCCTACACCTGACCGAACCACAGGTGCAGACGCAGTGCTTACCAAAATCGTGATTACCAACAAGCTCGTGCATCTAGTCTATTGGGATGGAGGCAACTCTGCCGAAATCTTATGCTAGAAATGCTTCCAATAGTTGCACAATGACATTAGGTCCCAACTCCGACCCTACAGCACCCCCTTGGTTGATTTTGCTGATCGAGTCCTCTATGTCGAATGTCTCATCACCCTTCCGGTCACAGTTAGAGATGGACCCGGGTCTAAAATAGTTTATCTGGAATTCATGGTCATTAAATCACATTCCCCATACAATGTCATCCTCGCTCATCCTACTTTAGCTAGACTTAAAGCCATCATCTCCACCTTCCAACTGCTCATCAAGTGTTTTGTCTCCGCTTACAAAGATTCCATCAGATTCTCATGGCAGAAGAGGATGTCGAAAAAACAACGTTCATCTAACAGAAAGGGGTTTTCTGTTATAGCAAGATGTGCTTCTGACTGAAAAATGCGGGCGCCGCCTATCAAAGGTTGATGGATAGAGTGCTTAATTATCAGTCGGGCCAAAAAATTGAAGCATGCGTGGATGACATGGTCATCAAAAGCACTAGCCTAGACACTTTCCTTTCTGATGTCCAAGAAACCTTTACTACTCTCTGGGCCGTAAACCTGAAGCTCAACCCCAAGAAGTGCACATTCGGGGTCGATTTCAGATAATTCCTTGGCAACCATGTCTCTGAAGGAGGTATCTCCACCAAACCGGACAAGGTCCAAGCAATACTCGAGATGGCCACCCCTCGAAAACTCAAAGACGTCCAAAGCCTTACTAGAAAGTTAGCTACACTTAACGGATTTCCTTCGGTCGGCAGACATGGGGCTTCCATTTTTCAAGATCCTAAAAGGGACTACGGGCAAAGGCGCAATACGGTGGGTTCCCGACCATAACCAAGCATTTCAAGACTTAAAAAACCATTTGGCTGGACTTCCCACACTCACCAGGCCCCTTCCGGGTGAAACATGTACCTAGCAGCCTCAGACTCGGTCGTAAGCGTAGTCCTCCTGTATGAAGCAGGCCACATCCAACAGCCAATCTACTTTGTCAGCAAGACACTTCAAGGGCCGAAACAACGTTACTCACCCATAGAAAAACTGATATTGGCACTTATCCATGCAGCCCAATGCCTCAGCCACAACTTTCAAGCCCACCCACTCTGGGTCATCACCAACTAACCCATCCGCCAAATATTAACCAAACCCGAAGCTTCCAGTCGGTTAGTTAAATGGGCCATCAAACTAGGCGAGTATGACATCTTCCAACCAAGGAACGCAATCAAGGGCCAAATCTTGGAAGATTTTTTGGCCGAGATGCCTAAAGAAGCCCCCGAAAATCCCATCACCACGCCTCCTCTGGAAACACAAGTTTGGACTCTATTTGTGGCTAGCTCTTCTGGTACTGAAGGGTCCTGCGCAAGGCTATGTATTGTTAACCCCTTTGGCACCAAACCATCCTATGCTCTACACTTCAAGTTTCCGGCCTCCAACAACGAAGCGGAATATGAAGCTCTTAGCGTGGGAATAGAGCTCGCACAGAAACTGCCGGCTACTGGACTCAATGCCTTCGAGGATTCGCTCCTCTTTGTCAGACAGATGAATGGTCAGTATTTAGCAAAGGGACACACTAGGAAAAAATACCTCATCAAAGGACAAGCTTTGTCTTCAACCTTCTCCAAATTCTCGCTCACCAAGATCCCACAGTACGACAACACAGAAGCGGACGCCCTCAGTAAACTCTCATCCTCCAAATATGCCCACCTTCTATAAGCTATTCTGGTTGAAACCTTGGACTCTCCAAGCATCAAAGCTCGAATGGTCTCCACCTTTAACAACGGCAGGGTCACATGGATGACACCCATCCGAGAATTCCTACTCCATTGTACCCTTCCTCTATCGAGAGAAGAGGAATGCACCCTCCGCTGCAGGGCGGCCAACTATGAAATCAAGAGTGGTCTTCTTTATAAGAAATCATATTTGATGCATTGGTTACGGTGCGTCAATCCCAAGGAAGCCGAACATATCATGAAAGAAATGAACGAGGGCACTTGATGTGACGACCCAAAATTTTGACCCAAATATAGAATTTAAAATCATGTAAAATAACTCGAAAATATAAATAAATAAATAAATAACATGTACAATTCTATTCTTGATAATAAATTTATTAACTCTAAAGACATAATTACATATAAATATGTTAAATCATAAGGATATAAATAAAATCTCACATTTATCAATTACTATACATGTACAGATGAGGATGAAATACTCCACAAGTGTACACCTTAAATGAAGCCAACAAAACAAAAAAAAAATGGAGCTTTCTTCTTTTACACCTCACCTCCTATCTCCCAAAACTTCATATATATCTATATATTATCACACATTTAAATTGGGGGTAAGGCATGATGGGATAAACACAAGAAGATAAAATGAGTAAATAAACATGATAAAAAGATTAAAACTAACATGACTCACCATGTGTAGGAATATGGAGAAGACACTTGTTGGGATGAAAAAAATAAAAGAAGAAGAAGATAAATATCTATATATATATATATATATATATATATATATATATATGTAGTTAAGAGATAAGGAAGAACAAAGAGATTAGGAAGAAATAAGAGATGGGAAAGGGAAGAAGGTTCTCGGTCAAGAGAAAAACAGGGGAGGAGCCAAGAAAACATTTTTTTCTTGCTAATTCTCTCGCTTAAATCATCCAAAACCTCTCATACTCGCTCACACCTCTCAAAATTGGAAAGAAACTTCAGGAAGTCAAGAGAACCTCCACCAGCTCAAAAACAGAGCAGTCACAGAGATTGGCATGAATCTCCCTACTCCGACCACCTTTAAATGTGATAAAGATGTCCATAAACTCCTCTTTGAGTGTAGATTCATATCCAACAAGTTTCACAATTTTTGGAGTATTCTATATGGAGTTATGGCCACAAAACCGAAGACCTCTATGAGTTTTGAATATTCCTCAGTGGAAAACAGGACAGTCTTGAAGATTTGATCATATCTCTCAACTCAAAAATCATATGATCAAGGTTAAGATGTCTCTGAATTAATATTTGAGTCTAGATTAATCTCCAGCTGGTTTTATAATTTCTAGATTTTTCTATAGGGAGATATGCCCAGAAAACCGAAGACATGTCAGTGCCTCAAACCTTCATCTTCCAGAAACAGAACAGTTTGAAAGATTTGCTCATAACTCTCAACTCCGACCATACCTGATCATGAGTAATATGTCTATGAACTCCTCTAGGAGTCTAGTTTCATCTCCAATTGGTTTCATAATTTTTGGAACTTTCTATAGGAAATTATAGTAGAAAACCAAAAGGTGGCAGATTTGGGATTTTCTGGAGTTTCATCTTTAAGAGTTCAAAATAGGTATTTTTGGAGGCTTTTGAATCTGAAACTCATAATCCTAAGATACCCCTTGATGTATAGAACATGTTTTAGGCTTTGGATAATTTATTGGATGAGTTTAAAATGATGTTTAACGTTGAGAAGCAAAATGACTGCATCTGAAAATATGTAGGGCAGTCACTGTTTCTAATTTTAAATGGTATTAAAGAGTTATAGAAAAATATGGAAAAATTATATAATATCCTATAAACTATGGTGAATATTGTTGTGTTAAATTAGTTTTTAGAGTGATTTTAATAGGATGAATAGCCCTAAAACAGTCCATAGATGTAAATGGCTAAAATGTTTGAAAATTGATTTCCTGCATGATTTTATATTTTTATGGATTGATATTGATATTATAATGTTATGGTTCATGATGTAATATGAAATATGGATTGGGACATTTTGAAAATAATTTATCATGCTTATGTGCACGGTGAATGGTAAATGAAAGCTAGGACAATAGCATGCATGAAACTATCATGTTTATAGGTATTGTTTTAATGCTATGAAAATTATTGCGTAATTTTGAAGATTGAATGGATGATTCATGGTACTGTAAATGATGTATTTTAAGTGCTGGATTTGTGTTTAATAAAATTTTAGTAAATGAAATCATATCAAAATTGAGAGATCAAAGAAATACAAGAAAGAGAGAAATGAGTAATTTATAACTTACAAAATTTAACAAGAATGAAAAAGGATAAACATGTAATAAAATGACTAAATTATCATACTGGACCTCAACCTCTAGAAAATGGGAGTTTTGAAAGTTTGATAATGATATTGTGAATTAAAAGCTAAAATATAATTAATAGAACTTGAGGGACTAAAATGCAAATAGTACAAAGTTAAGGGACTTAATTGTAATTTTGTAAATTAAGGTAATCAAAATGAATGATATCATAATACTAATATTGTTCAAATCATGTATGAATTCAAATAATAAATTTAAAAGACAAATTTAATATTCATAAGGACTAAATTGTAATTTTATAAAATCTAAGAATTTGATACAAATTTCTTGGATGTTGATTGCAGAATCATCATTGACTGAATTGGACTCGTAACCTGAGTGTTTTCACTAAAACTACTTTCGCTATCAAACTATTTTCACAAAAATACGTGTTACGTGAGAATTACTTAATGGTGTATAAAGTTATAGATATGTACACTTGTGCATCATTGTAAAGTTATTGCTAGAAATATTGAATAAAAATAAAAAAGAGTGAGTGACTACTTTTCACTCAGCTCGGGTAAATTTAAATGATTGGTATATTGTTGCGTTGTTGCACTTGATTATGATTGGTATATTGTTACGCTGTTGCGGTATCATTATAATAAGATATTGTTACGCTGCTGCGGTATCATTATAATGTTGGGATTCCACAAAACCGTGATCTAGGGTATCGAACGTCCCAACTGGGGCGTGGGCATTCGATCAGTAGGGACGGGTTATATATATACAACTTGTGTGCTACTTGTTCTATGTGTTGTGATATCTTGATTGTTTTACTGCCTTAATTGTTTTAAACGGGGAACATCACTGGGTGTCAGCTCATTTTGTGTATATATATTTTCCTTAGTAGTGATAGGATGTAGGCGAGGAGACAAAGTGAAAGAGTCGATGCAAGAAATAAAAAGTAGTAATCATACTAGCGGTGTCCATCTCAAACAAAATGATGAAATGCTAGCAACCCACCATCAGACCACAAAGATAGTGTTTTAGGCTACGGTCCTTGAATAGAAAAGATGTAATTATTGTAATGTAAATATTTAATTTACGTTTAAATCTTATATTTTCCTGATATTGTACTTGAGTCCTGGTGCAAACCAGACAGGCGTTCGACCGGATCCCCGTATCGAATAGGGGGTCGGGTTGGGGCGTCACACTTGAGGTAACCACTTCGGACCACGCATCCATCCAGAGGCTCCCACAACAAGTCATGATTCCCATCTCCAGCTCATGGCCTTCCTCAAGTGGGGGATTGATCCTGTGGGCCCATTTCTTGAAGCCCCAGGAAGATTCAAGTTCCTCATTGTTGTAGTAAACTACTTCACCAAATGAGTCGAAGCGAAAGCCCTTACCTCTATCTCTTGCAAGAACATCATCAAGTTTTTCTGGGATAAAAACATACGTCATTTCGGCATCTCAGGCTTCATTATCAATGACAACGGCACTCAGTTAACCCAAGACTCATTCAAGTCGTGGTGCAAGGAGATGAACATTCAACAGAATCAGACATCTGTTGCCTATCCAGAACTAACGGCCAGACGAAAGTCACCAGCAGGACGTTTGGTTTAGGGAATCAACACAAAGTTGGACAAGGCAAAAGGAAAAGGGGTGGAACAGCTTCCTAATGTTCTTTGGGGATACCAAACCCCCATATGTTCTCTCACTAAAGAGACGCCGTGCAAATTGGTTTTTGGAAAGAAAGCTGTCATCCCAGGCGAGATCGGCGTACCCTCACACTAACTCTTACACCCCCTAGAAAAAGGCAATGATGCATCCATCCACCTAGACTTGGGGTATTCTCGAAGAATAGAGAGAAATAGCAGCCATCCGCTCTGCCAAGTACAAATAACTGATGGCCCAATACCACAATTCAAAAGTCCGGGAAACAAGACTTGAACCTAGACACTTCGTCCTTCGGAAAAACGAAGCAAGTAGGCTGGAATCATCCAAAAAGTTGGATGCCAACTGGGAATGACCATACTTGGTCATGGATTCTTTGGGAAATGGAAGCTACAAATTGCAAAAACTCTCGGGCAAACCAACTCCAATAACTTGGCACATCTCCAATCTCCGAAGGTTCTACTACTAAGCCAATCAAGCAGCGCTAATCTGATAATACTTTTGCCTCATCATTTGTTTCTTTTGCACACTCCAAGTTCCTTAAGCGGATGTAAAGTTAGGCTAAGTGCCTCACTTTCTTTTCTTAACTAAAATGATGGAACAATTTCATGATAAAAGTTCTTAAATGAATTTACAAATAAGACATCCTGATGAAGGCAATCTAAGACCTTCCGACGAAGCCACATAAAGACCTTCCAATGAAGGTATATGAAGACCTTCCAATGAAGGCAATCTAAGCTCTTCCGACGAAGGCACATGAAGACCTTCCGATGAAAGCAATAAAAGACCTCCTGACGAAGGCATTTAAAGACCTTCTGATGAAGGCAACAAAAGACATTCCAACGAAAGCACTTAAGGACCTTTCGATAAAGGCAATAACAGACCTTCCAACGAAGACACATAAGGACCTTTCAATGAAGGCAATAAAAAACCTTCCGATGAAGGCACATAAAAACCTTCCGATGAAGGCAATCTAAAGCCTTCCGAAGAAGGCAACTGTGACAACCCTCAAACTTTAATAATAGGTTTAACTCCTAATTTTAATAAACCAATTTAAATTAAGTTAAATTAGTGACAAATTTTTTTCAGGAAGTCCATTTAGGAATTTCAAAGTATAGGAAGTTGTAATACGAAGATTAAAATAATAATAATAATAATATTATTATTATTATTAGAGACAAATTTTGAAGGAGATAAAATTTAAGAACATATTATAATTGACCCAAAATCTTTACCACTTTTTACAAATTAGTCCTAATTAAAAATAAAATAGTAACCATGATATGCTATATCATGGTCATAACCCATGAAGATGATCCATGTCTTCCAAGCATATCTCCTCTTGTAGTAAAAATATCTCTCATGTGCATGATGTTGTTCACCTGGCCATATCATCTCTTAAATTAAATTAAAGCTTAAAATATTAACTCAATGAAGGAAGCAAGAAACTCTCCCGTACACGTGTACAGATATGGTAGAGGAAGAGTAAAGGACATTTGGAGTTTACTTGAGCTTCAAAACCACCACCCACATCAGCCAATAGGAAGCATTTCCTTCTCTTGTCTCTATGCATATCCTAATAAAACCCTCAAATTTCCTCTTTACCCCAGACAAAACATCCCTTTTTGCTAAGAATTAAAGCTTCTGTACCCCTTCCTCTTCCCAAAAACAATCAGAGAAAGCATCCTTTTTAAACTCCACCACGGTTCATAATCTACAACACTTAGTAGATTTTAAAGTGCTAAGTAAAGCTTGCTGTCAGAAACATCTAGGTACTTCAAGGGATCATAACTCCTAAAAACAAACCGATTTACAAGGGATCATCCTACATCCGATTTACAAGGAGTTATGAAATACTCCCCCAAAACACAAACCATCACTTCCAGAGACTATGGGCCTGTATGGAAGATTTGAAAAGTCTTTTTGGGCTCATTTTGGTGGGCCCAAACACAAAAGCTGAAAGGAAATTCATGTTAAACACATTTCTAGAATTATTTTAGGAATTTAAACACATTTTTGAGCTAACCTAAAAATCTCAACTTCGTATAATCACTAATGATTTTAGGAATTTAAAAGTATCTTAGATGTGTTAAAAAAAATTAACAATCGTGAACAGTAATCACGAGTATCGAAATCAATTAATTCAGATTTAGAAATGAATAATTAAATTAGAAGGAAAAAAATCTCAAGTTCGAATAATCACCAATGATGTTAGTAATTTAAAAGTAACTTTGATGCGTTTATAAAATTTAAAAAAAATTCATGAACTGTAATTGTATAGTACTATTCACGAGTATCGATATTAATAAATTCAGGTTAAGTAATAAATAATGAACATAGAAGGAAAAAATCTCAAGTTCGTATCATCACCCATAATGTTAGGAATTTAAAAGTATCTTAGATGCGTTAATCAAAAAAAATTTTAAAAAATCTTGAACAGTAATTATGTGATACTATTCATGAGTATCGGGATCAATTAATTCAAATTTAGAAATAAATAATTAACCTAGAAGGAAAAAGTCTCAAGCTCGTATAATCACCAATGATGTTAGTAATTTAAAAGTAACTTTGATGTGTTTATTAAAAAAAATTTTAAAAATCGTGAACAGTAATTATGTAGTACTATTTACAAGTATCGATATTAATAAATTCAGGTTAAGAAATAATTAATGAACATAGAAGGAAAAAATCTCAAGTTCGTATCATCACCCATAATGTTAGAAATTTAAAAGTATCTTAGATGTGTTAATAAAAAATAAATAAAAAATCATGAACAGTAATTATGTGGTACTATTCACGAGTATCGGAATCAATTAATTTAGATTTAGAAATAAATAATTAACCTAGAAGGAAAAAATCCCAAGTTCGTATAATCACCAACGATGTTAGTAATTTAAAAGTAACTTTGATATGTTTATTAAAAAAATAAAAATAAAAATAAAAATAAAAAAAACTTGTAACAATAAGTATGTTGTGCTATTCAAGAGTAACAGTAATAAGTTGATAGAAAAACGAATTCAAGATGAAGAAATGAAAATTTCGCAATGCCATACAATATCTTGAAACATATCTTAAAACACATTTCAAAATACATTTTAAGATGTGCTCCAAACAATATCTCAAAACATCCTTTAAAACACATTTCAAAACACTTTTTAAAACACCTTTCAAAAGGTGGTATCATACAGGGCCTATGTATCCCTCGTCCGACGATCGATTTGCAAGAGAGATATTGAGCAAACACCAAAACTTGGTTAGAAGAGGAAACCTCAGCTCTAAGAATATGAACTTCTAAGAGATGTACTTTTCAGCTATCTCTCCTTTAAATCATCAAGTACTATGATGAATCCATAAAGCAATATTAGGAGCTTGATAAGGGTCTTAAGCTATTTGGAAAATCCATAAAACTCAAGGAATTAGACTAGCAACAATAAGGTAGATAGCATTACTATTGCTTTGACAATATTTTGCAAGTCTTTTATGTTTTACTATTGTGGTATGGATATTGAATATGATATACCCTATGATGAAAATATATATGTTATACTAAATCTGGGTTTAACAGATGATTTACTCCATTAAGAGATCAAACAAATTATTAAATCATGAGATGAGTCTTTTAAAGGTTGTTGGTTCGTTGTGCTACTGAAATAGCTTTTTATGGATGTTTGGTTGCTGTAATTTGTATTGAAATTTAGTACTGTTTTGCTTCTATAGGTAACATCTGTTAATTAAGCTAGATGTTTATTGGTTTAAAACGTCAGTACTAGACAAAGTATTATTTATGGTAATCTTAGTATTTTATGTGCATTTACATGGTATCGAAACCGTTTGTATTGACTGGAAAATTAAGAAGTAAATTAAAATGAATTTTTTTAAAACCTGTTTACTATTTTTGGTTAACATCACTTCATGACTAAAATTAGGGAACTAAAAGGTAATCACGTTTTGTAAATGTCAGTTAACAGATTTATAAAGGGTAGAAATAATAGAATTACCTTACAATATATTAAAATTACAATTCATGTAGGCTAACGCATATAGCTTCTAAGAATTAAATTATGATTCAAAACAATTCAAGGATTTAAAATACAATTTTTATTATTGTGCAGAATTTTCATAATTTTCCTTGGACATTCAAGGTGAGTAATTCTCACTATTGAAATCTAAAAATATTTTAATGAGAATAATTGAACCTTATGCATACTTGAATGATTACTTATTGTTCAAGTTATACGAATGCTTGCTTTTCTACTTATGACTTGTGATACTTGATATGTGAGTGGTGCTTAAATGATCGATTCACGATTATTACATGATTGCTATACTCGGAGTGTACTTTATCACACTGAGTAATTTGTTAGATTGATTGCTTGTCCGGACTTATGCGTGTATAATTTGAGTGGGGACTCACAACTGTGTCTAATAAGTCATGATGACGTGGTCGGGCAACGGGCCTAAAACGTCACTTGACTATTAGCAGGTTTTTGCTAGGTATGCTCAGAGTACTACCGCCTTTGTTTGATACTCGGGTTTTTGTTATGATGTGCAGGATGGGGGCGGGTCATCCATGGCACCACTTTTCTCATATGAATAGGATAGTCTATTACCCCCACTTTTGGGTGATATCACTTTTGATGAAGTATGATTAGAAATCCATTATGCGGTGTCACATAGACCCTGACGGCTTCCTCCTCACACTTCCACGTATGCTTAAGTATGTGTTTATCTTGTTTGCGCTTAATTGTTTTGTGCTTGTGTGTTACTTGTATGCTCATTAATAATATGTTCGGTAATGTTTTCCCATTAGTGGGAATCTCACTGCGCACGGCGCTCACTCCTTTCTTTTTCTTGTTTTCTTTCTTTTAAATATAAAATTGTTACAGATGTAGATACTAGCCAGATGGAGGTCTAGTTTCCCTAATGATCCTCGACCTGCATTCGCTGCCTATTAGATTTTAGTCGTGCTTATTAAAGTAAAAACTTTGAAGAAGAATACCTTGTTACGTATTTTGTATTTATGAGTTGTATTATTGTAGGTACTTGTAATAAATGTAGAATTAGTGTGAATCCATTTTGTAATTAGTGATACTCAACCGGTAACCCTTGATTAAGATAGGGGGGTTTGGTTGGGCCATCACAGCAACCAAAGACCTTGCGATGAAGGCAATAAAAACCTTTCACCAAAATAGAAAGAACAAGTTAACTGGAAGGTAACGTTACATAAAGATAGCCATACTTGGATTCAAATTCATCAACAGAAGGCTAATATTCATTACAACCTTTCCAAAACAACAATAAGGCACTTAAAAAAAACCGAATTACTCCGCTTGCGCCTTGCCTTCCGGAGCTATCTCTGACGTGACCCTCTCCATCCTTTCGCTTCTTCCTTGCTTCGCCCTACTGACCATTCAGACCTCGCTTCCGCTTTCCAGGTTTCGCGCAAAGCGACTTCACGACCTTAGCAACCTTGGGTACTTCCGGCTTGTCATTCGGAAGGTTGAACGCTTGAGCTTCCTCCAAGGTCCTTATAGACCCATTCCGAAAAACGTTCAAACACTGCCACTCCTTCCAGTGGAAAGCTTCAAATGTCGCGGCAAAGGCATTCACGCCCTGGGGATCATACCCAGCCAAAGTTCTGATTTGGTCATCCGGGTAATTAGGGTCCACCTGCCTAGCCCCAGAAACCACCCCTCCTGATTTAAAGCGTCGTAAGCAAGCACTAGCGAATTGCCCTAGCTGCGTGTTAAACTCGATGGAATAAAAGAACTTCTTCAAGATCACATCCACTTCCTCCGTCAGTAGTTGCGCAACCCCTTCGGCCATCCTTCTTTTTCAAGCTTCGCCTGATCACAAGCTGCAGTCGCCACCTCAAGGTCCTTGGTAAGCTTAGCCTTGCCTTCCTCCGCATTTTTGGCCTTAAGTTGGGCCAATGTCAAATCATCCAACAAGCGCCCTTCCGCCGCTTTGGCCGTGGCCAACTCTTTTCCCAACTCGGTTCACTTTTTTTTCAAAATACTCTAACTTGGACTTAAAATCAGCCGCTTCGTCCTCGAGCTGCTTCTATTGCACCTTGTGAACACTTATCAACTCCCAGCAGCCATTCCGAAAATGGGCAAATTGCTCCACCTGAAAGTGCGCAACCAATGCCATTTTGTCCAAACTCTTCTGCAAATCCTCGCTTCCGCCCCAGTTGAGGTCCTCCCAGACAGAAGAAGACACACTTTGACCAACCCATTTTCTCAGGACGTAAGGGTCCTCTATAAGCTCCTCCCGCTGCTTGGACCCACCTTTACCCAAACCCCCTCCCAATGTTTAACAAACCGGATCGGACTCTGAACCGGCCGAGCTCAGGGGTCGGGCTTTAACCGGGGTTCAGGGGTCGAACTGGTGACGTCATTACGATGTCATAAATATATTTAAAACATTACATATATCATAATTAATATATAATTAATTTTTATAATATTAAAAAGATAATTTTTAAAATGAACAATAATAATATAAATTATCTAACATCTAATTTATCATATAAGCATGTTTAGCCTAATGGCTAACCACTCTTTCATAAGAGTTTCCCTCTTTTTGAAGACATGGGTTCGAATCCTGACTGAGTATAATTAATTTTTACATTTATTTCAGTTTTTCTATATCCCACATTGGTTGTGGAAATGAATAAATTCTCATTTAAAAGGAGAAGACATGCAAAAATCTTCAAAAAGGAAAAAAAAATCCAAAGAAAAGGGAAAAAAAGAAAACCCGGGTTGGGGGCTGGTTAACTCGATTCCTAGTTTATTTTCGGGTTTGGCCAAAAAACTTGGTTTTTTCCATTTACCATAATTTATGTCAAACCGGACCGATTCCCGGTTAATCCGGTCGAACCGGCCGGTCCGGTCCGGTTAGTTAAACACTGCCCCCTCCGTCCTCGCCACTGGAACCCTCACCTTCCACCTGGGCCTCTGTCACAAGAAACTCGACCTCACCTTCCGCCATCGCAGATGCGGCCCTCTTATACTTCTTTTTCTTCTTCATCAACAACTTCGAAGCACTAACTTTGTGGCGAACAGCAACAACTTCGGAAGCACCTGATAAATTGATAGAAATATTCTTGTACAAACCTCTGACTCTACAACAACATCAACAACATTTAAGATAGAAGCTTTACCTTCATCCTCCGTATGCCCCTCATTGGAAGGATCATCCTCCGGCCCAATACCCTCTACTCGGAGGGTGCTATCCACCAAGGACCCGCCTAGAACTTGCCCAAACCGCACATGCACGGACTGTTTAAATGATATTTCTGCTGGCACCAACTTTTGGCCCTTCTGAGGGGCCCAAACCTTCTCTGGTCCATCTTTTCTTTGTAAGAGTTATCGTAGCTTTTCTCACCATCAATGGCCGTCATGACCCTATCCAACACATTCCTCAAGAATCGATCAAAGCTGAGAGCTGCACCATCCCCCCAGTGTTAAAAAGATAATAATAAATAAAAACAGAAGCATACATATCGTGGCCTTAATCAGTCATAATGATTGGAGGGTCCGACTTTGCAAGCACCTAGCTCAACCCACAAAGAACCAACACCTTTCATCAAAAACACAATCACCTAGAAGCAACAAAAAAAAAAAAAATGGTGATCAAATTTTTAAATAACTTTATTCTCCAATGTAAGTTACCCCTTCCACCCAACAAAAAGTGGAAGCTACCCTACCACCCAGCAACAAGTGAAAACTACCCTTTCAACCCAACCAAAAGTGGATGCTACCCCTTCAACCCAGAAAAAAAAACAAAAGTGACAAAATTCCCTTCCACCCAACAAAAGGAAGTGACAAACTTCCACAAACTTGTGTTCCCCAGCAGAAGCCACCCCTTCTATCCAAACAAAAAAGGGCATGACAAAGTTTTAGACCCTATTCGCAAGCGGAAGCTACCCCTTCCGCCCAACACAAAAAGCCCTCCACAGAAGCCAACCCTTCCATCCAATCGTAAGGACGCAACATCTTTTTCACTTTACTCTCCAACATCCAGACCAGAAATGACTTCCACCAAAGCTCAGCCCCTTCCGACCTAGGGTGCTTAATAGTGTATATAATGTATAAAGGCCCCCATGTGGGACCCCAAACCTATCGGAAGACATAACCTAGACCTAAGAAAGGTCAAATGTTTCACATTAAAGTCCAACCTATACTCATCCATAGCGGTACTCTTACCCTCCGCCGACTCTTTTCCCATCCGACCAAAAATTATTTTTTACTACAAAAATTAAATTTGCAAATGAAAAGATACGAAAGGAAAAACAAAAACATAGCAAGGACGGAACCAACATACCTTCAAAATTCATAGAGGAGAGAGATGAAGTACCTTAGAACAGGGATTTCACCTTCAACGCACAACGCCAACAATGGTCACCCTCAGCCCTAAGCCCTTCCGCCACAAGATTAAACCAAGCCTTTTACAATTCTCTCTCTATCACTCCTAAGTTGCACAAACACTTTGCTCTTTCTCTCACTAAAAATGTTTTTACCAACGATGCAAACATTCCCGATCCAATGTCTTTCTCTCCTCAACCAGGCTTCTCGGAAAATCCTTTCCGATGCCAGTGGCCTCTTAGCTTTGTAGGCGATATCGAATGGTTGGTATCCGGAACCAGGCATCTCAAAAGTCATACAGACAAACCAGCATATTCAACCTAAATGGGAATGACATGAAAAGTCTCTTTCAAAACCTACTATTGAACCATCTCACCTTCAAGTCACTCGCTACCTTAAGTTATGCCTTTACTCCAACGATGGGACTTGCTTGATACAAAACTAGGTCTCCTTCATGCCTTTTTATAGGCCAAGATGCAAACCTAATAACCCTAATCCCCAGAAGCTGAACCGTCACAATGATTTACTACAAGAATCACTACCATAACCGCCTCTAACAGCTGCCACGTCACCACCCTCCCCTTCAACTTATTTCGGGAACCCTTCGGCAGCTACCCCCTTCTGCCAAGAAAAAAAAGGGTGATCAAATTTTCAAACAACTTTATTCTCCAGTGGAAGCTGCCTCGTCCACCCAGCAACAACTAAAAACTACCCCTTCCACCCAACCAAAGGTTGACGCTACCCCTTCCACCCAATCAATAGTGGACCCTGCCTCTTCCACCCAGCAACAAGTGAAAACTACCCTACCACCCAGCAAAAAGTGGAAACTACCCCTTTCACCCAACCAAAAGTGAACGCTGCCCCTTTCACCCAGCAACAAGTGCAAACTACCCCTTCCACCCAACCAAAAGTTGACGCTACCCCTTCCACCCAAAAGTTGACACTACCCCTTCCACCCAACAAAAAGTGGAAGCTACCCTTTCACCCAACAAAAGGAACTGATAAACTTCCCTTCCACCTAGCAAAAAAAAGTGACAAACTTCCACATACTTGTGTTCCCCAGCGGAAGCTACCCCTTCTGCCCAACAAAAAAGGGACTGACGAATTTTTAAACTCTATTCTCAAGCGGAAGCCACCCCTTCCGCCCAAACAAAGAAGGCATAACAAATTTTCAAACTCTACTCTCAAGCGGAAGGGATGGCTTCTGCCTTAACAAAAAAGAGAGTGACGAATTTTTAAACTCTATTCTTAAGCAGAAGCCACCCCTTTCACCGAAACAAAAAAGGGCATGACGAATTTTCAAACTCTACTCTGAAGGGGAAGCCACCCCTTCCTTTTGCCCAAACAAAAAAGGGCATGACAAATTTTCAAACCCTATTCTCAAGCAAAAACTACCCCTTCCGCGCAACACAAAATGCCCTTCACGGAAACCAACCCTTCCGTCCAATCACAAGGAGGTGGCATCATTTTCACACTGCTCTTCAACATCCAGACCGAAAATGCCTTCCACTAAGGCTCAGCCCCTTCTGGCCTGGGGGGATTAATAGTATATATAATATATAAGGGCCCCCATGTGGGGCCCCAAACCTATAAGAGGCTCACACCCTATCGGCTAGGCCCACACTGACAAAGAGATTCTTTTATAAAGGACCCCCTACCTACCACATCCTTGGGAGACTCAACTATAAATACTCATTATCACCCTATAAGTAGAGGGTTACTCTTCTTGTCTCTAATATTCATTGATTAAACTCTCGAACTGTCTCTAACTTGACCGTCGGAGCATATTCCAAAGAGAAACTCTCATAACTACTCAGTGGTCCTTCTTCTTTGATAGGTTTCTGATCTCCGTTTACTACCCTTCCAGCATAATAGACATCATCAAACTGCAAGGACAGCACGAGCAGGTGATGGCACAATCATAAAGGTTCAATCACAATGTACGATGGCAAGTTCAGCAGCGTAAGCAGAAATGTTAAACTCATGGAGCTCCATCCAAATCTTAACAAACTCCCAAATTGCAGTATACGCCATTTTGGATCCACCAAAGGCAATTGTATATCTCAGGGATATAGCCGAGGACAGTCAATACATCTTAGTAATGATTGCATTAACATGTATTGTACTCCAAGGAAAGAAAAATGCAATTTATAAATGAAATATCAAACAACATTATGCTATTAGTCCTGCAAAATTTAACTCAAAAGATTTAATGAGATATCATACAGGACTAAATTTGCACACAAGAAATGCAGTTCATCAAATTTCATCGTTTTTTCTTTTGTTATTCACTAAAAAGTTCAAATGAGATACCATACCAGACTAAATTTGCACACAAGAAATGCAGTTGACCAAATTTCATCGTTTTTTGTTTTGTCATTGACTAAAAAGTTCTACATGTGATTCACAATAAAAATCTATCAATTCTCGTCTTAGCATTTTTAACCTAAACTTTAATTGTTTATTTCTCTAATCAACTCATTTAACTCAAACAAAAATTTCTCCCATCAAATTCGATCGTGTCGTCTCAAACTATCCAAAACTCAATCGGGATCGAATTCACTCAATCCTAACCAATTTTTCTCACATCGGGATCGAATTCACTCAATCCTAACCAATTTTTCTCACATCGGGATCGAATTCGTGTCATGTATGTCATGTAACCCCGCTAAAATTGACCTTACCCAACCCAAAAGTGCACGCACGAACATTATCACCGTTGCATCAGTGAACTAGGGCTGTTCAAAAGCATATATCCGACCCGATCCGACTCGATCCGGTCCGATCCGGTCCGATCCGAACGGATCGGATCGGTTTCGGATCGCCGATCCGAAAATTCGGATCGGATCGGATCGGGTCTTTTCGGATCAGATCTGATCCGATCTTTTTTTTTTTTTTTTTTTTTTTTTGCCTTCCTCCATCCAGATCGTTTTTCCTTCAGTTTATGAAGAGAATAAAGAAAGGAACATCATCATCTCATCTCTCTCCTTTACCCCCACCATCTCCATTTCTACGCCACCATCACAGCAGCAACATCAACAACAAGAAGAAGTAACAACAACAGCCAAAAGACCCAATTTACTTTCAGAAATTAAGCCCGAAAAACTTCAACCTCCTCGTCTCCTTAGGCGAGATCGGTGAGTTTGGCTACGAAGGGAGTGAATTTGTGGTGGCTGATCCTGAGATTCAGGTACTTCATGCCTTTTCAATTGTCGTCATGACTTTCTTTTTGCGAACCAACCTATAAATATTTCTTTTTCAATTTATACTTGGCATGCTCTGAGAGAGAATGGAAACCGGTGTCTGCACACTTGCAGCCATTTTGTTAGGAAGAAGGCATGAAGGAGATACTCCCCTATTTTCACTCTAGAATTAAGCTTATTCTTTTTTTACAAATGTCATCTGTTGTGTTTGAAGAAGGAAGTCGAGCTATAGGTTAAATGCAGAGATCAAATGTTTTACTTTGTTTTTAGGTTTCAGATTATTCCTTTTTTTTTTTTAAGTTTCGGATCAGGATCGGATCGGAACCGATCCGATCCGAACTGATCCGAAAACCATGCTGATCCGAAATTTTTTGATCCGATCCGATCCGATCCGAAATTTCGGATCGGATCAGCACGACCCGACCCGAACCGCGGGTCAAGTGAACAGCCCTATAGTGAACTATGCTCCATCTCCGGGGCTCCAAGATGATAATAAAAGACACCATGTGTGGGCACAAGACACATGATAAAGTGTAAGACTCATCTTCCTCCCTATCCAAAGTAGTAATTTCATTGCAAAACGAGAAACCAACTGAACATTCATAACAAATAAAACTATACAAAGATCACATCTTTCTCATCAAAGGGAAACTACAAACACACATGATACAAACCATGACCTATAACTCATGGCCCTTTTATTTACTGCGCCATAAGAACTCAGTTACCGGTTGAGTTTTACTACTTGCCAAAGATGGATTTGATCCACCAAATCCCTTTGCTATCGTTTGGAGCATCATCCGTCTCCGGGGGACGATCGTCGTGGGTCGTCTTGTGGAGCTTGCTCACGTCATAGCCTTCCTCTTTAGCTTTTTCAACAAGCTGGTTGTAGATCTCATCGTCCAAATGGCTCCTCCTCGATAATATCTGACAACACCACCAATAAATCCTACTAGTTAGAAAAAGGGTATGAGATGATCCCACTTTTGGTGCGCGAAAATGAAAACCATTAGGCATTTCATATCCAAGAATGAAATCTTAAATTGCCTTCTAAGTATAAAATAGTTTAAATGATAATTTTAATCCGAGAAATCACATGGTTATCCCCTCTATTCTCATTCTCGGGCCTCAAACCCACCCAAAGACAGCATCTAGAGCCTAGACCAAACACAACAGGGCAGGATCAAATCCCTTTATTAATACTACTACTCCTACCATTAACATTAACAAATTGGGTGGGTGAAGGACCGCCTTCATTAAAGCCATTACATTTCACCTCAATCAATGGCAACAAAGGCCATTTATAAGAGAATTAGAATAAATCAACCTTATATCTAACCAGTTTTTCACTCAGTTTTCCGCTGCTCATATCCTTGAATTCAAATTAGGACGAAAGCATCTAAAAATTCTGTCTCCAATTACTCTCCTCATAATCCAAATTCAAAACTACAAAGAATATCAATTGTTCAAACTGAACTGGAGAAACACAGAATTTCCTTTACAATTTGCAAGTAAGATAAAACAATCAACACAAAAACAACATACCCAGAGATAATTCCTGCTAGGCTGGCCAATCAAAGCAACCTGATAATCTTCATCAATGTACAAAACCCAGTAATCACCCGTGACAGGAATAATAGGCAAGAAAGGAGGGACATAGAACCTCACTTTCAATTTCGCCTCGTCGCTGTTGGGATCAGCCTTATACGCAGTGCCCTCAATGAAACCCCTTTTGCCATCACTCCATGTCTCGTTCAGAACTTTCACAGTGCCATCGAAGTTCAAAGTATAGGTCGCCCTGGTGTTGGTGCCATTCTTGGGTTGAAACCTCGACGGGAACGAAGCAATTTCATACCATCTTCCCATATACCGCTCCACGTCCAGACGTTTAACCACTTCCATTTCTTTTCCGGAACCCATTTTGCTCAGATGATGAACGGAATTACTAAGAACTAAGAAATGCCCAAATGGGGTTTTTGGTTTGGTTGAATTTCTACTGATAATGCGCAGTGCAGAGATGATGGAATTCATCGTGTGTGTATATATAGGGGGAGAAGACGTGGAAGAAAATAGACCTTTGGCTTTCTGATGGGCGCACAAGGTTTAGATCATTCTGGAATGCTCTTCTAAATTTCTAACGACAGATTGATTGTGTTTAAGTTCTGGATTTCGTATAATTGGGATTAGGGAATGGCTCTAAATTATGGTGCTTTTGGCCCGGGAAAATTACAATGAAAACGGAGCATTTTATATTATTTTTTAAAAGATATAATAATTTAAATTATTAGATTGATTTACATAGACAAATCGATATTTATTCTTATGTGCCGCACCAGTATTCGGACTTTATTTTGGGGGTGGGGGTGTGTGTGTGTGTTAAAAATTGAGATAAATAGTACTCTAATTTAATTAAAGTGTCATCATTTTTAAAAATAAATATGGTAGAAAATATAAAAAAGTTCGTCGAGTTGTCTGAGTTTTCATCTATTTTAATGAGTCATGGTTGATGCTAAGTATAGATTGAAACCTTGTTCTTTTCTCTTTTTAAGGATATTTCATTTATGTTTTAGCAAGAATATTTTTATCTCAAATATTATACTTTTTTCGGTTTCATTAGAAAAGTTCAGTATAAAAAATATATAACTTTTTAAATGAATTGTAAATTACAATACTTATAATAAATAATTTGTCACAATTTTTTTTTCCTCTAAAATTAAATTCTTCTAATAAAACTAAAAAATAATTTAAAACTTAACTTTTTTTAATGAAATGAAATAAATGACATTTAATAATTCGATTGGTGTTGGTAAATAATAGGGTGTGGATAACATTACATTACTTATTGGCAAAAGATATTTTGAAAAGGCCAGTAATCAAAATACCTTACAAAGATAGGGGCAAAGGATAAATAAGCCTTTAACATTATTGTGTATAGTTTCTTTTGCTTTTCATGGTTCATTGTGTAATTTATGTGATTTAGTTTTCAGTATTTTTCCAATAAGTAATATCTAAGTGTGATTGTTTAACAAGATGTATCAAAATATACATATATATATATATAATTTTTTTGTATATATATGGAAAGACAATATAATCATTTCATTGATTGGTACATTTCTATGTGTTGTTTCAATTTGAAAGGAAAAAAAATTTGAAATTAGAGAAAATAAGATCAAAATTTCATGTTGGAATCTCCAATTGTACTTAAGTTAGCACAATTTCATTGCGTCTTGGTGTGCGTTCCTAGTATTTATAGGCAAAGTGCCAATTAAGGGTGCACTCGATTAGTAGAAAGAAATGATAATAAGACTAAGAATAAAGAATGATAATATAGGAAATCATTATAATAATTTGTTTGGTTAATAATGAGAAACGAGTCATTATAACTATCATTATCATTGACGACGGGATTTGTTAACAGCAACTTTTGACAATATAAATTAATTGCCATATATTTTGAATCAATTGTATTTATATATATTATAAAATTTATATATTTTTGTAAGTACTCACCCTGTTCTTCAAAAATAGTCATTTAAGCTCTAACTTTTTATTTTCTAAAAATATCTCATTCTACAACTTCTAATGTAAAAAGTTAAAAATAAGCTCAAAATTTATCCCTATAGTTAAAAATTGGAAAAGATAAAATTTTTGTGAATCAAACACACAAGTTGATATAGCATTAATTGGGAAGTAAAAAAATATACGACATTAATTAAGAGTAAACATAACAATTCAGAATTTTTCTTAATACGTGTGAATTCTTCCTCAACGACTCTTTTTAGAGAACAAATAGAACATATTATAATACGAGTAATTTTTTTGCATTAATTATGGAGGAATGGGTTTGATACCTCCCAGGTATGGAGGATATCCCAGAATTTGAAAGTGAAAGTATTTTCACACTTTTTCATTCAATTCCCATTCCTTTCTCTCTAAACCACCAACCAAGCGCCTCCTAAATTATGGCACTTGACTGATATACTTAATTACCATATTTTTCAGGATCTAATATTTTGACTCGAAATGAAGAATTTAAAATTATGTAAAATAACTCATAAATATATAAATAATTATTTTTAATTAAAATTAATTGAACAGTGAAATGAAATTCCCTAATATTATTTAGACTAAACATGGTTATCAAATAAAAACGTTAAAAACATAACAGTTTGAGAAATTAAATAATTAATGACCTATAGAATAGAAATGAGTAACATGGAAAATTAGAGTAATTTCATAATTATTAGGTCAATAAAAATAACTAAAATAATTAGAACTTAGAAATTTGTAAACTAAGATTTTTATAATTACAAACTTGCACTTAGGTCCTCAAAAGTAAGTAATGAATGAGGAAAGCCTATGAGATAAATATGTTAAATTAGATGGACAGATTTGCCTAAATTTCAGAAATTATTTGTATAAACTACATTCATTAAGTTAAAAGCCACAAAAATTACACCTATATTAATCAGAAAAGGGATAAATCATAGTTTATCATAAGACATGATCTTATATTAAAATCACTAATCAATATTAAATTACTCATATAATTAAAAATTAGTAATTAAGAATTATAAATTTTAAAAAAATTTAATCACAATATCTTACATCCAACATGCTATGACCAAAAAGTCCAAGACATACAATATGATTTGTCTCACAACCCTATGTATTCCACTCCCCAAGAGACTTCCATAGCTCTCACCCAAAGAAAAACTAAGATTCAAATTCCACACCCTCGAAAAATTTTATTCAAATTCCAAAGAAAATTTTGTAGTTCAGCTCCGGCTACCTCTGAATGTGCGTAAGGTATCCATCATGAACTCATTTTTGAGTCTAGACACCTCCTTTGCTTAAGTGCAAGAGGATCAGGAAGTTTTGGGATCAAATCCTAGACATGCCAGTGGAGCAAAGCAGCAATAGAGTACGAGGAGTCCCCCCAGTGACATTATCCCTCTTTCCCAGTGATCCACCGATAGAACAGTTTGATTCCAAAAAAAAAAAAAAAAATTAGTCGAAGGTATGTTTGAGCTTTGAACCTTCATCAACCTTAAACAGAACATTCCGAAAAAAATTAGCTTATATCTCTCCACTCCAACCCTTCTTTATTGTGGGTAATGTGTCTATGAACTTCTCTATGAGTCTAGTTTCATCTCCAATTCATTTCATAATTTAAAAATTTTGCATAGGGATTTAGAGCCGAAATACCAAAAAGTGGCGGGTACTGAATTTTCTAGAGACTCACCTTTAATAACTCAAAATTGGTATTTTAAGAGACTTTTGAATCTGAAAAACATAGCCCTAGGATAAGTCTTGATATATAAGACATGTTATAGTTGTTGGATGATTTTTTAGATGAGTTTAATATGATGTTTAAGGTAGGAAAAAAAAATTACTACATGTAAATTCATGTTAGACCAACCATATATTGTTTTTTTCTTTAAAATTCATGTTGGACCAACCATCGTGATAAATATGATTTAAGTATTAGATAATTTTTTCAGTGATTGTGATAGGATGAACAACCCTAAAACTGGCCATGTGAAGAACTAAAACTATTGAAAATTAACTTCTTCCATGCTTCTATATTTGTATGGACTGATATGGATCTTGTTAATGACATGTTTGATGATGTACTATGTTTCTATAATTGTTGTATGTTGGAACTAAAAATTTTGTTTTTATGTCATGGTAAAAGAAAGGTAAAATAATAGGGTAAATTACATTTATCTCTCTCGAGGTTTCTAAAAACTACCATCACATCTAGGTTTAATAAAGCTACCAACACTCTAATGGAATAGGTAATAATATAAAAATTATACCTTATGCATTGGTGAATTACATTTGCTCTTTTGTGAAATGGATGAAATTACATTTTGCCCTTTAATGAAAATCCATTTGCCCTTGGAAACCAAATAAATTGAAAACTATATAAGTGAGCTCCAATGAATTCTAGTTTCGATCCATATATAGGGGACAATATTGGACCACTCCTGAAAACGTTTGAAAATTTTAAAGCTTAAGGGCCAAGTTATACGTTTGAGAGAGATGGTTGAGGACAAAAGTGTACATTTGCCTATGTAAGAATGTGTGGTTATTAGTTAACAGTTTTCTCCAATTTGCCCTTGTTCTTAATTTATTTACTTAGAGTCGGCAATTATCTTAACTATTTAGTAATTATCCTCTACTACCTAACTAATCAATTTAAATTCCCCATTTTTATTACGAAGACATATATCACTTTAAATTCCTTTTGGCTCCATAAAGGAGAAGGGAAAAATTTTAGCAACACAAAATTTCTTTTTAACTCCATCAGAACTTTTGAATTTGAAAAAAGTTCAGCTGAATCCATATTCATGGCGTTGACAGTGAAATTCTTCGAAATTCTTCGATAGAAAGGTAAACAAAAAAAATGACGTTTAATTATGTATTTGATACATACTTCTGAAAATTTTTAAACGACTTTTATTTTGACAGTATATATATGGCGAAATATATATAGGAATATATAAGATAACGATTCAGATAATATGAAAAAGACATTGTCCCTAATTCACGGACTCCAAGATAAAGATGAAGAACCCCATTGTGCCCTGTAGATGATAAAGACTCATCTTCTTCAATAATTAAGTTCAATTCACTAGCATTGACAATGAAAGAACCCATTGGAGGAGGTAACCAAAGAGTATGCAACATAACAAACTTTAATCCCAAATTCACACAACAACAATAATCTTTCTTCTCATTACATAACATGGAATAAGGTAATACATTACATAAGATCGACAATATAGATCGTATCTTGTTATTGTAAACTGTTCTTGAGACACACAAAGTATAACTATACAACACTTCATCATTTCAAAGGATATACTACTACAAACGTGTACATACATACATACATACATTGCATACCATTCATTTCCGTCACTTGCTAGTATTCTTTTCCATTAGATAAGCTTCTCATGTTGCTGAATTGCTACTACTTGCCAAAGAGGGATTTGAACCACCAAATCCCTTTATCTTGTGGAGCAGCATCAGACTCTGGGGGAGGATCAGCTTGGGGTGTCTTGTGAAGTTTGCTCACATCATAGCCTTCCTCTTTAGCCTTTTCAAGAACCTGGTTGTAGACCTCATCACCTAAATGAGTGCTCCTGGATAATATCTGAAAACACCACCATTAAATTCAAACTACAAATTTTGGTTCTCTAAAAAGTAACCATTTTACAGTTATGAATGAAAAAAAAAATTTAAGAAAAAGTACCAATTTCATCCTTGTACTAATATATTGGAGAAAAAAATTTCCATTGATTTATGACACAAGTTATTATAGCAATTAATTAAAAGACATAACACATATAGTTACAATACTTAATAGCAATAATTAACAGTAAGAGAGTAAGTTTTACCGTTTTATTAATTTGTTTTATTAATTTCTACACCCTCTGTTCGATTCTGTTCTATTATGTTCTATTAGAAAAGTCCACTTTGTTGTACTAATGGAACTGAAGGAATATATTTTTTCCTGAATTCTTTTTAGAGAAGTGAGGGAGTCTACTAAACCAACAGCACACTTACTATTAAGTAAAAAATAAAACTTACCTTCTTATACTTAATAAATAGTAGTAATAAAGGAGACTTCATCATTAATTGATATTAGTATGAGAGTTAAAGTTGGAACTTCTAGTAATTTTTGCATTCAAAGTTGTAAATAAACACTTTATAGTATAGTACTCTTTTTGTCATCTAAAAAGTGTCGCTGAAGTACAAAAACATACAAATTAAAAATAAAACCGTAAAATTATCATATTTATCTTTAATTATTAACTAAGTGTATTTTTTTCTCCCTCAATTAATTGCTACATAAATTGTTCGCATTGAAAATTATAAAATAACATTTTTTTTAAAAAAAATAAATATTTAAAGCTACAAAGGCACTCGTTAAAGAACGAAGGAGGGAGTAGTTCATAAGGAAAACATTCCACAAATCAAGAGAGTTTGTTAAACAAAAGCATTTGTATAGAACACTAACCATAATAAATGGACCTGTAGCCCAAACAAACGGGCAGAATTAACAAATTGGATATGAGGGACCGCCCTCATCAAAGCCGGAATTATTACATTTCACACTGAAACTGAACCTGAACGAATAACATTCTTAACCCATTTAGGTGGGTTTGTCGGGCGAAAAAGGAAAAATGATGGAATAGGCATCTGATTCTTAGATTCTTAGGATTAAATCTTTTTATGTTTGGTGTAATATAATAATTAAATTATTATATCTTCTAAAATACCTAATATTCTTTTTAATGAAAGAATTATTCATTCAGGATATGAGATGTACATTCACACCAAACTACCTTTTTTCTTTTTTTTTTTTGGGAAAGGTCAAACGCACCCTTTGTCTCTCAATTCTAACTATACAGAATATCCCAGCATAACTTCAAACAAAACAATCCAAATAGACCCAAAAAAACAAAAAAAACATACCCAGAGAGATTTCCTGGAAGGCTCGCCGATCAAAGCAACCTGATAATCATCATCAATGTACAAAACCCAGTAATTTCCAGTGACAGGAATGATAGGCAAGAAAGGCGGCACATAGAACTTCACTTTAAATTTCGCCTCGTCGCTGTTAGCATCAGCTTTATACGCAAAGCCTTCGATGGAATCCCTTTTCCCATTCGACCACGTTTCGTTCACAACTTTCACAGTGCCATCGGAGTTCAAAGAATAGTTTGCCCTGGTGTTAACGCCGTTCCTGGGTTGAAAAAACGATGGGAACGAAGCAATTTCATACCATCTTCCCATGTACCGCTGCAAATCCAGACCTTTAACCACTGTCATCTCTTTCTTGGAACCCATTTCGCTCAGATGATGTGCAGAATTACTGAGATTCAAGATAAGACCAGGATTTGGATTCCCAAAATCCCAAAAGGTGTTTTCGATAATGCTCTAGTCGGAGAGGATGAGATTGATGTGTATATAGATATAGGGTGGGAAGACGTGGACGGATGTAGGCCTTTGGTTGAGTGAAAGAGTGTAAAAGGGGTTTAGAGTTCATTCTGGAATGCTCTTTTAAGCTTCTGATGACAGATTTTCTTTTCTTATTGGGTAAATTTTAGATTCTTATCTCTAATTTTCTTTTTTTACTAAATTATATTTTGACCTCTGAAACTTCTACAAATTACTACAAAGACGGGAATGTTATTTACAGAGTTCCATCACATATTTAAAATAACTTTTGTTTTGGTCTATTACATTTAAAATGTATCAATTTAACTTCTAAAATATCATATGTATGTTATAAAATATGTGTATTGATTTTAACCCTTGATGTATCGTGTACCTGATATAATACGTTGGGAAAAATGACATTTTTTGTACTAAAAGTTTGAACCATTTATAACTTTAGTACTAAAAATTTACTCAGTTTTAAACTTGTGCTTTATGTTTATACTTTGTAGCCTTTTTTTTTTTTTTTAATCACTTTGTTGCATTTTCAATACCAATACCGGCTATTTCAGATCTTACGTAGTCAAACCGAAGTCAATGGTAATTTGGGAATATTTTACAAATTTTACAATTTTGTGGAGTCTAAAAAGATAATTTTGTAATATTATTTACAAAACATCTTTCGGGTTTTCTTTCTCCCAAAGTCGACTAAAAATAAAGCACAAGTTTTCTTTTGGTCGATTAAATTAGGGTTCGCTACGATTTAAGAAGAGAAGGGGGCGAGGTATAGCTCTTCCTCTTATCTTAATCCCTACAAAAATACGAAGGGGTCTTCATCAACTAATTGAACCTCCCGATTTGCAGCGGATTATTCTACAGTTGGTACCGGTCGGGTTAGTAATCTTTATGATGTTGTTTGAATGGAATTTAGATGCCAGTAAATGGTGTTGCAGAATTTGCAAAATACCTCAAAATTACCGTTGACTTCGATTTGACTTTGTAAAACCTGAAATAGTCTGTATTGGTACTAAAAATACAACAAAATATAAACATAAAGCACAAGTTTGGAATTAAGTAAACTTTTAGTGACAAAGTTGCAAACAGCCTAAACTTTTAGTTCAAAAAATGTAATTTTTCCTAATATGTTGCGTGTGAATGTATCTCAATACAAGTTAACTGTTAAAGTATTGTGTATCGCACATCACCTTTAAAGTATCGCTTATAGCTTTTAATGTATCAAGTGTAGTTGTTGATGTATCGCGGTTAAGAAACAACAAGTACAGTCTGTAATGAATAAAATACGTGTATCAAATTTAACGGCAAAAATGTTACTTGTTGAACGATCTGAGTGTCAGACAAGAGATTGCCCAAAGATATCATTATCCTTCAATTAATTAGTGGACAATGAAGATACCAGGGACGAGCTTGGGTCTCACAGTCCCAGCAATTAATGTGCATGGTGAACCAATAGATTATGACTCTTAATGAGAATGAAGTATTTCTTCAAAACGATAAGAGACCGACCAATTGGATAAGTTGCTTGACTAACAATATAAGCATAAGGCCAAAACCGTAATTCGCTTTAGAAAATTTGAAAATTATTATCCAAACATCGTATAAGACGTAAGGGGTAAGGGGTAAGGAAATATTATTAATGACATACAAAGAAAAATTAAATAGTCCCTGTCTTTTTCCTTTTTATTTCTTCCCAATGCATTAATTATAGGGGCATACTATTTGCAGTGACGGTTTTACTATTTACAGTAACAATTTTATGTAAAATGTATTTTTTGCCCTTTAGGCTAAAAAAAAAAATGAAAAACTTTATAAATATCAGTGGGAGGAATTGGGCTGAAGCACAAAATCAGCCATTCCTCCCATTTCTCCCATTTCTCTTCTATGTTGTGTGCATACTAGTGGAAGCACAAACTCAGTCACATCGGATAAAAGTGCAGACGAACCGGATCGGCAAAGGTGAGTTACTAAAATTAATAATTGTTTCTTTCATATTTTATTCGTTGTTTTGATAAACTAGTGTATAATTTGGATGGCTTTGTTATGTTTTTACCCGGATCTGCGATTAACCGGTCATTTTATAGCCGGATCTGTGAAATGCTGTCTGAAGAGACACCGGACTGGACTGAAAAAAGGGAGTGGAAACCCGCCGGTGTCCGGCGATTTTTTTCAACAAAAAACCGCCGGACGGCGGCGGTATTCAAGTTGACTACCGCCAGAAACCGGCGGTAGTTAGCGGAACAAATACCGAAGACGCGGTATTTGTTCCCGGTTCGGAAAAAAGACGGCTGGAATCCGGCGGTCTTTTTGGAAAAACTACCGCCGGAAAGCGGCGGTAGTATTTGTGGGACTACCGCCGGCGGTAGTTATTTGGGAAAAGACCGCCGGCAGCTGGCGGTAGTCTCTCCGGGACTACCGCTGGCGGTCCTTTTTCTGGAAAAAGAAAACCGCTGCCGCCACACTCCGACTGCTATTTTCCGGTGCCGGCGGTTTTTTTCTGCCGATTTTTTCCCGACAATGTTATTAATTTTTTAATATTCAATTGTGTTATTGTTCCTTATATATTATCAGTTATTTGCGTATTTATAATTGCGTATGCAATTGTGTATTATCAATTTTTTTTCAGCCGAATTTTCCCCGACAATATTTTTAGTTTTTTAATTATCAATTGTGTTATTGTTCCTTAAATATTAGCAATTATTTTTGTAGTTATAATTATTTATATTCCTTATGTATTTTAAATTTTTTAATCTTCAATTGTGTTTTGTAAATGGCAGAAGCGTTCAAGAAATTGAAATTAAAATTAATCAGAAGCCAAAAGGATGACAGTTTGCAAATTAATGAAGCCAATGAAGCAACAAACTCTGCCTCAGAGGAAATAGTTGGCCAAATACCTCCCACTGCATCTGAACGCCAGAGAAGGGTCCTAGGAAGAGCGCATGGTTCTTCTCGATTGTTAAATGCGGGGGCGGCGGCAAGTAACAGTGATTACGGTGAAGCGGAATTTGCATCGCGATACACTGGAGATGCGAAGGAGGAAGTAGCTCGGGAAAATGCTGAACGACATGAGAGGGAGATGTCTATGTCGCAAGGGTACATAGAATTTAATTCGGGACGAATGGAGGATGAAAACGAATGGGCAAATGACCCCAACCAACGAAGGCGGAGTAGAAAAGGCTTAATGCTCTCCTCACGTAGGTCGGTTTCAGGGACCGGGTCCGGGTCCAGGAGGGATGCCGGGTGGAAGGAATATCGGCATCTGGATGGTCCAATTGACGGTGGACCTTCAAATCCAGAGTTGTTAAAGAGCTTTAAGGGTCATATTGCCTACTACATATGGCATCAACATGTATGTTATTATTCTTGATTATTTATTGTGAAATACTTATTATCTATTGTTTAGATTTATGTTTAATAACTTGGTGCCCAAAATGTGTTAATTTATTTATTAAATTACGTAGGAACGTGAGATATTGACATGTCATAATGGGCACAAGCGGCTGCAAAAGTGGTATTTAGTCGACGGCGAATTGAAGAGTATAGTGGAACGTTTTAGGTTAGGACATTTGGTTTGGTGCATGCATCCAGAGTTAGACTCCGCACTTCTTAGTGCGTTTGTTGAGAGATGGCATTCAGAGACCAATTCATTCCACATGCCGTTCGGAGAGATGAGTATCACTCTCCACGATGTGACCTACATATTGAGAACGATTGACGGATTTCCTTTTCATTGGAAAATTAAGTCGTCGGACATGAAGGAACTGCTTCTAGAAATGCTGGGAATAGAGGAAGAGGAGTTAGGGGAGCGAGATTTTGCAAGTGTGAAAATGTCCCTCCTTCGTGCTCATTGTGTCAGTGAACATGTAGACCCCGCCAATTCTGCCGCAGGATATTTGTTATGGTTGGTTGAAAATACCATGTTCGTTAATAAGAAGAAAACCCACGTGCTTGGGCATTATCTGCCTTTCCTCCGCGACGCAGATAAAATAAGCGGACTATCTTGGGGAGGAGTGTGTCTGGCCAACCTTTATCGCAATCTTGGAAGGGCCTCTAGGGCGGACGGTGCCCAATTAGGCGGGTGTCTGACATTATTGCAGGTTTGTTCGAATCAATTATAAATTATTTTCATACTTTATACTAGTTCATTAATATTATTAAATTTTTTATTTTCCTTGAAACAAAAGAGTTGGATATACGAGTTCTTCCCAATGTTTAGTCCTCCAAAGATGAGAGAATAGGATGTTTCATTGCCTGCTGCAGTGAAGTGGCACATCGGCACTGGCCGGAAGAGTGAGATCTGGTGGGATTTGTTGTCCTACCGCCGCGCCCTAGATACATCGAAATCTAATGAGGTAATAATCCGTATTTTTATATCATTTAAATGTCGTACAGTTAATTAGTGTCATATCCTAAATTTTTGAATAAGTACTAACGTTCTTGCAAATAAACTAAGTTAATTGGCTTCCTTTCGGGCCAAATCCTGCACGCGTGCACACGATCACATTGTTCAGGGGGATTATTTATTTCCCTTCGTTCATAGAGCCCTATATGCCTGATCAGTTCATGCGCCAATTTGGATACGCGCAGTTGATCCCAGACAGAGTTTATGAGCCAAAGAACTGTAACAGAGGCCCTGAAATTCGTAAGTATTCTTGCGTGTACGAGACAGATTTCATGGCTTGGCAAATGTACAAGAGCAGGATGTTAAAAGGGCTGCAGAAGGCTCAATGGGGCGATCAGGCGTGCCCTGAGTACCTCGACTACTTCCATGTGCGATCACGCGTTCGTGTTAGTCCGGACGACATGGAAGTGGAAGAGCCATCGGACCCTAGACAGCTACCACGGGTTGCGGTAAGTACAAGTGATTCATGTGTATTTATGTGTATTTATATCCATTTATTATTTTTATTTCACTGTTTGTTTAAAAACATCTGAATTTTCTTTTTACTGCAGCGGCTCCAGTACACTGCTAGTAGAATGTATCTAGTTCATCCCCGGACAAGACATTCCGTACCCAATGAACTGCGGGAGAGGGCCATAGAGGGGAGGTGGCTAGACATTTGGAGGATTTGATGCCCGCACTAGAATAAGTTGCGGGAACATCATGTGTGCTATGTTATTGACTCTTCATATTTAGTAATATTAAGCAAATTTTATATTTTCTCAATTTCTATATTATTGTCATGTAGTATATATATTGTTTGATGCAGTGCATGATCGTTCAATAATGTTACAGTTACGTAGAAATGAAACTTGCATATAAGTTACTTATATTGAAAAACTATTGGATACGAAATACATGTAATCCTAACACTCAGCAGTGAATTTAGTTATAAATTCACCCAATCATTGATCCAAGTGAGTTTTTCAACTCTGCATTTGTCCTGAGGCCCTGTTTTTCTACGCCGGATAGATTGGGGGTAGCAAGACCTCCCCTATCGTTAACAAAGCAATGAAATGATTTTGACTTATAAGACCCATGTTGATGAAACTGATTGGATCATTAGATACGCCGGCCCCCTACCACTCAATCGGAAGGAAAGTAGTACTCTGCGGGCCATATAACGTAACAACCCTCTGATACTTCGTAGCGACGAGTAATCCACACAGATGATAATTAAACCAAAATTCATCTAACGCAGGAACTACATAAAATTCTATCACCCTGCATGCTAACTCGTAGTCAACTGGCCCAAGAACGTGGCGCCAAAGGGTAGATTGATCCTGCTGTTCTTCGTGCAGGTCTCTGCGGACTTGATGTCAATATTCCTCATCTGCATCGTGTATGAAATAAAAAATTACTCTAAAACAACAATGTCCATCGGCCTTCACATTAACGTGGGCGGTAATGTAATCGAACATGAACTGCTTCAGAAATAGTGGCATGTCGAAAGGCCATTCAGAAGGGTGGGGCCTCACAACCCTTCTTCTCCTCTGTCCGCCTATGGATCTCCGACCTGCGATTGCAACTCATATTAAATTTAGTATATCGAAAGCTAATTACTCATTATGATCTGTATAAGAGAATTAATATACGCACCTCGTTGTAATGCATTCCTATCGGCATGCTCGTACCCTGATAGATCCCGCTGGGTCGGATTGTGTCTCGGCCGTCCCCTGTGTGGCCTACTTACCGGCTCAGCTAAATCAACAGATTCCGGATGAAGAGCTGCATACACGGCACCCATCACCCTGTATATGTCAGCGCTTGGACGAAGAATGGTCTCAACAAACATTTCATGCAATCGCCCTTCGGCGCTTTGCCTTGCCTCCACAGTTTTCGGAATATCAGTATCTCCCAAGTACAGCGTCTTTCAGAAGGGGTCCATATCGACAGGATCAATTGGATGATATGCTCGCACCAACTGTTGCATCTCACATGCACTTGGCAAGCTGCAACTTGTTCGGAGTTCGCAACCACACAATGAACCATCTTCCCCGATGAGGTCAACTCTTTTAGTATATTCTTCTTCGACCATTGTAATAGCAGCAAAAGAAAGTCTACCATTCCACATACTATACAGTAAGTAGTCGCTCTTCCTGTATGTTTTACTGCGAGAAGATTCCATTGCAGTCTGAATTTTGTTAAAGTGCACCTCTATCATAATATTAATCCCTTGAAACAGACCTGAAAATGCCTTCCTATCCGTCCCAATTGCCTTTTTCAACTGTGCATGTACACTCTCGAACCTGAAATCCAATTAACATTGAAAATCAAATTCTCACACAAGGCATTGTATAAAGTATCATAAAATTATACAACATAAACCAATATAAATTAAAGCTATAATGAACTTACATGTTTGTTGTACGCCCTCCGTAATGCTTTATATATCTCGTCCAACAAGATACAAACTTGTCTGCGTGGGGATCCAACCATGTCTTTTTCAAGTATGGAATCACATTCCTAAATTTATATTTATTTCCATATCTCGTATCAATATATTTCACAGTTTCCGTGAACTGTTCATATGTCAAAGCTTTCACCACTTGCCTCCAACGATATAGAAACACATCCGTTGTAGTTTTGTCGTTGCCAGCCACTACTACATGTTTCTTTACATTCATTTCAATTTGTCTTCTGCATAGTAGTTGGATAGCATGTGGGAATACTTCTTTCACAGAGTTCATTATGGCAATCTCCCTATCAGTGATGATCACATGTGAGTATTTGTTTCCCTCGAATAAATTTCTCAATTGAGTCATGGCCCACAATAGCTCGGGGTAGTCTCGTCCCTCAGGAAAACGAAAGCAATATGAACATACTGAGATGTGGGGACATAAGCCACTATCTGCAGAAGAGACATGTCATACCTGTTTGTCTTGTACGTCGTATCCATAAACAAAACGTACGGAAATAAACCAAGTAGAGAAATGGCCTTCTTGTGTGGGAAGAAAATGTGCCAAACTGCATTACTATCATCGTCAGTTGTGTGCGCATAGAAGTATTCGTGGTAGTGCACAAGTTTGAAGAAAATACTTCATGTTAGTCATATATCCCTTCGCCTCCCTTCTAACTTTTGCTGCTACATTGTACACCTTTTTTATGTTGCTGACATTTTACGGATCATCCGCTTGCAACTGGGCCAATATATGCTTCAGCCTGATATTAATACTTGACATTTCTGCAACCTTTTTCTTATCTGCTTCTGTTAGCCGTGAGTGCGATGAATGCCAATTTCGAACTTACTGTAATTCATGATTGTGATTATCATTTTTTATCTCTAACTTTTAATTTCCCCAAGCAATTTCGCATCCCACAAGGTGAAATGGACATTTTGTCAATTTACTGCTGGTATTGTTCCGACTGCTCTTCTCTTCTGGTAGGGATGGCTTATCTCTAACTGTTCCTGATCTATCGCACCCTATCTCAACTCGCCTTTTTCTCCCTCTTGTAAGGAAAAGGCTCAACGCTTTCGAATAAGATGTAATTTTTGCCGTCATATTGTTTTCAGATGCTGTAGCTTTGACCCATGCAACCAAATCTTTCTTACTTCTAAACTTTTCGTCCGTTTGAAATACCTCCGTGTGGTCAGAAAATATGTCATCCATCTCCAAACGGATATCCTGTTAATACAAAACAATGGGTAAGCATACTGAAACCCAAAATTTAGTGGAAACCAGTAAATTTTTGAATAATCTCATCTACGAGAGGTGAGAATGTGACAAAATTCTACATAACACAAGGGGGATATTTCGTAAATCTCGCCCCCTACGGGATATCGGGCCCATTTGGCCAAGAAATCGAAAAAATTATCGCCCGCCGCCGTAAAAATACCACGCAACCGTCGATTTTTCAGGCAGACGACCGGACCGGAAATACCGTTGGAATCCGGCCGTCTGTCGCCCGAAAAACCACCCGGAATCCGACAGGTTTTTCCTGCAGCGGTCTTCGCCTCACACTACCGCCTTGGCGGCTTTTCCGGTACAAGACCGCTGGTTCCGGCGAAACTTCTCGTCGGAACAGTGCCGGCCGCTGGCGGTGGTAGGCCAAAAAATACCGCGTCCCTAACCGGCGGTCCTCTCGCCGGCGACTACCGCCGGTGACTGGCGGTATCCCCGGCGGGAGGACCGCCGATCCTCCTGTGTTTTTATACCGCGGTCCCCCGGGCAGTGTTTCGCCGTCTACTAACGCCGGTCACCGGCAGTATTCCCTGCGAGAGTACCACCGGTAACCGGCGGTCCTCCTGGGTAAAAATACCGCCCTTCGCCGGGTGGTATTTTCCCTCCCACTACCGCCAGTCTCCGGCGGTTTTCCGGTCGAATTTCGGGTGAGGAGACAATCTCCTCGCCCAAATTTTACATTTTCGGCCAAAACCGGCCGGATAATCGTAGATCCGGGTCTAAATCAAAGATCAGACATATATTTTTTATTAAGGAAAAATAAATTTCAATAAAAAATTGTGTACAGTTATTATATACCGTGTAATATGGATCGTCCTCTTGTCTGTCGGTCATATTTCAATACACGTGTGAATAAAAAATGAATTACTGGCGGTGAATAGTGAAAATAGGCAAACAATAGCATACAGCTTATAGTATGCAAGTCGAATTTTTATAGAGTTATTTAATATGAATTTGTTTTTTTTTTTAAGTCTTAAAGGCATTTTAAAATTTTCACATAAAAATGCTACTGCGAATAATAAAATCGTCACTGCGAATAACAAATCTGTAATTAGAAGTAATATTTAAACACTGTGGCATTTAATTAGAGGTCTCTATCCATAGAAACCAAAGAATTGAAAATTAAAAGCCAACGCTGATGAATTCTGGTTTCAATCCTTATACAATATATACAAATTCTCCAAATTAAGTTTTAATTATTTAAAAAGAATATATTTGTAAAATAAAGCTTTATATATTTAGACGGAAAAGTGTTCCATTAAAAGAAATCACATTTTATTTATTTACATTACTTACTCTTAAAACATAATAATATATTGTATACAAATTAACATTATTTAAAAAGTAAGAGTATAAATGAAAAATATCGTACTAAATAATTTATTTTAACTGTTGTACCTTACAATCAATAATAAATTGTATATTTTTTAAAATGAGATATTTGAGTGAGAGAGAGAGAGAGGAAGTAACACTTATACCTTTAAATTAAAAAGTTCTACATTTGAGCTAAAAAGTGATGCACATAAAATGAAATTTCGTTATACAAAGTCCTGCTCGCAATATTTGTATATTTGAGAGTGTTACTTTTGAATCTATTTGTGGCATCCCATAAAATCAAAACTTCATTATATAAAATAGACTTCCCCCTCCTCCCATGCCCATTACTCAAATTTCTAAAAAATATTTAAAGAAAATATTTCTCTACTTATCATGAACCCAAAATAATTATATTTATTAATCTTTTCTTTTTCTTGTGGGTTAGTTTATAATTTGTATCCTTCTTTTTTTTTTTTTTTTTTTTTTTGCTATGGAGGGAAGTTGAAGTATTGAAACCATAGTTTGTAATATCCCAATACGTATCGTAGGATTGTACGATATTATGATCTCAAAATACCAATTTGATCCGACTTCCGATTCTATCTGATCCTATAAAAATTTGTTAAAATGCCTCAAATAAGAGTAGTTTTTTTTTATCAGTAATTTTACACTTGCACATTTCGTGTAGGATCGTAACTATCGATACCGATCCTGCACCCAAATCGATCTCACGTGGTATCCTAATATTGCAAACTATGATCGAAAGTATAGTATTTCCTTTTATTCTTTTTTTTTTTTTTTTTTTTTTGCTATTATGACCATATATAAACTGGGGCTATTCTTTTTTATGGGTTTGAAAACAGGTTTTAAAAAATAGTTTTATAATGTAAAAAGTATATTAAAAATATAAAAAGGTATAACTAAATAGTAAAAAATTGTATTAAAAATGATGAAAAATGATTATAATATATTAAATTTACTGTTGAAACCATAAAGAACATGTCCCTAATTCTTAGGAGACTAATTATTTCCCTTTTATTTATATTTTATTTTTTTGTATACCAAAGAACACAAAAACTATTTATATAAATAAAATATATATTTATATAAATAAATATAAATAAACTATTTATATATTTATATACCAAATATTTGTATAAATAAAATATTTATTTATATTTTATTTTTTTGTATACCAAAGAACACAAAAACTATTTATATAAATAAAATATATATTTATACAAATAAATATAAATAAACTATTTATATATTTATATACCAAATATTTGTATAAATAAAATATTTATTTATATTTTATTTTTTTGCATACCAAAGAACACAAAAACTAATAAAGCCAGTTAATAGATACGGCAAATTTGGGACGCGCATTTATAACAAACAAAAAAAATTCATAACGATACTTGAGGAAAGTATTTATGATACTCGTGAATAATACCCGTGGTACTCGTGAATGATGAGGAAATCTAAAGCTAAAACAACACAAAATATGAGTCAGAATCCACAAGGTCAACCAAAAGCTCCAATGACCTTAATGAGAAGGAAATAAAGATTACAAGAGTTACCCTAATCGCCATCAAAGTGGAAATGGTGAATACTAATCATCCCAGCTAAGGAAATTGTGGAAATAGTATTTCCAAGCTGTGGAAATGGTGAAAATGGTATTTACGAGCTAAGAAAATGGTGGAAATGGTAACTACAAGTCTTTCCAGTGAAGAAATGAAGATTTCATAAAGTTTGAAGAATTTTAGAAGTGAACTGTTTTTTGACCTTCTGAATCCGGAAGCTTCCAGAAGATTCCAAAAGCTTCCTATATCTACATCATCATACTACATCAATTGGGCCGAATCCATTTAGTCCACTCCATCTGCAATTCGGACAAGCCCAACACTTCACAAGGAAGCCCTTATGCGAAAACAAGCAAGGGTTTTACTTAAGTTCTAGGGTTTAAGAGAAATTAAGGTTTTGTGCATGTTATCTAATTCTTTTCTTTTTCTTTCCTTTACATTTCGGTTTTACCTTTCCTTTTAAGGTAAAAGCTGAATTTTCCCTTTCTTTTACTTGGGAATTTCGTCCATAAGCTTTCCTTATGGCAGCAGAAATTTCCCTTTCTTTTCTTTTACTTTTTCAACAAGTAAGTTCCTTTTTCTTGCTGATTTTTGTGAGTTACTTAATCTCTTGATTAAGTTCCAATTTTGTGTTTTCTTTCCTTATTTTCTTGTGTAAATTTCGTGCTCCTTATGACCTATAAATAGGGGTGCTGCACTTCATTATTCGACAGTGATTAATTGAATGAAAGTTTATACTTTATTATTCACTCTTCATTATTTTGGCTTAAGTAATTTGCATGCTTGTTAATTGCTAAAGTACAGGAACTATAGGCTATTTGAATAATTGCTCTATCTAATTGCATGCTTTGTTTCGCCTCTAGAATTCATCACTTGGTTCGAATTGCATATTTAATTTAACTTGTTAAATTAGTAGTCTGCCGAATCTAAGGGTAAGGATTCTTGAGTTTTAAGAACTGCGTCTTGCAATCAGACTTTCCTTAGCAATTTTCCGCATTGAGTTCTTGTTTTCATAAGTTGGAATCAAGGGTTCACATCATTATTATTTTTCACTTTCTTTGTTAAGTAATTTTCTTAAGTTGCACATATATACTCTTCTTAAGTGCTACCCTAGAAGAGTAGTGACACTTATACTCTTTTGAAATACATTTATACTCTTCTTAAATTCTATCTCATAAGAGTAATAGTGCTACTCACTTGTACTCTTATAGAGTAATAGTCCAGAAAAATAGTAATGTTACTTATTTGTTCTCTTATAGAGTAGCATTTAAACTCTTCTAAAAGTCGCTTTATACTCTCCCTAAGTACTACTCCATAAGAGTAATAATGTTACGTTACTTGTACTATTCTAGAGTAACACTTAAACTTTTCTAAAGTAGCACTTTTTCTTATCCTTGAGTGCTACTCCATAAGAGTAGTAGTGCTACTCACTTGTAATCTTATAGAGTAATAGTCTAGAAAAGTAGTAATGTTACTCACTTGTTCTCTTATAGAGTGGCACTTAAACTCTTCTGAAGTAGCAATTGTTCTCTTATGGAGTAACACTTGAACTCTTCTAAAAACCACTTTATACTCTCACTAAGTACTACTCCATAAGAGTAAAAATGTTACTTTACTTGTACCATTCTAAAGTAGCACTTAAACTTTTCTAAAGTAGCACATCTTATCCTTGAGTGCTACTCCATAAGAGTAGTAGTGCTACTCACTTGTACTCTTATAGAGTAATAGTCCAAAAAAGTAGTAATGTTACTCACTTGTTTTCTTATAGAGTAGCACTTAAACTCTTCTGAAGTGGCAATTGTTCTCTTATGGAGTAACACTCAACTCTTATGAGAAAAACACTTCATACTCCCCCTAAGTACTACTCCATAAAAGTATTAGTGTTACTTTACTTATACTATTCTAGAGTAGCACTTAAACTTTTCTAAAGTACCACTTTATCCTATCCTTGAGTGCTACTCCATAAGAGTAGTATTTATACTCTTATAAAGTAGCAGTTATATTATTCATAAGTAGTACTTATACTCACTTGAAGTTTTTTTTTTTTTCATCCTTAAAGTGATATTTAAACAAAGTATTACTGATACTTATGAACAGTATCACCAATATTATTCACAAGTATTAGTTTTTTTTTACCTCTTTTATCAAGTTTTGTTTTTGTTTAACATAATACTTAAACAAAATATTATTAATATTTGTGAACAGAACTAATGGTACTGTTTACAAAAATCAGTTTTATTTTGGTCAAATCTCAATTTTTAAACGAAATTGTTATTTGCAGTAACATTTTTACTATTTACAATAACATTTTTCTGTGAAAAGTCTATAATGCCCCTTAGGTCTTGAAGAAAAAAAATCTTTGTCACTCTAATTATGGCCGATAGTCACGAGGACGATCCATATTATACAGTAAGTAAACAATCTATACAATCTTTTTTTACGTAAAATTGGGTTTTTAACAAAAAAAAAACATTGTCTGGAATTGTTATTTGCAGTAACCAATGTTTTTTCAAATTCTTCATGTTCTTCATGTTCTTCATCTTCTTCTCTTCTTTTCTCAAATTCTAACATGTTATCAAATCCAACTTAATCCAATCACAGCTTTCGCGGATCCAACTCCACGGTGAGTTGGCGGGGTTCGGGGCGTTGCCCCGAAAAATGTTCCTGCACTAAAAAAAAGAAAAAAAAAACCTATTTTTGGCAAAATACCGCCAATGCTGGGGCGGCATTTGGCCAAAAATACCGTCTCCTAAGGGCGGTATTTTTTTTTTTTAGGCTTAGGATATTTTCTTCCAAAATCTCGCCACCTGTGGATCGTCCTCGTGACTATCGGCCATAATTAGAGTGAAAATAAATTTTTTTTTTAAAACCTAAAGGGCATTATAGACTTCTCACATAAAAATATTACTATAAATAGTAAAAATGTTACTGCAAATAGTATGCCCCTTTTTAAAAAACAATGTGCGAACTTGTTTACATGAACAGTGGTGCATAAGCCCGCTTCACGGGAATATTAGTGCTGAAATAGATTTCCTCTCATTGTAATCCAAATGGTAAACAAAATAGTAATCCTTCTTTCTTTATACCGATGTCCACTTTTCCTTTCCAATATCTTAAAATTGGTATAACTTTTTCAAAACTATTTATTATTTTTGTATGGTCCAAAAGATAACAATGAGGACGAAAGGTGTAATAAATTCTTTTGTTTCTGAGTTACAAAACTTACATCTAAATTTGAGTGAACTGCCAAAAATATCACTTTACTTTTCAAGAATCCCCGTTTGATCACTAAATTTTTTTTTTTTTTTTTGCCCACAAATATCACTATACTTTTAAAAAGTGGCCGAAAGTGTCATTTCGTCAATTTTATCCGTTAGAGCTAACGGAATGCTCAACATGTGCCTCTCACATACTTTTTTTAAGGAATTTTTTTGTCTGTTTACTATTCATCTTCTCCCTTCTATTTTTTAAGGCATTTCTTCTCATTCTTTTTCTTAATTTTTATGCTTTCCACTATCCGCCTAATTTGTTGATTTGAATTAAATGTATATAGATATCATGAGGCCTTTATGTCGGAACTTGGCCTTGAGTACCCGAACGGAATCGTCAACGTTCGGCATCTCTTCCGCCAGAGATTTATCCGAAACTACTCCATCTCTTCACCCCGTTTCGACATATTAAGATGGCACATTTCCCTGTAATTACGAATCGCCGCTAAGGCGACTACGTCGGAGCAAGAAACCACCGCCGGACACGCCGCTTTCTCGACTACTTAAAAACCTCCAAGCCCATGATTTCCAAATGCATCTTTCTCTAAAATTGGGCCATTGTCGATCAGTTCTGTTTTGAGAGCGAAACTCTGCTGACCACATCCCCCACATCCCTTCAAGCTTAGAAATAGAATCCTTGTCGGAATCGTCCAACTCCATTAGATTTAAGTTTCGAATTGTTCTTGGCTTGGTGACTCATAGAAAATTGAGGGATTTTTTTAATTTCATGAAACATTTTGAAGGTGGGATTGTTGTGGTTCATGGTTGGGGAGGCTTTGGATTTTTGTCACTTTGGTCGGGGAAGCTTGCGGATTTTTGCCAGAGTTGATTAGTTATCTGAAAAAAAAAAATCCTCCATTGATTTTTGTTTACCTTGATTCTGGGATTTTTATTTGATTTGGGTATTGAATTGATTTTGCAAGTGGGTTGATTAGCTTTCTGAAAAACATGATTTGCACGTCAATTGTTGCAATCGTGTTGGTGGTTTTCTGGATTTTTCGGGGCGACAGTAATGGTGGTGATTTTCTGGGTTTTTGAGCGGCAATGGTGGTGAAGATGAAGTTTGAGATTTTTGGGATTGGAGGGAAGAGAGAAAGGGATTGAGAGTTTGGGGAGAGAGGAATTGAGGTAGATGAGTCGTGAGTGAGGTTTGAAGTTTTTTTTTTTTAATTATTATTTGATAGGACAAAAAAAACCCTTGAAAAATAGCATGTGAGAGGCACATGTTGAGCATCCGTCATCTCTAACGGAGAAAATTGACAAAGTGACACTTTCGGCTCCTTTGAAAATGTACAAAGACATTTGTGGAAAAAAAAAAAATTTAGTGACTAAACGGGAGATTCTTGAAAAGTAAAATAATATTTTTGACAGTTCACTCTTTAAATTTTGACCTTTTTTCTCTAAGAAATGGAATTTTTTCCCCTTTAATACAACCCTAAAGGAAATTAATACAATTAACACAAGGTGAACTATGCTAAAGAGAACACTTTGGAGTCTTGCACATTTACAATCCACATTGGATCACAATCGATGCACGTTATCCGTACACCTAAATACCATATCCAATTAATATTAAGACACATATATGTATTAGAGAATGTTCCGTATTATACTTTGGTCGTCACCTCAAAATTACCATATGTACACTACTTAAGAAAATGATATATATATATATATAGCCATTAAAAAACAATTGCTTAATGCTATCAAATTTTGATAGCATCAGTTATTGTTACGGAACTTGCTTTGAAGACGCATATGAACCACCACATCGAGTTTAAAAATATTAAATTAAAAAAAGAAAAATAACACACCACTTTGAAAATGATCCATACAACTCTAAATTTGTTACGAGGATACAAATTTTGACAGTAATACTACTCTGAACTATTACATCGGGTTTGTACTGTGTTACGCGATTTTATCAGGATAGAATGGGATAAGTTATTTGTTTGTCAAAATTATTGAATTTATTCAAAAAATAAAAATAAAAAATTGCGGATTGGATTATTATTCACTCCAACGGGTCAAGCTCGAAATATTGATTTCTCGGGGGAAAGAAAAAGAAAAAGAAAAGAAAAAAGGTTTCTTTGTTAATGACACGGCGCAAAAAATATAGCAGAAGTTTAAAACCAACCAAAGCTTTTCCTAAAATATAGGAATAAACAGAAAAGATGGCAGCAATTAAGGATAAACAACAAAAGACACAAAAGTATAACAAATTTCTTAGCATTCTGTCATTATTCTTTTTAGTTTTAACGTTTGAAAAAAATGGGTGCATAGAATAAAACAGCTATTCATGGCTTATATGATGAAATTTATTATAACCTCCAATTTTCTATTTAAATATCTATAACCTCTGTGAAACGCAAAGGAAACGTTGTGTTTTTCTTCCTTCTTAGATCCCAGGATTCAAGTAAGTTCTTCCTTTTCAATCTTCTTTATTTGTTTTTTATTATTATTATTTTTTTCTTTTTTAATCTTACGTAAATTGCTTCCCATGTATGCATGCATGCAAATTAATTCTTCTTTGGCTGTCTTACGTTATTCAAAACACTTTGAATGCAATTGCAAAACCGTAGGTTAATTTAATTAATTAAGAGAGAATTAAAGCATTTAATGTAACATTTCTGCAAATTAAGTTGCGTTTTGAATTAAAGCAAGAAAAGTTTACCTGCAAACAATGAAGCACACCTTCTTCCATCATCTGATCATTCTGAAGTAAACATTTGTGGAAGTTACGGCTTTTCTCCTTAACAATATTCGATTTCAACGTTGTTCTCTGCTACATGGCTTCTTGTGTTGATGCTTCTGAAAATAAATTAATCTTTGTTTAAACAAAGGCAGATTTTTCCATATGGATCGACAAATAACACATGATATTTTGGTATATTTCTGAATGTGGGACTAACCATGAAGACAGGATAGGAAGAAAATGATCAAGCAATTGCTTCTTTTCCTCCTATTGATCCAAGTGGTCACCCTCGTGGCTGGAAAGGGAGGACACCACCCGGGCCGCAATCTCCCTCCGGGGAGAAAATGGATGACTCTAAATGGTAGGTACATTTCCCCCCTTCTGGCTTCAGCTCTTCTGGTACAACGAACATTACTTACATTCGCGGGGAAAAAAAAAAAAAAAAATTCAATTGTTTTCTGGCTGAAAAGATGCTAACTTTGGGAATTCTTTTGCAGGAGGTGAGCCATTAGTGGTGGCCAGGGGTGGATTTTCTGGAGTTGCTCCAGATTCCAGCCAGGTGGCGTATACTTTGGCGCTGCAGACGAGCTTGGCTAGCACAATCCTGTTCTGTGATCTCCAATTTTCCAAGGATTTACAGGGTTTTTGCCAGTCCACTTTGAACCTGCAAAATTCAACAACCATTTCCTCAGTTTTCAAAGATAAAAAGCCAAAAACCCACAAAGTCAATGGAATGGATATGACAGGATGGTTTGGGGTGGATTTTACCTTAGGTGAACTTACCTCGAGTGTTATGTGTAAGTTGTTCCCCTTACAGACATGATGACTTTTTTAGTGAGACAGAATGAATACTGTTCCAGCCAACAAATGACAAAATCTTTGATTAGATTGAGGAAAGATCATAAATGGTCCTCCTAAAAATTTGATACGGGAATAACATTGGTAAACAAAGGATCTTTCCCTGATTTTTCACCTGATTTTCCTTGGCAGTGGTGCAGAGCATTTACACAAGAACACCAGTTTTTGATAGCACACTTCCTCTCATGAACACATATGATCTTACAAGCTTGCCAGGTGCTCCTAAGCTGTGGATAAACGTTGAGGTATTACATCTTTCTAGCTCCATTGAAGGCTCTGTAACATTCTTCATTCATAATTCCGATCAAAACTCATATTCTTTCATTTGTTAACAGTATCCTAGCTTCTACGATGGACTGAAAATCAGCGCAAAATCATATGTTGTAGATACTATGGCTGACTTGCTTCCTGCATACATATCATCCCCTGAGGTTGCATTCTTGAAGGACATAACATCACTGGTGAATAAGGCCACAACTAAGGTTTTTCTCAAGGTTCCAAACTTGAATCACATTGAGCCCACAACCAGAAAACCATACGCCGCATTGCTGACAGACATAAACTCAATCAAGACAATTGTATCAGGAGTTATTCTCCCAAAAGACAGCATATGGCCAATTGATGTTAAAAGGTTTTTGCAGCCTGCCACCACTTTAGTATCTGATCTCCACAAAGCAGGCCTGGAAGTGTTTGCTTCAGACTTTGCAAACGATGAAAGCTTGAGCTACAACTATAGCTATGATCCAACAAGGGAATACTTGCAGTTCATAGACAATTCTCAGTTTTCAGTTGATGGGGTGCTAACAGATTTCCCTGCCACTGCATCCGAGGCGATCGGTAAGATTGGACCTGTGCAGTATTGCAGAACTTCTTTGTTAGGATAACTATGATATCTTGAACTCAAAAAAACTGTTCTTTCAAATTGCAGCATGCTTAGGTCCAAAACCAAATGCTTCCAGAATAACCAAAGGTAGAAATCTTGAACTATTTATCACTGCTACATTGCCATATTAAAAAATTCAGTCATCTTGGAGAATAATCTTGTTTCTTCTTGCATCAAAGCTTTGATCATAACCCATGATGGTGCAAGTGGAGATTATCCTGGATCTACTGATATAGCCTTCCAGAAAGCGATAGATTATGGCGCTGACATAATTGATTGTACTGTTCAAATGACAAAAGATGGAATTGCCTTCTGCTTGCCTTCAGTTGATCTTACTGGATCAACCACTGCCTCCACCGCTTTCTTGGACAGATCTACTAAGATCCCTGAAATCCAACAGAAAAATGGAATCTTTTCCTTCGATCTCACATGGGCTGAAATTCAAACACTAAAGCGTAAGCTTCTGTGATACAGTTAGTAATTCAGTAAAGTTCTTAAGAGTAATTATTAGTTCCACATTTGAAATGTTCTGTCTTTTCTCTTTCAGCGCAAATTTTAAGTTATTTTGATGGATCTCTGATTCGAAATCCTGCAAACAAGAATGCTGGAAAGTTTGTCACTCTTGATTATTTCTTGGATCTTGCTAAGACAAAGGCACTTCCTGGAGTTCTAATTACCATTGAGGTAAGATTTACTCTCTTATTTTAACTCCATTCAAGAACAAACTTGTAACATCAACAAGGATTTAAATTCTACGAATTGACTGAATCAAGATTTACCTCTTCAGAATGCTGCTTACCTAGCATCAAAGAAAGGTCTAGATATCGTTGCTGCTGTCGCCACTGCCTTGAGCAAGGCCTCTCTCGATAAGCAGGCTGCTCAGAAAGTGTTGATTCAATCCGGTGACAGTTCGGTGCTTTTGAAGTTCCAGGATGCCAAGAGCTATCAAAAAGTTCTTTTCATTAATGAAGATATAAGTGGCGCAACGAAAGAAACAGCACAGGAAGTTAAAAAATATGCTGATGCAATTAGAGTTTTCAGAAATGCCATTGTTCTGGACTATCCATCCCCCGTTTACCTGTCCAAGGGTATCAGCAATCTTGTTGAAGTTATGCACGCTGAGAACATCTCAATATACGTGGGTGTTCTCAGAAACGAGTTCCAGAACTTCTTGTTTGATTACTATGCAGATCCCTACGTAGAACTTGCAACTTTTACTCAGCACGGAGTTGATGGGGTAGTCACTGATTTCCCTGCCACAGCAAGTGCATACATGAGTAAGTAATACTATCCTTCTTCAATTAAATTGAGTAATGATCCTCATCTCAACTAATTCATCACAACTTTTGGCGGGCATTCATTCGCCACATCTTTATGAAATAAAGAGTAGTCTCACATTATTGAGAGACAAATCCATGCAATATGAGTTGTTATGAAAAGTTGGGATGAGTATCGTTACTCCTAAAAGTCACTTCAGCAAATGCAATATCACTTTCAGGCTTTCTAGGAACTGACTTTTGTGTTCGTTGATCAAAATTTAAGAAGCAACAACCTCAAAAAAAGATTTCTTAAACAATCAGCATATATACTACAGGCAGTGTTACCTTATATTTCTATAAGAGATTGTTTCCAGGGCTGAGAACCCGAACATTTGGGACTAACTTGTTGCTCTTTTGCTGCTACTACAGAGTCTCCTTGCTCAGACCCGAATTCCCAGCTTCCGTTTTTGATATTGCCCATCAATCCGGGTGAAATGTTGAGGAGCTCGGGCACATCTCTTCCTCCTCAAGCCTCACCAAATGTACCTCTCCTTCAAACCGCGGACATCGTCGCCCCGCCACTTCCCTCTGTTATCAACTCAGAATCTACACCTCCTGGATCAAACTCCAAATCCCCTCCTCCTCCAGCGAAATCCTCAAGCACAACAGCAGCTAGCAACAGAGTCCTTACCATTGCAGCAATGGTAGGAGTACTTACTGTGCTTTGTAGCAACATCATCAAGAGCTAAATGTGCCTTTCGTTTCCTCTCCTCCTATGTAACATAACAAATGTGCTTCTGCTTTGTGGATAAACGTATCAGTGTACCAATGCTTATTATTAGCTCCAACATGAACAACCCAAAAAAAAAAAAAAACAAGAATTATATAGCTTTTGGCTCACAAAATATTCAAGCAAGCGACCCTTTTATACCAGTGCGAAAAAATCTTGTTATTCGCATAAAGATTTGACAGAGAAGCCGAGATATTAGAAGTAGAACTCAAGAAGATCAAATGGTTAGAACAAAAGAGAATACAAACACCAAATGCCTTAAATATTATTCCTAAATTTCATGAAAAATTCCTTACTCCCAAAACTTAATCAAACTATCATCATGGATTCATGACTGGAATACACAGAAATGAAATGCCTATGCTTCTTATAAAATACAGACTTATACAGAGTTTTTTCCTGGGATTCAATCTACAAAGCTAAGCAAAGTTTAAATCTTCAAAAGGGACGCCACAATTTAATGTTGCATCAAGAAAAAAGGCTTCAACCGCCATGGCTGGACTTCAGAATTAATCTCGTACGAATTATTGAACCATTTCGTAAGCTCTCCCAGGTAGAGCAGTACAATCCTTGAAGGAAAAGAGTCAAACGCAAGACAAAAAAACACACAGATAAAACATTTTCTGCAATCAAAGACTATGAAACACTATTAAACAATCTTTGTTCAGGAAATTCTAGCAGTTCGTAAAAAACCAAATTAAAATTCATTTAGGAAGTCAAAAGTGTCCTACTAATAATAAAAGTTCAGGGAAATGTGAGGCTCAGATATGTTTGTTTAAACCGGACGGAGACACCGACCACGCCATGGCTGCAAATCAGCAGTTGCATATGAAACAAAACCTCATATGCCATCTGGGATTTGCCCTACCAAGCTACGGGTCGAATTCTCTAATGCCGAATTTCATTTGCTCAGAAAGGAATCCCAAAGAAATATCATCACAGCCTCTTTTTTCAGTTAAAACGAATCCAAATCCATTATTCACCACCACCGCCGCCGCCTCCACAGACAAAAAGAAAGAAAGAAAAACACAGTCACAAAATCGAGCTCGAGCTCGAGTATCAAACAGGCGCTAAATTCAACATATATATATATATAGCATTATTATTATTATCAATTAGAGGGCGGTTAGGTTTTCCATTACTTTCCGACCAAAAAATCGGCGAAATCATTGGCCAACGAGAGAGGGGTAACCACCCTTGAAGAAATCCCGAACTCAAAAGCGGCCTCATTCATCTCCTTTCTGAGCCTTTTCCAGAAACCCACGACATTCCACTCCAGTAAATAAACGAACGGAGGCTCAGATTCGCCTTATCTCAGACAAATTGAAAAATCCGCTAAACCACCATGGTTGCAAGCAAAACAGAGGACTCACTAGAAACCCACTAAGCCGCCCTACCAAGATATGGAATAAGCTTTAAAAGTCTGAATTTCTTTAGAAAACAAGAAAATTCATCACAGCCTCATCGCGATCGAAGTATATATATATATATATATATAGAGAGAGAGAGAGAGAGGCAGCGCGAAACAAGTATAAGGGACCAAAATTGCAATTTAAGCGAGGGTTGTTATCATGAAAAGACGGCTGTTTGTTGAGATCATCGGCGGAGAAACACAGAGAGGCGGGCAACAACACAACCCTCAAGAACACCCTTCCCTCTCCGGCCGGCCCCGCCTCAGTCTTAAACTAATGAGAGTATGAGGTTTCTTCTCTTCTTCTGACTGCATTTTTATAGTTTTTTAGGAACTTGTCCGGATAAGCCCTCAATAAACAATAATTTAGGGTCTAAACCCAACATGGGTCAACCCAAATGGTCCGAACGGCCCAATGTTTGTCACGCTTATTCGGGTAATTAGGGCAATTAGTGAATTGGGGGAAATCACTCAAGGGTAACGTTACTGTTTAGGCTGCCTAGGAGTTTTTTTTGTTTAACTTAGCCGAAACAGTACCTATTTTTGATTAACATTAAGAACGTTTCATGCCAGTGATCCTTTCTTTTAGCTAAGTGTTAAGCCATCATTATGAGGTCATTGTGTCTTTTTGCCAATTGTGAAATTCGATTATGGTTGGAAGTGTGAGAAAAATAGTTAATATATTCTCTCATATCAGAGGTGTAGGTTCATGCTTTTGCTTATCAATTCTCATCAATACAATTATCTTCTTTTTTCCCCTCTAAAGTTGCTACCTAATCTCAACTTCTTTTCTTCTAATTTTTCGTATTTATTTCTGATTTTCTCATTCTAATATCTCTAAGTTGAATGTGTATAGAGAGAGCTCAAACATTTGGAGGGATAAGATTCAACAATCTCCCGGGATGAGTCAAGCCAGAATTGAACTTAGAGCCTTCTATGGGGAAAAGCCAAAGGAACGGTTGTGTAAGTGTGAAAAGTATCTTTATCAAATTAAATCCTTATAGAATAGAAGCTGCGGAGATTTATTTGGAAAATGAGGCAGAAATATAGTTTAACAATTATAAGTTCAGAAAGGATTCCATATATTGGCAGGAATTCTATGACACTTTAATACTGAGAAATGGAGAAATTGGGGGCAATGATGAAATTGAAAATTTCAACAAACTACATCAAAATGGTGGAGTAAGGGAGTACCAGAAAACTTTTGAAGAACTGAAATCCTTGTTGATGTTCAAAAATCATTAAGCAACATGAGAGTTACTCTATTTCCAGTTTTGTGGGTTAAAAGATGAGCTGAACTCTTAGTAAGGAAGATAAACCCGAAGACATTAAATCAATGTTTAACAAATCGGATCGGATGACGAACCGGTCGACCTCAGGGGTCGTGGTTCAAACGGGGTTCAGAGGTCGAACCGGTGACATCATTATGATTTCATAAATATATTTAAAATATTATATTTTTCATAATTAAAATATAATTAATTTGTATAATACTAAAAATGTATTTTTAATATGGATAATAATAATAATATAAAATTTCAAATGTCTAATTTCACATATGAGTATACTCAGCTTAATAGCTAACTTAAGTTGTTTTAAGAGCCTTCCTTTCTTAAAGATATGGGTTTGAATCCCTCCATGGTACAATTACTTTTTAGATTTGTTTCAAGTCTCCCACATCCCACATTGGTTCTCCCACATCCCACATTGGTTGTGGAAAGAAATAAGTTCCTCTATAAAAGGAGAATGGCTACAAAAAAAGTACCAGAAAAAAAAAAAAAAAAAACTTGGTTTTGGGCCGATTCACCGATTCCTGATCAAACCCCGATTTTGACCAGTCTAACCGGGTTTTGACCTAAAACCATTTTTCCAACTAGATCGGACAGGACAGGTAGCCAATTCCCGGTTAACCCGGTCCGGTCCAATTAGTTAAACACTGCATTAAATGAAGCTGTTAGTGTGACTATTTTGGATGAGAAGTCAATTGAGGAATTGCCCCCTTGTGATATATGAAAGTTATGGATTATCCCTATGTTCCAAAAAGTTTCTAATGACCTCCGGTGTTTTTCCGAAATCAGTAACATTAGGAAGTCATTTTAACATTCAAAGGGTAATTATGTCATTTTACTAATTTTCCTTTTTAGTTTTTATTTAACTTCTTAGTATTCTCCTAAGTTCCAACCATTAACCCTAACATCCCATCCCCACCCCCCGAGTGCACATCACCTCTCTCTCTAGCCCTGTTCCATCACATCTCTCTCTCTCTCGCCACTGTCTCCTCCATCTCCTCACTCTCGAATTTCAATGGCCAACAAAGCGGCTTTGGGTTTCAAATTTGGTTCGAACTGTGAGGGTGGTGGGTATGGGTTTCATCGGTACTACTAATAGTCGCAAATCCAGGTTCTCGCAAACTACGTTATCGTGGCGATTTCAACTTCAAACTTCAATGGCGATGAGGCGGGTTTTGGTTTCATTTTTTGTTCGAATTGTAAGGGTACTGGGAATAGTTATTAAACTCGACCCTAAACTCGTAGACTCGGCCGAGTCTACGAGCCGATCAAGCTGGATCGAGTCAAACTCGCTTAGAATCATAAGCCAATTTGAACTCGGCTTAGACTCGGTCAACTCGGCTAGACTCGGTGGACTCAGATGAGTCTAAAATTTTTTATTTATATGGGCTTTATTCAGCCATAGAAAGCATAAGTAATCAATCACCAGACCTCGCCCGGGTTGTGATACCCAACTTGCTCGCCTTCTAGTTTTATAGAGCAACCTCCTCTCCCAAACTCCTTCAGCAGCCGATGTGGGATATACCCAATAGAAGAAAGAAAAATGAAAATACACGCCAGCAGGAGTCAAACATTAGAGGTTTGGAAGGTATTGACACTCGCACATTAGGAATTGCCATCAAGCTACCCTTACTGATCTGTAATTTGTCATATTAAGAATATATATACATGTTTTTCCTTTTTAAAACTTGTGGATTTTTATTACCATACTAATGTTTTCTTTGAGTTTCCACCACATTTGTTTTCTCTAAAAGTTATGATTTACTATTAGAATACTAATTTCTTACACATGTTTGAATTTCGACAAATTTTCAAATATTTTTCTTAGCTTTTAATTTTTCATTTTCTTTAGGGTCAAGTACTTTCTTTCTCTGAAACATGTGTGTTCTTATTAAATTTATAAATTATTACAATTCATTCATAATATAGTAATAAATATTGAAAAGATTTATTTATTTTCTTTTTAACTATTAATCATAGTAATTCTCCCTATATTTGTTTCAAACATACACATTTAACCTTTAGAATTAAATTTAAATGGTTATTAAGTAGTCTATAACTCTATTTGTGTGCATTTGTCATTTATATTCATTTTTCAAATTATTTATTCAATTTTAATCTATTTTCCGATTCTATGATTCCACTTCTATGCCTAAAACGAGTTTAGCTAGAAATACTAGTTTAACAACCTTGGTAATGGGTATGGCTTTTGTCGATGTTGTTGATGGTTAAAGCCATTGAAGATAAGTTGGAGCAAGGTCTAACAGGTTTGGATCTAGATTACTTCTATGGAAGCCAATGAAATTTTCTTTTCTTTCTTTTGGGATATTGAGATGATTTTTTTTTTTTCTTTTGGCATATTGAGATGATTTTTTTTTCCTCGGCAGTGCAAGGTTCTATAATTTTATGAAATTATTTTGTATTTAAATCTTGTCGATTATGTGTTTAGGAAGAATGGTTTGCATTGTATTTTTGTAAGCGCACTTGTAAATGTATGTGTTGTTCGGTTGTTAAATAGAGGTTGTCATAGTGGCGGTGATGAATGTGGAAATGAAATATGGAAAGTATGAAAAATAATAATAATGCATAGAATAGATCAAAATTAAAAATTTTAAAAAAGAAAAAAGAAGAAAATATGAAAAATAATAATAATATATAAAATAAATTAAAATTCAAAATCTTTAGAAAAGAAAACTAATTTTAAGCCTGAAGCAAGAAAAAGAAAAATATAAAGTTACAAATTTCAAAAAAGCACATTGGAAGCTATTGCGTTAGTGATTTGTTCATTGTAAATATCCAGTTATGAGACAAAGTGGATTAATCTTATAAACAAGAATCTTTTGTGGGTAAGGCTCTGTTGTCTTGTGCCAATTTCTCAAAAATCATCACTTTTTTTTTTTAAACTTTACACAAAGAAACAACTTCACTTTTTTAACAATTCAAAATTAAAATTTTAAAATTCCCTCTAAATACATACTCACATAAATTCAAAAAATAACACAATCATTACACTTTTTTATCTCTCACCTACACAATTTCCCAAAAAAACTTCCCTCCAAAAAATTTTAACAAAAAACTTCCCTCCAACAAAATTTTCCCTACAAGCCACAAGAGAACAAAGCCTAGAGTCTAAACCTCAACATGGGTCGACCCAAATGGTCCGAACGGCCCAATAGTTTGTCATGCTTATTCGGGTAATTAGGGTAATTAGTGAATTGGGGAAAATCACTTTAAAGGGTAACGTCATTGTTTAGGCTACCGAGGGGTTATTTCTGTTTAACTTATCCGAAAATTGCCCATTCAAAACCCCTCTTCCTGTAGGAGTATATCTTGGATCTACCCATTTACGTCATATTCATGACGACCAAGTTGAATTGGGAGAAGTTGTAAATATTATTGCTGGTCAATCGATTGGAGGACCGATTACACAAATAACATTAAGATTGTTTCATAGCGGCGATCCTTTCTTATGGCGTAGTGTTAAGCCATCATCCTGAGATTCGATTACGTCTGGAAGTAAAAGAAAATTTGTAGCTAGTATATTCTCTCACATCAGTGGTGTAGGTTCATGCTTTTGGCTTATCAATTCTCATCAATACAATTTTCATTTTCTTTTTTCCTCCAATGTTGCTATCTAATCTTAAATTATTTTCTTCTAATTTTCCATATTTATTTCTATTTTTTTAATTATAATATCACTAATAGTCCTTGGCAATGAAACACCCATCGGAACACATTTCAAACAACTGGAAGAACATGCAAGGAGGCAAGATATGGCAAATTCTATTAGCTCTGTCAAATCCAAATTTGAGAAGTTGTTTGCTAAGATGCAGCAACATGGTGATGATATTAACAAACTATCAAAAAATCTCAGTCAAGATGATAAGGGCAAGGAGAAGTGTGGATCAAAAGGGAAAAATCATATTCATATCATATTTCCATTACTTATCACTCCTATAGGAATGCCTAAGTTGAATGTAGCTAGTGATGTGAGTAGTTGCGAAAATCCTTACGATACGAAAAATTGCCAAGGAAAGTCGAAACTTGAAGGTCTCGAAATCACTCTCTTTATTAGTCAAAAACACTAATTAATTTAAGTGAGACTAAAGCTACTTTATTCTTAAATTAACAGAATTAAGAGTTTGAACAACGAAAATTTAGGTGGAGGAAGTAACCTAAATTCTTCTAAATTCGGAATTTGCATAATTAATCAAACATGCGAAATAACATACAAGCGCAATAAGCAAATAATCGAGAATTCTTAAGGAAGTTAAACCTCACAATATAATTTAATAAATCTAAATTCTCCCTTAAACTGATTTCGGTTTCTCCTATTTATAGGAGAGGAGGAATCCGAAAGTTACAAAGAGAAAATAGAAAAGGAAACAAACTAGAAGTGGAAACCAACAAGAGTTGGTAAGTGAGTTTGGCAACTTGAATTCCAAAAAGGTAACTTGAGAAAGCGCAGGCCTTGAGTTGTGGGCTTTGAATCTGTTGCGGCCTTCTTGAGATTAGGGTTCCCTCTCGTCTAGGGTTCCCTTTGCAAGTTGGGCTACTCCTTTGCGGGCCAATTTGATGAAGCATGGATGCTAACTGGAATTGGCTCAAGTGATGATGCATGACTTGTGTAGTCGTGGGTTTCTTACAGTCCACAGACTCTAAGAAACAACTCACTCCTGGGTTGGGTTTTGAGCTGGATAACTTGTATTTTTGAGTTCAGTAATCACAACTATGCTGCCCTTTGCTTGCTGAGTTCTACGAAATGTAGGTTCCTGTTTGGAGGCTTCCTTCTCCGTGTTAAGGAAGTTTAGGATGACCTCATCAGATAGAGAGAGCTTGAATAGCTAGAGGGATAAGATTCAACAAACTCCTTGGATGAATCAAAGCCCGAATTGAACTCAGAACCTTCTATAGGGAAAAGCCGAAGGAATGGTTGTGTAAGAGTCAAAAGTATCTTTATCAAACTCACAATCCTTAAAAATAGAAGATGTAGAGATTTGTTTGGAAAACAAAGTTGAAATATGGTTTAACAGTTATAAGTTCGGAAGGAAAACCATATATTGGCGGGAATTTTATGACCCTTTAATACTAAGAAATGGGGAAGATGGGGCAGTGTTGAAATTGAAGAATTCAACAAATTACATCAAAATGGTGGAGTAAGGGAGTACCAGAAAACTATTGAAGAACTAAAATCCTTGTTGATGTTCCTTAATCATTAAGCAACATAGGAGTTACTTTATTTCTAGTTTTATCAGTGGATTAAAAGATGAATTGAACCCTCGGTAAGAATGATAAACCAAAGACATTAAATGATGTAGGATATAAAAAAATAATATATATCCAAAATAATATTAAAGAGATTAACACACAACGGAATATAACTTCTTTGTAATAACGAACAATAAACAAACCCGCACGCACACAATGCGCCGAAGCTTGGTCGAGAAACAACCGGAAAGCTATTCAGTTTCTCTCTTATTATCTCTGTATCTATCAACTTCTTCACTAGGTTTGTATTTTGTCTTGTAGACCCACTTCGACCCACTTCACACCAATGGGTTTCTTTCCACTTGGAAGGTCTGTAAGCTCCCAAGTATTATTCTTCTCAATGGAACTAATTTCTTCATCCATTGCTTGTACGCAACGATCATGTCTAACAGCATCTGTAAAATTAACAGGATCACAGTCTGCAAACAGAACAAAATTCACAACATCCTCATCATCAAATTATCAACTTCCCCAACTACATAATCATTCAAACGAGCTGGCAGTTTAAACTCTCTCCGCGGACGTCCACTTGAGGTGGAAGCTGTAGAAGTGGAAAAATCACAAACTGGTTGTTGAACTGGCTAACTCGGTTCTTCAATTTCATTATCTCCCTCAATATACATTATTGATGATCATTTTACAATTTCTGGTGCCTTCTTTTTCCAATCCCAAATTTATTGTCCATCAAAAGTAACATCTCTAATGATAATTACCTTTCCAGTATTATGATTGAACAGTTTGTACCATTTGGTCTCACTGATATAGGGCATGTTCTCTATCTTTGGTTTCAAACTAAGTTTGAAAATAAGTTTTGGAAAATAGTTTTATAATGTAAAAAGTGTATTGAAAATGTAAAAAGTAGATACTGAATAGTAAAAAGTTGTATTAAAAATTATGAAATATGATTAAAATATATTAAATTTACTGTTGAAACCAAAACCGTTTTCAAAACGAAACAAAAAGAACAGGCCCATAACCAATAAAGACATATTTTTCTGTCTTATCACCCAACTTCTTCCGAATTGCATCCAGAACATGGGCATATGCAACACACCTAAATATTTTAAGATGTGAGATATTTGATTTCTTTCCTGACCAAATCTCATAGGGAGTCTTCTTACCAATACTTCTTTTTGGACACCTATTCGACAAATAAACTGCACAAGATACAGCTTCAGTCCAAAATTCCTTATGCATACTTTTAGCCGTCATTATCGACCTTACCATATCCATTACCATTCTGTTCTTTCTCTCTGCAACACCATTCTGCTGTGAAGTGTACATGGCTGTCATCTGATACTTGATCCCATGATTTTTCAAGAAATCATCACACACCATATACTCAGTGCCTCTATCAGTCTTCAGAGTTTTAATGGAACACTCACTCTGATTCTCAACATAAGTCTTGAAACTCTTAAAAATATCACATGTATCAGATTTAAATTCAACAAATAAACTCAGGTCTTCCTACTAAAATATCAATAAAAGTGATAAAATGTTTGTTACCACCCCGAGAAGAAACTCAACAGAACACAAGTCATAATGAATTAACTCCAATGGCTGTTTTGCTCTCCAAACTTCACCTTTCGAAAAAGGTGCCCTGTGCTTCTTGCCCAAAATACACGACTCATATTGTCGAGATTTAAAATTTAGTGATGGCAATCCAGAAACCACATTATTCTTCATAATAAAGTTCAAACCACCAAAATGAAAGTGGTCATATCTCATATGCCACAACCAACTCTCATCATAGCCAGTGGTACTGAAGTAAGCTGAATTACAATAGTTAAGAGTGATTGGAAACAACCTGTTATTGTTCATGTCTACCTTTGCAATCATCCCCATCCGTTCATCACGAATTGTGCAAATACCATGCCTAAAATTAATATCATAATTTTTTTCTTGCAACTGACCAAGACTCAACAAATTCTAACTAAAATTAGGCACATAATAGACATCATCTATTGCATTGGTCTTCATATTTTTCAAAGTAATGGGAATACTACATTTTCCAACAATAGACACAACATGATTATTTCCAAACCTCACTGTGTTCCCGTAGGTCTCATTAAGATCAGGAAAAAAAAAATTTCTCCCACGCATATGATTACTACAACCAGAATCAATGTACCACTTAGAACTTTTATCTTCTTCACCAATCCCAACAGTAAATAAAACAGTTTCTTGATTATTACCACTACTTTTAGCTATTTGAACTTGCCCAATATTGTTATCTTTCTTCAGACCCCAACATTCCTTTTTTATGTGACTCATCTTTCCACAATTATAACATTTAACTTTAGACTTATCACGTTTTTGCCCATTATTTTGAACATCATTATTACCCTTTGATTGGTAAGAAAAATTACCTCTGCCTCTGAAGTTGCCCTTGAGAATTCTGGCCCTGCAGACAAATTTCACCGTCATCAAATTCTGTAGGCTTATATGTTTCATCCCTATGTTTAAAAAAGTTTCTAATGGTCGCTGTGCTTTTTCGAAATCTATAACATTAAGAAATCATACTTACCAGTCAAAGGATAATTTTGTCATTTTACTTCTTTCTTATTTTTTAGTTTTAACTTCTACATGATTTCGACTTCGAATTTCAAAAATCTCTGCCACTTTGGGTCTCCGCATATCTGTGTTACAGTGGCGATTTTAACTTCGAACTTAAATGGCATTGCGGAGGATTTTGATTACAAATTTGGTTCGAATTGTAAGGGCAACGGCTGGGTAAAGCCGTTGAAACGGAGTTGGCGCAACGTCGATTATTTGTCTGGAATGATTTATCTGCATTTTTTGTTCTTATAAGGTGCGTGTAATATATGTTGTTCGATTGTTAAAATTTGCTCTAAACTTAGTTCTTTTGTGTTTTCTCATTGTTTAATTTGGGGGGATGGTAGTACTTATGGAGGTCAGGGTAGTGATGAATGTGGAAATGAAATATGGAAATTATGAATAATAATAATACATAGAATAAATGAAAATTCAAATTTGCAAAAAGGAAATCAAGAAAATATAAAGATCTTCTTAGAAGACAACCTATATTATTAATCTTATAAACAAGAATCTTCTTGGTAGACTGGACTTCAGGGTTAGTCTCGTACGAATTCTTCAACCATTTCGTAAGCTCCCAGGTATTTAACAGTACAATAATAGCAATCCTTGTAAGAGAAATACCAAAGACCAGAAAACACAGATTAAACATTTTCTGCAAGCAGAGACTACGAATACAGTTAAACAATCTTTGTTCAGGAAATTCAAGCACTTCTTACAGAAACCAAATTAAAATACATTTAGGAAATAATAAAAATATCAGGGAAATGGGAGGCTCAGATCTGTTTGTTTGAACCGGCCGGAGACACCGACCACGCCATGGCTGCAAATCAGCAGTTGCATATGAAAGAAACCTTATATGCCCTCTGTGATTTGCCCGACCAAGCTACGGGTCGATTTTTCTCTAATACCAGATTTCATTTGCTCAGAAAGGAATCCATAAGAAATATCATCACAGCCTCTTTTCCATTTATTAAAAAAGTCCAAAGCCAGCATCCTCCACCACCACCACCACCGCCACAGACAAAGAAGAAGAAAAAGAAAAAGATCACTTCAGAAGCGATGCAACACAAAGTCACACATCCACAAACTCGAGCTCGAATTCGAGCATCAAACAAAAAGAACAGGCCCAAAATTCAATATTATATATATATATATATGGCATTATTATTTGCAGATTAAAGGGCGGGTTAGGTTTTCCACCACTTTCCGATCAAAAAAATCGGTGAAATCACAGGCCGAAAGGGAGCGGTAACCACCCTTGACGAAATCCCAAACTCCAAAGCGGCCTCATTCATCTCCTTTCTGAGACTTTTCTAGGGACAGAGGCTCAGATTCGCCTTCTCTCAGACAAATTGAAGAATCCGCTAAACCACCATGGTTGCAAAACAGAGGGCTCACTAGGAATCCTCTGAGCCGCCCTACCAAGATATGGAATAAGCTTTAATAGTCTGAATTTCGTTCGAAAAAGTTCATCACAGCCTCATCCGGATCGAAACATAGAGACAGATAGAGAGAGAGAAAGAAAGAGACAGCGCGAAACGAAGGGACCAAAAATGCAATTTACCCGAGGGTTGTTTTCAAGAAAAAAAAGGCTCTGCGTTGAGATCATCGGCGGAGAAACGCAGAGAGGGCGGCAACAACCCCTCAAGAACACCCTTTCCCTCTCCCAGTGGCTCCGCCTCAGTCTTAAACTAATGAGAATTTTGAGATCTTCCACTTCTTCTGAAAGCTTTTTATAGTTTTAAGAGCTTAACAGGATAAGCCCTAAAAAACAATAATTTATGGTGTAAGCCCCAACATGGGCCAACCCAAATGGACCGAACGGCCCAATGTGTCTCCCTGGCAGTCCAACCCGTTAAGCCCATGAAATTTCTGGTTTTTTTTTTTTTTTTTTTTCCATTTTCTTCATCAGCAGGCCATTTTATGAAAGGTCTAAATTAGAGGTGATCATATTTCTTTTCTCAAGGACAATTTATAAAGAAATTTTTTAGTAAATTTTGTGTCATTCATGTGATAAAATACATTGAATTGATACTTAAAATTTAAAATTAACAAATTGTTAAGTGACTACTGCCATAGTTTTCAGGTTAAGTGACATGTTCCTTCCTATAGTTTTCAGGTCTAATTTGCTTATTTTTTCCAAAATTCCAGTCATTAAATTGTTAGTTGTAAACCAAAAGCATTGAAATTTATTCGAAAAATGTAAGAAAACCCTAAAGAATTGAAGGAAAAGGAAAAAAATGTTTGAGGCTCAGATCTTAGTTGTGAAGCAAACAGAGACACTAACCACGCCATGGCTGCAAAATTGCTCAGTTGCATTAAAGGAAACATGCCATCTGGGTTTTGCCCCGCCAAGATACGGGTCGGATCGTCTCGAATGCCCAGAAAGAATGTTCGACAAACATCATCACAGCCTCTTTTTTTCCCGTCGAAGAAACAGATCGACTCAGATCGGAATCGATCGCCTCGGTTAGTATTCAAAGGAATAACAATGGCCTGTTCTTTAAGTTAATTAACACCATAATATAGCTAGCTAGCTGGCTGCTGCTGTATCGCTCTTTCTCAGCTCAAAAGGGCGGTTGGTTTAGACGGAATTCATCGGCGAAACAGAGAGGGGCAACCGCCCTTGAAGAATTCCCAATCTCCCTGCCGCCTCATTCTTTCTTTCTGAGCTTACACTGTACAATGTCACGACCCGGATCCGAACCCGAACCCATCCTCAAAGGCTCTAAACCCTCGTTGTGAACTCTGCCGGAGCTTCTACTTTCACCGGCTATTTATTTATTTATTTATTTCTCAGAGAAATTGAAAGGGGAGAAAGAAGGAAAAAAGGAGGCTCAGATCTGCCTTAGATCGGAGAGAAAACGGCTAATCCGGCATGGCTGCAAAAACCCTACACGAATTTTTGCCCCGCCAAGATACGGGCTAGCTCAAGATCTCTCCGACGTTCGATTCCGAGGAGAATAAATCATCACAGCCTCATGGATTCAAGTTTAGGTTAGGGTTGATGGTTGAAGATTGAAGGTACAACACCAAACATTGCCAAAAACCAAAAAGAAAAGAACACTGAGAAAGCAATGTCAATGTTGATCAAGTACTCCATTTCCAGTTCCAGATTCAAGAGGGTTGTTTTCCGGCGACGGTTGGGAGAGGAAATCATCGGCGGTGGAATTGCAGAGAGGGGCAATAACCCTTTGAATTCGAAAACTCCCGACCTCTCTGAAATTACAGAGCCTCATTCGAAAGGAATCGCTAAGGCAGCTCCGTCAACTGAGAGAGAGGAATTAGGACTTATCTTGCTTTTGTTTTTGTTTTGCAGCCCCTAATAAAATATATACTCCGTCGAGAGATCATTACTTTTTTACCCTTTGTGGGTAAATTTCAAAATGTCTCTCATCTTTGCGTTTTTAAAATTAAAAAAAAAATCAAAATACCCCCCAAAATAAAATTTATCAAAATACCCTTTAGATTTGATAAAATTACAAAGTTGCCTATTTCGAATAAAAATATGTAGTGGTATTTTAGAAATTTCATACAACTTCATATATACTTTTATATTTTCAAAAATTTTAAGGTATATTAATTTTTTACAAATTTGTGGATACATTTAAATTTATCTTTGTTTTTATTGCGAAAAAACTTAGCACAATTCAGCATTGAAATACAATTTATTTTAAAGAGTAATGATACACAACTCAACTAATCTCCTTAACTTTCTTATAGCAAATGAGATGTCATGCATTCATTGGTCAATAATGTATTATTAATAATTATTTTAGAAATTTCTATCTAATGAATGCATGACATCTTCCTCGCAATGAGAAAGTTGAGATTAGTTGAGTTGTGTATCATTACTCTATTTTAAAACACTTAATTACATATCACACATTCAAGATATTACATCTGATCTTGTATAAATTAGTAAAACTATATAATTTCACAATAAAATAACATTATTTCAGATACTAGTAGACATAATATTTTGAATGCGTGATTCTAACCTTACATCTTGATACTAAGGGTACGCTTGGTTCGTAGAAGGGAATGGAAATAGGAATGGGCATGATAATAGTGGAGAATGATAGTAGAGGGAATGATAACATTGGTATTGTTTGGTTTGTAATAAGGAATGACTATTATAACCATTGATGGTGTTTGGTTCACAAATAAACTTTTAGGAATAAAATTTATTTTAATTTTTTTTACATTTAAATTTTAATATATTATAAACTATTTGTGTTAAAATATATTATGATGATGAATTTTAGCACTTAAAATTTTAAAAAAATAAAAAATACACACAAAAAATTATTGCATAGGGGAATGGATGATTGGAAAAAAATGGAGTTTGGAAGTGGGGCCTGGGGAATGAAAACCCTCAATCGAACACCCATTTTCATTTCCATTCTCATTCCCCACTCCCAAACCCCCCAACCAAGCACACCCTAAATGTCTTTTGATATTTTAGAACATCATCATTATTTTTATGAATACAATATTTAGGGTGTCTATTCACATTATATCTAGGGCCTGTTCTTTTTGTTCTGTTTTGAAAACGGTTTTGGTTTCAACAGTAAATTTAATATATTTTAATCATATTTTATCATTTTCAATACAACTTTTTACTATTCAGCATCTACATTTTACATTTTCAATATACTTTTTACATTATAAAATTATTTTCCAAAACTTGTTTTCAAAATCGTTTTCAAAACGATGAAAAAGAACATGCCCCTAATACTTGTACCACACCGACAACAAGCCACTGAAAATTGTTAGCATTTTAATGCAAAAATCTTAAGAATTTTAGATGTGCTAATTTGTGACATGACGCAAAACTAACATTAAGTTAGTTCACCCTCTATGACCGCAAAAAATTCAAATCAAGCTCGAGTCAAATACGAATGACACGACAATAAATAAGTTGGGTTCGAGTGAACCAGCCTAAATTATTTAGCTAATTTATAATTTTTTCATTTAAAAATTTTATTTTATATAGCAATTTTTTTGGGTTACAGTACGATGGAATCCGGCCCAAGAAAAAGCCATCCGGAGAAGGACTAATCGGCTCATAGACCAAAATTAGGCCCAAGCCCAATGAAATATCACAAAGTATGCTAGGTAAAATACCAAGAAATTATAGAAAAGGGATGAGAAAATAGAAGAAAAAGATTATGAGATGATAAAGAAATTTGAGAACGAAGCGAAGAAGTTTCTAGATGAGAAAATCATATTCATCCAACATTTAACATAATGCCTATTTCTTCACTATTACATAGTATGTATAGCAGTTCTCCTAATGACTTAAATGGCCCCATATTAATAATACTAAATTAAATACAGAATTTGATTTAATTACTAATAAGTATGACAAAGTACCATAATTTTGTTAATTGGAAATTTGTCAACTGTTATACAAACTCAATTTTGTCAAGTAAAACAAATAAGTGAATTTCAGTCACCGTAGAAATAAATTGGACTCAATGTCTAAGTCCACGCTTTATCTCTTTTACTTGTCAAAAAAATAAAAGTATCATGTGAAAGGGTGTAGTAGTCATTTCCAGTGTTAGGGGTATTTGGGTCATCCTGACATTAGAAGCATTTTTGTCATTTATACACAGAGCAACATCACCATTTCAACTAATTCACCGCTCGGAAAAGGAAGGAACAACATCAACATTTAAATTGCTTAAGAGAAGGAGGAAGAAATCAACGCCAAATAGGAAAATTATCTAACCATTTAGTGTGGAGATCAAAAGAATAAAGCAAGAGATCACTCTAATTTTGGATGGTTATCAATTACTCCATTAGATTGGCAAGCTCAAGGAGAAAAATGAATTCAAATAAACACAAACTCATCAACCAAACGCCAAATTATACAAACTCGGCCAATGAAAGCTTGTCACATAAACATAGTAACACTATTTTGCCACCTCATGTACAACCCACCTCTATGACGTCACCATAAACTCCTACCTTGATTGTGATTCTCAAACTCAAAACTTCATTGTGGTTTTCGGTTCTTATCCTTCAGAATTGGTGATTCAAAGGTGGTGAGTCTTTGGCACTGTTTGAAAACGTGATTCAAACCAAGATTTGGATCTCATTTTTATTTTATAATAATTTTTTTATCAATTTCATTAAATTTTTTTATATTTTTAATACACATTTTTTAACATATTTAATGTAATTTTAATATTTTAAAATCACAATTCAAATCAAACATTGATGCCAAACTGGCCCTTTGATTCGTTTGATTCCTATCTCCTAATACAGATAGCGAATAAACGTAGTTTCACTAATACAAAAATTAATTTTCAAACTAATTCGAGATATACATTCAGGGCCTATTCTTTACCTCGGGTTGAGACCCGGGTCTGGCCTTTTTTTGGGTCTCAACCCAAAAATCTAATCCAACCCCATGTTCTTTACCCAATTCTCAACCCCAGTTCACAAACCAATTCCCACTGCCGCCGCCGCCCTCCCGCCGCCGCACTCCTCCTCCAGCCGCCGCGCTCCTCCTCCCCCCGCCGCCGAAATCTGGCCTCCTCTTCTTCTTCTTGGTCTTCTTCTTCTTCTCGCGTCTTCTTCTTCTTCTTCTTCTCGCGTCTTCTTCTTCTTCTTCTCCTCCTCCTCCTTCTTCTTCTTCTTCTTCTTCTTCCAATTTTTTGGGTTTTGAAGATCGAAGTCGATGAAGAGGAGCTGCTGCAATTTCTTCAATTCTTCGAAGTCGAAGATCGAAGATCGAAGTCGAAGATCGAAGGTCGAAGATCGAAGTCGAAGTCGATCGAAGTCCAGCAATTCTTAGTCCATTTCTTCTTCCTTTCACTGATTTCGCTTCCTCCTCCTCCAATTAATCACAAACCCATTTGTGAGAGTCATGTTCAATTTGAGTTCACAAATCCCAAATTTGGAGAAAATTAAAATATCAAACTCAAATGGGTTTGATTTAAACAGAAAAAAGAAGCAGAAGAAGAAGAAGAAGTTGATTTTGGGGATTTAGGTTTTTGCCCTCTCCGGCGGTGGCGGCGACGCGGCGGCGGCAGGGCGGACCGGGTAGTGGTGGAATTTGTGTTCTGGACCCGGGTCTGAGAACGACGTTTCTTTGTTTTGGGTCTCAACCCATTCGGTCTCTACCTAAAAACTCAAACCCGAGTCTTAACCTGGGGTAAAGAACAGGCCCTCACATAGACGTTTCAAGCAAAACTCATCCCAATACGACAAAAAATTATAATGAGCTTATTACCCACAAACCCGAAATACAATTAGGGGCCTGTTCTTTTTGGGCGTTTTGAAAACGATTTTGAAAATAAGTTTTGAAAAATAGTTTTATAATGTAAAAAGTGTATTGAAAATGTAAAAAGTAGATGCTGAATAGTAAAAAGTTGTATTAGAAATGATAAAATATGATTAAAATATATTAAATTTACTGTTAAAACCAAAATTATTTTCAAAACGAAACAAAAAGAACAGGCACACATCAACATTAATTTGAACAATAATACTAGTCAATACTACGTGCTATTTATTTCGAATGTCAGTCTTTGAATTGAACGTCACCATTCACCAGTCTCGAGTCAACTGGAAAGCGGTCAACATAGTAAATTGTGATCAGAAATGGTGTAGGCTAGGACTCTCGTATTTCTATGACATGGAAATTGGAATCTCAAAACAATTTGGTTGGGAATCTTGGGATAATGAATGAAGTCCAACTTTTCTATCCTATAAATTTACTGATGCAGTTATTTGCACATATTATGTGCAAATATAAAAGTTAATTTTTTGTGAGTCATTCTATTTTATTTACCCTTTTTATCTTATTAGTGAAATATCTAATAAAATTGCTACTAGGATAGATATATAAAAAATTAAGAATGACATGGTTAATGATGCAGATTACTCTATGTCACAATGACATTTTATTATGCATAAATGTATATATATATTCTAATTTATGTTTTTTTTTGCACCATAAAATTTAAATGTGAATATAAAAATTTTATATTTACATTATATGTTAGAAAGTCCATTTATTGGAAACTATTTAATTGAAAGTTGGTGAAACTTATTAATACTCCCACCGTCCTATTTGAAGAGTCTCACTTAGAAAATGTACAACTTATTATGAGTTGTGAGGTACAATACCTAAAATAAATAAATTGGTATCATAGTTTCAACATTTATTCTTATTTTATAAGTAAGAGTCAATTGTGAATCCCACATTATTATATTATTAAAGGTATATAATTTAAACAAATCCAAAATGAACTCTTTTAATTAGACAATAAATTTGTTTTCAAAGTAGACTGTTTAAATAGTACGAAGAGACTAACGTATAATTGTGTATGAGTTTAAGATACAAATTGAAATGTGACTGTTTTATTAGAATACAATAAGTAACTACTATGGTATAACTTATTATATAGTACTAATATAGATAATGAAATGTTAAAGTACGTAATTGATTTGATAAATATAGAAAGATAAAATCATTGATACCCTATTTTTTCATCAAAAAGAAATATAATTACGGATAATTTTTCAAATATTTTATTATTTATAAATAGTTGTTTCTTTGAGGGCTAAAAGATTTTGCACTTTAAATAAATTTAGATAACGAATCCGTAATGTCATGGGGGAATAGCACAATTTATTTAAATCAGGAGCAATAATATGAACAAAATTAGTATGGCCTTAATAGGGTAATTAGGGATCAAATAAAATTTTCACTGATTAATTACTGTTCATTGTCACAATAAGAAAAATGTTCAATCTTTATACCTCAATTAATAATTTAATATAACAATATTGGGGTAAAAAACTAAAAGACATCTTGTTACCACACTTATTAATGTGTTAAGTTTAGTTCTATAATGACATTTTAAATGTGTGACAATAATATTTTAGTAGTGTGTTAATATGTATTCTATAAATAGAATTTTCGTAAGTGTGTCAATAACATTACTTTGATGTGTCAGTAGAAGTTTAAAATCACACTATGTGAATAGCATTTACATTTTAATGACTTGTTTCACACCATCCTTAGTACCATTTGTGGTACTACTATGCATCATAGTCACAATGTTCTAAGATCGCGTTCAGCAATTTCATTTTAATTATATTAGGGTGAAATGCACAAAAGACCACTTAACTATCGACTTTTGCAAAAAATACCACTTTTCTTTAAAAACTGCAACTACAAGCACTTTACTTTCAAAACGTGCGCTCAGTACCACTCTGTTAATCAATTTCGTTAAGTGACTAACAGTAAAAAAAAGACAGGGACAAAATCGTCATTTCACACGTTGCGACACTGTTCATCGTCTTCCCCAAAATATTTCCCGGCACTGTTCATCGGCAAAATTTTTTATTATTTTTTTCTTCTTCTTCTTCGTCTTCCGATTATAATTAGGGTAAAATGCACCAAATGGAGGATTGAAGGATGAAACCCAGCATCCTTAGCTTGGGTGATATGCACCAAATGGAGGATTGAAGGATGAAACCCAGAATCCTTAGCTTCGGATTATAATTATAATCAGAAGAAGAAGAAGAAGAAAAAATTTTTAAAAAAAATTGGCCGATGAACAGTGCCACAAAATTTTTGGGAAGACGATGAACAGTGCCGCAACGTGTAAAATGACGATTTTATCCCTGTCTTTTTTTGACTGTTAGTCACTTAACGGAATTGACTAACAGAGTGGTACTGGGCGCACGTTTTGAAAGTAAAGTGCTTGTAGTTGCAGTTTTTAAAGGAAAGTGGTGTTTTTTACAAAAGCCGATAGTTAAGTGGTATTTGGTGCATTTCACCCATTATATTATAAAGAGTATAGTATTACATCAAACACATTAAATCATATTCTTTGTAATTAAACTAATTTTATATTTTTATATATTGGATTCATTTTTTAAATAAATAAAAAAACTGAACATAATGCTATATCTGTAAACATAAGTTGTATCTACGATCAACTAGATGTCTAAACAAACTTCCTCCGCCCCCAACTATCTTCGCTACTGCATGTGATTTAAATGGTATGAATCATATTATCATAGTATTTAAACTCTTATTCCTAAGTAGAATCTATATATGTATATGATTGAATCGTATAATCGGATATTATAAACGGAATAGGGTATAGAATACTAATAACTATTTTAATTCCATTATAAATTTGAATGATCATGTTTATAACAATTATCCTTATAATTATTATGGTTCATTTTTTAAATTTAAGTAAATGAATTACTTTAAAGATTTTTATCAATGTAATTAACTGTGTGAAATTATAAAGCAACACCCAAATTTTAGATACCAATCATCTTTCCCTTTATAGACAAAGGAAAAATTTTTAAATTTTACAAATCTCTTTTAAGATTTGAATACAAAATGTTCGAACAATATTCTACTAGAAAAGGAAAAAAAAAAAAAAAAGAGAAAGAAAAAGATAATAGTATCTAGCTAACAAAGTTAAGCACTCTCTAAAAAACATTTTAAATAAAACATGATATAAATTTTTTTTAAAAATTTATTTTTAGAAAATCCATCTTCTAAAAAATTTGAACGTTTAAAGCATAATTACAAACAAAGTACATGGATTAAAAGAAAATTTAACATTTAAGCATAATTACAAGCTCATTTGTGCTTAAAAGAAAAATACTGACAGAATATATACATGCAAGTTATGGAAGAAGGATGCATAAATTTGTGAAATAATCATATGAAATTAGATTATGCACAACATGAGGATGTCATTGTGACAGAGTAGTTCACATCATTAGCTATGTCATTTTTAGTTTTATTTTTATATTCATCCTAGTGGTAATCCAACTGTATATTCTACTATGAGGGCAAAAATGGTAAGCAAAATAGAATGATCCACAAAATGCACTTTATATGCACATAATATGTGCAACTTACATTTTCCTAAATTTACTATCTCTGTTTCCAAATAAATGGTAATTACAGAAAAAACACATAAATTAAAGAAATGAGTGAATTCCTTCTTTTACCCTATTGATGTTTTTTTGTTGAACTACATTTCAAATGGGAATGTGTACAATGTATGATAAATGAAATCAATTAATTATGGGGTAATATTGGAATTATTTAAATTTTTTATATTAAAGTGTGTAAAGATACACTTATTTGAAAACAAAATAATTTTTTATAATGACCACTTATTTGAGAACGAATGAATAATATATTAGAATATATGGGAGCATTTATGTCATTTCAATGATTATTATACTTGACTTTGTCAAATGAGTGTTAAGGGCATGTTCTTTATGTAGTTCTGAGACCAGGTCTCAGAACCTATTCTCAACCAACTTGGGTCTGAGCCCATTTTTAAGAAACAGGGTTCTGAGAACTGAGTTGTAACCCAGTTCTCAATCCAAGATAAAGAACACGGGTCTCAGCCCAAATTTAGTCTGAAATTTCTTTTTCCTATTTTTTAACATTCTATTCAATTTTCACTAAAGTTCCTGTTCTTTTCATTTTAAAACTTCTAAAAAATTTTATTTTCAAATTTTTTAGAAAATTTTCCGAAAAATGAAAATAGCATAATTCAAATTAAATGTCAAGTTGCTTGACATCCGTTAATTTTACTGTTAATAGAACCAAAAATTTAATTCATTTGTGGGTAGGATGAATGGAAAATGCTTATGCATCGCAAAATTTTGCGCTTAATTTCATAACAAAATAATTATAAATTGCATAAATACCAGCTTTGTGTTCAGAGTTATATTGAAGAAATACTAGGGGCCTGTTCTTTAGAGAGTTCTGAGAACAGGTCTCAGAACCTGTTCTCATCCCAACTGGGTCTTAGCCCATTTTTAAGAAAAAACAAGGTTCTGAGAACTGGGTTGTAACCCAGTTCTCAGCCCAAGCTAAAGAATATGGGGTTTAACCCAATTTTTTTTCCAATACTTTTTTCCAAAATTTTTACTTTTATTAGCAGATAAAACCCCAATATTTTATTTTTTACATAAGGCATGTTCTTTTTGTTCTGTTTTGAAAACGATTTTAATTTCAACAGTAAATTTAATTGATTTTAATCATATTTCATCATTTTCAATACAATTTTTTACTATTCAGCATCTACTTTTTACAATTTCAATACACTTTCTACATTATAAAACTATTTTCCAAAACTTGTTTTCAAAATCATTTTCAAAACAATGAAAAAGAACAGGCCGATATTCAACCAAAAACTAATTTTCACATTATAATAATATTTCAGTCCACAGTAATTGTTTTTAATGTTAATGATATATTTAAGTTTACACAATATTTTTAGTTTAAGATAGTTTAATATTTAATTTTTCCTATTTAATTTTTAAAAAAAAAATAAGTTAGGACTGTCATTTAAGAAACAGAAAATAGCAGGGGCCTATTTATAAAAACTTTGATGAACAGTGTCGGTGACCCTGTTCATCTTCTTCCCCAACCTTTTTTTTTTTCCCTTTCATTTTTTTTCTTCCATTTTTTCTGGTTCTCACCCTTGCTCACAAGAGGGAGTACAACGACAGCAGTAAACTCTTCGTAGAAGAAGAAAAAGAAGAGGTTCATCACATCTTCGTTTTTTTTCTTCCATTTTTTCTAGTTCATCGCATCTTCCTCAATATATTTTTTTTTCTCTCTTCTTTTTTCTTCCTCCCTTCTTCCCCGATTCCGGCGGATCTGCAAATTGCAAAACCAAAGTTCAGCAATTTGCAGAACTTGCAGAACCAAAAAAAAAAAAAAGAAAAGCTTCGACGGAAAAAAAAATGCCAACTCTTCGGTGCGAATCGAAGGGAGGAGGTCGAAGGACTTCGCGAAGGAAGAAGATGACGGACGCGGGGGAGATGACAACCGGGAAGGAAGAGGACGACGGGCTCGAAGGAGGAAGAAGAAAGAAGAGGGTTCTGGAACGAGTTCTTTTTTTTTGGTCTTAACCCAAAAACTGAGACCCGGATTTGAGTCTTCTTCTGCGAAACATGGGGTTCATCACATTTTGGGAAAATTTTGGGTCTCAACCCCAAAAATTGGCCAGAACCGGTTCTTAGCCCAGTGTAAAGAACAGATCAATGCCATATAATGTGCTAGCAACATATTATTCTCATTAGCTATAAAACCATTTACAAAATGGCTTCAAAAGGTAGCAGCAATCACAGACCAAAGGGTAAAAAATGCAGAAGAAAACAGAGGTAGAGAACCATATCAATTGGAAGCTTCCTTGTCTTCCTTCTTCTCCAAGTACCTACAAAGAGAACAACCAGAAATCTCAGCACATAATGTAGTAAGATTAAGTCGATCGAACCTCTTTTTTTTTTTTTTTTTTTCCCCTCCAATTTTTGGGCGTCCAGAGGGAATGGTCTCTTGTTATTTGTGAACTGGACTAGAAAGATTAATCAAGAACAATCAAGCAACCCAGAGACAGAGAAGACAGGTTCCACTAGCATAAATATCAAGCAACCCAGAAGCTTGGATTGAGATGGGTTCCTATGGATCTTTACTCCGAATATCTTGCCCTGTGGTTGCCATTGTTGCTTTTCAATCTGTAACCACCGGCAGCCGAGGCACACACAGCACACAGCCACACACACAGAACAGAACCTCTAGCCTTTACGATACTAAAAACTTCAACAACACCATAGCATCTAAAATCAATAACCAGTTTCAATCACAAATCATGCGTGGAAGTAAATCCAAGTTACCAACTAATAGGGATAGTAAGATTGCCCTCTTGGCCTCTTAACTTCCCCCGACTTCCAACCTAGGAGATAAATGGTAGCTCCAGAACAACTATGACACAAAAACCCAGCTGACAATTGCAGTGAAGCATCCAAGAAACTCCAAATTAATTATAAAGTAACAATCTTTTTCAATTGACTTGAGCATAAGGAAAAGGGAAGAAAAACCCAAGCATTCAACGAACCCCAATTCAACTCTGTGACTAATGAAACAAGTAAAACTTCTTCTTACTTAATTCCCTCATAGCACCTTTTAAAAAGATGTAAATGGAGGAAAAACACGAGAATCAGACCTATTAAATCCCATTTTTACATCTGTCTTCTTCTTTTTCTTTTATGTTTTATTTTTTATTCCCTCAAGCTTCAAATTTCAACAACCAACCGCCATAAAAGGACAGAACTTTAACATCAAAACGCCACCAAAAAAAATTGAACAACAATTAACTAATTGTAAGTTTCTTAATAAAGAGTACCTCTGACTGAGCTTATTGTTCTCTTCTTCCTCTCTGACTCACCGATTTCAGAGCCTCAAAACGTTTCCAGATGAAGTCGTTGATTCCAAAGGTTTTTGGTGTTTTGATGAAGAGAAAACGGAGGGAGTTCAGCGGCCGTCACAACCTTCAACCTGTTCGTGGTCGGCGAAAATATTGGGTTGGATCAGAGGGGAAAAGGAAAAGAAAACTTGCCGGCGTGGGTGTGGATTTTTGGGGGAGGAAAAAAATCGGAATGATAAGGAAGGCGCATATGGGAGGATGTTTTTTTTCTGGTCTCAAACCTAGAGTAAAGACTAGGGTTTGAGGCGGGCAAAGCGAAACATGGGTCTAACCCAAATTAGACTTGTTTTTGGACTCATACCCAAAAATATAGCTAAACCCAAGTCTGTTCTTTAGCTAAATGTTAGTTTCCAAAATAGAAGGTTGATAGTAAGAGGGTGAAAACACATGGGCAAATAGTATTTAAGCCTATATTTTTAATACAATTTTAATTATAAATTTTTTACATTACCAAAACTTTATTTTCGAATACATGTTTCCCGCAATTATATTCTCTCATTCTCATTAAAATTGAATTGTTATTCCTTTCAAATAAGTTTCATTTTATAAATTTGAATCTTAACCTTTACTTACTTCGTACTTTAATCTTTATCCAAGGGGGTAAAAAAGTAAAAGTATGAAGAAAGAGGGAAAACACAGAAAGGCAGTAAAAAAAAAAACGATAGATATACAAAGTCGAACAAAAGTTGAGTCCATCTACTGCATAAGCTCAGAGTGAAGAACAAAAAAGAATGAGGCTTCACAGAGAGAATTGGGATTTTCTTGAGGGTGGTTGCCCCTCTCTGTTCAGCCAATGATTTCCATTTTTCTATCTAATGAATTAAAATCAACAGCCCTTCGCTTTGTTTAACTGCTCTTCGCTGTTGACTCTGCCGTCAAAACACCCCAGAAAAGCAACAAACAAACAAGAAAAAAAAAAAAAAAAGGGAAAATCAAGCAAGAAAGAAAGAGGTAAGCATTAATTTGAGGCTGTGATGATGGAAACTCTGAGCGAAAAAATGGGCATCGAGGCGAAGTGACCCGTATCTTGGCTGGGCATACCGGACGGCAAATGCGGGGGAAGAAGATCCGATTCATTCGGACTTTCCCCCAAAATTATGCAACCGGGTTTTAAATTTGCAGCCATGGCGGTTTTGCCACTCTCTCCTTGCCTAAATCTAATCTGAGCCTCTTAAACATCTCTTCTATATTCTAGGGAGATTTTATATATATTTTTCCGTCTGTTATTGTGGATTTGGTATTTTTCTAGGGTTCTCTAATTTGTTCGGATAGATCTGAGAAGCGTTTCGACTTGATTTTCGGTTTGGATTTGGATGTAAAAATTCAACCCACCCAGGAACGAAATCGACTGCGAAATCTTAAATTAAGATCGGATCGGACTACTGAGGCTCAGATCTAAATGCTTTTGGGCAATGAGAAGGGTGAACCGCCATGGCTGCAAATTTCCCGGTTGCAAAATCTGGGAAAAACCCAGATGAATTTTCCCATTTCTGCCATCCGGGTTTTGCCCAGCCAAGATGCGGCCACATCGTCTCATTGCCGGAGCTCAGAGGAACAAATTCATCGTCACTGCCTCGAATTCCTGTGGACCCTAGAATGGAAACGGAGGGAGTATATATATATATAATTAATTAATCAATCAAGAAAAGGTCAATGATGAATGCATGGAAAACTGCAGGAAAAGTAGTACTTTTCTTGACGAAGAATCTGAAGATTCATCGATCATCAACGCAAGGGCTGTTGGGGTTTAAGAGAAAGGAACAATCATGGGCTTAACAGAGAGGGGCAACCACCCTTACGAAAATCCCTAATCTCTCTGTAGAGCCTTTCTTCTTCGCCTCTGAGCTCCGAGTTTGACGTTTTGGCTTTCGATGGGTTTTTTATTGTCATTTTCGGGAGAGTTGAGGGTCATTCTTGGAAAATCCGATGGATTATTCTTATTATTGGTAAATTACATTTACTTTACCCCTCGATATTTGAGGAAACTACCAAGGGAACCCTAAGGTTTTGTGTAATTATAGTCACCCCTTTAACGAATGATAATATAACAAGAGTGAACTACCTTTAATATACATTTACTTTTTGAAACTTTTCGCTTTGGTACCTTAACTTTTTTTTAGCCATGAATGTACTTAAACTAATTTAAAGGAGCCAAAAAGGCACTTTGCCATCAACTCCGGTTAGTTTTGACGGAATTACCTTTTTTTAGGGGTATTTTTGTCCTTTCACTATTCATTTTCTTCTTTTTCACTGTTTATCTTCTTCCTCCCCAAATTCCTACACCCTTCCTCCTCTGGCCATTGCCAGCCTCTTCTCCATCCAATTAAAGAGCAGAAACAGCAACATCAACAGCTAAACAACAACAACCAGAAAGAAAATGAAAAATGAAGCGAGGAAACAAGATTTCCTGGAAAGCTATGCAAACGTAATTATCAAAGGCTCGATTGTAGCGTTCCATTGACAAAGACGACGACGGTGGAAGCAAGGTTCGATTGCAGAACTGAAGTTCTGCAATTGAAATTGCAGAGCTTCGGTTCTGCAATCAAAAAATTGTAGAGTTTCGGTTCTGCAATCAAAAAATTGCAGAACTTCTAGGAAGATGACGACGATGAAGAGAGGTAGGAAGACGACGGAAGCAGGGAGAAGGGAGAAAAGTGGCAGCCGGTGGAGGGGGACACGACAAAGAAAAAGGAAAAAAAATAATTTAAAAAAAACAGACGATGAACAGTGAATTGACAAAAATGCCTATGAAAAATGGCATGTGAGGTGCATGTGATATTAATTCCGTTAAGTCTAATGGAAATTTAACGGCAAAGTGCCTTTTTGGTCCCTTTAAATTAGTTTAAGTACATTCGTGGCTAAAAAAAAAGTTTAGGTACCAAAACGGATACTTTTAAAAAGTAAACGTATATTAAAGATAGTTCACTCATATAACAATGACCTCCTATGGTTTGGTAAAATTACATTTTCTATTTTGTGAGTGAAAAATTGAACTCAAAATGTAGGCAATTTGGTTATTTGGCAAAAAAATTTGTAGGGAATCTCTTGTCAAACCGTATGACAGTTCGACAAACGATAAATTTGTATTTAAAATAATGGATATGCAACCATTCATAACATATACATGATACTTTTGAAGTTAAATTCGGTACTCAATTTTTAAAGAAGATATGGTATGTTTTTATTTTTTATTTTTTTTAAAGTGTACAATTGAACCGTTTGATAGGTTAGATACATGTATTGCCGGAATTTAATTGTTTAGGGGGTGTTGATAGTTTCATAAAATTTTAGGGTTTATTTGATAGTTTCACAAACCTTGAGAGAGATAAATGTAATTTACCCTATTATTATTTTGTTTTAAATTTCATTTATTTTATTTTTAAAAAGTGAATAGATGAATTGAAAATTAATATAAAAGATACAAAATCCAAACTTAATCAGTATTTTTTTCAACATGGAATTCGTCTAGTCACGATTAATTTCGCACACAATGCGGGTTAGAAAAAATGATGTCACTACACTTGGGAGTTGCCAGAGATCGAATCATGCTCTCCCAAAACCAAAGACTTTAAATCTCTTGGATGTACCACTGTAATCGTGATGAACAACTCATAAGAAGCAAAGTATTCGTATTTTTTAAATGGAAAATTATTAATTTAATTTTTAGACTCTTAAATTATTTAAATAAAGAGAAGGAAAAATTATTGTAGGCAAGGGATATATACACATCACATGTACAACCATACAGTAAAACTTTGACACGTCATCAAACCTTCAACATATAATAATTGATTTATGATAATTACTAATTTAAATCCTAAAAACCAGCTTGTGATAGGTTCCTAAAAATCAGCTCCTATTCTCATGCCCACCTTCCACCACACAACCTTAATCGGGTGGGAACTGGGAAGTGATTGCCTATTGATTTTATTTCCTCCCCATCGATCAATAAATCAAGCCCTTGTATTTTTGATAATAAATATCATATTTCATTACTCAATGGAGAATTAGTGATACAATCTAATTTGATAATAATCAGATACAAATAGTTAAAAATAAACTATATCAAACATATACATATTGTTAGGAAATAAACACCCCTAAAGATCTTTAAACCACTTATTGAAAAAAATATTTCAACAAGAATACTGCAGCGAAATTGAAAAACAGAAAAGAAAAACACAACAGATTTAACGTGGTTCGATTTCAACAAATCAACATCTACAAACTACTCACTACTTCACTTCATTAGATATGAGAATCAAACAATAGAAGAGTTTATAATGTACTCTCAACATACAATGTCTCTCGCTCTCTATTCTATTATCACTCCCCCTTCTTTCTATCTCGTCGTCAAATGCACAAGCAGGAACACGCATCTCTCATGACTTCAGGACGACTCCACAACCCACAACGCAACGTCGGAGACATAAGCAGGAATTTTCATCATCTCTTATGAACTCACAACGGCACCCCATTTTTCACCCACTTGCCCGAAGGCCTTCTCTCTACCCTGCACCCCGCCTAGGTGGATGCTCTCTGTTTAGCATACCCTAATCTATTACAGACAAATCACGTACCAAAGTATAAATCTGATCTCAAATCTACCACTAATTTTCTGATGAAAGCCCTTAAACGACTGAACTTCACTTGATAATAATAAAATACCCATTTATTTATGGGTGGAGAAACTTCTATTTATTTGGGAAAACGATATCTCTACTGTGAAAAAACAAAAAACTCTCATCATGGCAGAATACAAAAATAAACTAAATATAAAATAATAAAAAAGAAATTTATTTCCCCATCTCTCATAAAAGGAAAGATGAGGGAAGGAGATTAGAGAAGATAAAGGCTAGGGTTTGAGAGGAGGAGAGAAAAGAGAGAAGCGTATCAAGCCCGTGGATTTTAATCTCAGTAAAGCTTTTGCTGAAAATGAGCATTAAGTTTGGTGCTTTTGAAAGATAAATACTTCATTCTGAATTTATCTCCAAGTGAAAAGGAGTATGGTTTTTTGTGATTTTGGGAGAGAACACTCAAGTTTATATTTTATTTTGGAAGAGGGAGTTGGATTATAATGCCCTCACTAGTATTTTGATTTGTGCAAAATCTCCAATGATACGTGAATTAGAACTTATTTTGGTACAGAGTTTCATTCTTTTTTTCTGGATATTTTATAACAATCTATTATTGAGAACTTTAACAATTCTATTGCAGAAAGAAATCAACTACTTGAAAATATAAAACACAATGAAGGAGATGATTGGAAACTCCAAAGTAAATTTGAGGAGGTTTTTCCCCTCTAATTCTGTTGCTGTACAAAAGCTTCCACCATAAACCGTTAGCGAGAGAAGCCAAATCTAGGACTTGGAAAGAGAAAATGTTATGCAATAATTGATAGTAATCATACGCTAATTTTTAAGATTTAAATTGGTAATTATTATAAATCAATTATCATATGTGGAAGGTTTGTTGATGTGTCAAAGTTTTATTAGATGGTTGTACCACATCATACAGATCATGTCCGTTGCGTATCCTTAAGGACATAGAGTAATCAAATTAATCACACTTTTTGCCACTTTAATTCTGGGTCATTACAATGTTACAAAATAACCAATCTTTTGAAAATATAATGTTATATATTTAGCCATTTTAATTTATTGTTACATGTTTTCAATTCAATAGTAATATGAATTTATTTTACACATAAAACTTTTTAAATGCTATTTCCGTAGCGTACTTGGGATAAAAATTTGAAACTGTCCTTAAAGAACATGTAATAGTATGTTAAAATAACTAAATATATAACATTATACAAACAAAAATAGTGAAAAATATATAATGATCTCAAACAAAAGTGTCTAAACTAAAAGGTGTGATTTTCACAACTGAATAACTATGGGTCTGTTCTCTATCTTTGGTTTCAAACTAAGTTTGAAAACAAGTTTTGGAAAATAGTTTTATAATGTAAAAAGTGTATTGAAAATGTAAAAAGTAGATGCTGAATAGTAAAAAATTGTATTAGAAATGATGAAATATGATTAAAATATATTAAATTTACTGTTGAAACCAAAACCGTTTTCAAAACGAAATAAAAGAACATGCCCTATGAAAATACATGAAGAAACCGTTCGTATCACAATTTCACGTGGATAAACCATAGTTAACCCAATTATTTATTGAAGTTTTACTTAAATTTTGGAAAAATAAAAAATAAATAAGAGTTCGTGTTTCATTTTTTTCCCTTTTTTTAGGTAGTGGCATTGGAAAGGCAACCAACCATGCTTTAAATGGTGGGTAGTGCGTCAGGTCAGACTTTATGATGAATGCCTGCCTCGACTTTTCATGTAGTCACTGTGCTTACAGTTTCCAAAAACTTTCCCACTCCGGCGAGGAGGCAACCCACAATTTCAAAGTGGAAATGTCGCAAAATGCAACCCAACGTGACACAAATTATTAATCAGCAAAGATATATCAAATCATAGTTTGCAAAATTAGTATCTCACTTAAAATTAATTTGGATCTAAGATCAAAATGGTAAGACTGACTTATAAGATTAGAAAATTTTTACACAAAATACGCATGCATAAAATTACATATAAATTATAAATTTCTCATAAAATTACTCTTGTGTAAACAATTCTAATAAATTTTTGCATAATCGAGTGGCATTTTCTTCTGTTTCCTCTTTTGTTTTCCTTTGTAAAAACTACTGATCTTCAACTCATCAATTGTGTTTTTTTAACTTTGTCTAGCCGATTTTGGCTTAACTTTCAGGACTAAAACGGTAGTTGAGAAAAATGAGGCTCAGATCTGTATCAGACCTCTAAACTTAAAAAGGCAATGAGAAATGTGGACAGCCATGGCTGCAAATTAAAACCGGTTGCATCTTTGAAGAGAACCCATCTCCGATTTTCCCCAAATTTTGCCTCCCGGATTTGCCCAGCCAAGATACCTCCACAATTTTCTCATTGCCCTGCGCTCAGAGAAATTAAACCATCGATCATCACAGCCTCAACTCTGCCTTTTTATTTGTGGGTGTTTTCTTCCTTCTGATGAGGAAATGGAAATGGATGACTGAGAACAGAAACAGATGAGATTGAGAGCATACATTCATCGGAAAATCCATGGCTTTCATATTTCCAGATATTAGCAAGGGCTGTTGGTTTTTGTATGGGAGAATTGAAAATCATCGGCTAAACAGAGTGGGGCAACCACCCTTATGAAATTCCCAGTCTCTCTGATAAAGCCTCATTTGCTTCAATCTCTGAGCACAGGCTGAATGGCTTGCAAGTCCCCTTTTATTGTGTTCTTTCCACATTAATGTTTGGTCCTCGGGTGCAGAGTAAATCAAATTCGGAAAAAAAGAAATTGTAAATTTAGTTCAGATTCTTTTTCAAATGTTGCAAATTTATGGTTTGGTTTGCCTTTTTCCAATGCCTCGGAATCGAAATCCTCCTCTGTCACTGTCCAATGAGCTCTGGACTAGGGCCTGTTCTTTTTGTTTCGTTTTGAAAACGATTTTAGTTTCAACAGTAAATTTAATATATTTTAATCATATTTCATTATTTATAATACAATTTTTTACTATTCAGCATCTACTTTTTATATTTTCAATACACTTTTACATTATAAAACTATTTTCCAAAATTTTTTTTCAAAATCGTTTTCAAAACGCCCAAAAAGAACAGGCCCAAAAAAGCATTCACAAACTTGGGAATTTCCAAGAATGACCAAACCAAACTCTCCAAAGGCCGACTCAGAGAGGGCGGGACAATAATGGTCGGCAGGTGCACTCTAGTACAAGGGAAGAAGGAGATGAGCAAAGAGAACATCCTAATCCGCAGGTGAAGATTTTAGTGGATGGAGCTTTCAAAGTGGAAGATAATGTAGGGGTTATCGGGTGGGTAATAAAGGATAACTCGGAGGTTATTCTTCAAAGAAAGGGATTTGAAGCTCAAGGGGTATCAGCACTGCAGATGGAAGCTTTAGCGTGCCTAAGGGCGATACAGTATTCAATTGCAAATGGTTGGATTTCTCGAGTCTACACGGACAACCTAGAACTGATCAACCAATTACGTGACGCATTAACAACTCACAAGGAGATACTGGTAATATTGATGGATATCAGACGCTATGTTAGCGCATATCATGATTTAATTATTAAGAAAGTAGATATGTCACAGGTGCATAAAGCACATATGTTGGCCTCAAGTGCCCTTAAGAACACTAATATTGTATCTATTACTTAATGAGAATTACCTTTTTATCAAAAACAAAAAAACTCTCCAAATCTCACCAAGTGCCAAAGGTTGAACAAACAACATAATATAAAGGGAAAAATAACATTTTGGGCAAATAACACCAGTGGTCACTCAACTATTCATAATGTTTAGTTTTAGCCACTAATATTTTTTTGTGTGTATTTGCCCACTTAACTATTTACAATGTTCAGTTTTGACCACTAATATATTTTTTGTGCACGTTTGCCCACAGAACTTTCTAAGGTGTTACTTTAACCACATTCCGTGAGACTAGAAAATTTGTCTAATTTGACTGTCAATTCTTACAGAATTGGTTAAAAGTAACACCTTAGAAAATTTAGTGGGCAAACGCGCATGAAAAATAGATTAATGGCCAAAACTGAACATTGCGAATAGTTGAGTTGATAAATGCGCACATAAAAAAAATTAGTGACCAAAATTAAATATTGCGAATAGTTGAGTGACCACTAGTGTCATTTACCCTAACATTTTTGGTACTAAAATAACCTTTGTGGAATTGTTAAACATTGCGGAATTGTTATTTACAGTAACAATTTCACTATTTACAGTAACATTTTCTTGTGAAAAGTCTAAAATAACCTTTAGGCTTAAAAAAAAAAAATTAGAATGGCAAAACCTTTATAAATACTCCTGCAAAGAAAAGGGAAGCAGAAACATTTTCCCTCAAATTTCTCTGCTCTGCTCTGTGGAGAAAAAAGGAAGCATAAAATCGGCCAAATTGGATAAAAGAATAGACGAACCAAATTTGAGAAGGTGGGTGACTAAAATTAATAGTTGTTTCTTTCATGTTTTGATAAATTTGTGTTTAATTTGTCCGAATTTGTTATTTTATTGCCTGGATCTGCGATTAACAGGCAGTTTTTGGCAGAATCTGTAAAATTTCGGCCGAGGAGACAGTCTTCTTAGCCCGATTTCGACCGAAATACTGCCGATGACCGGCGGTATTTCCGGCAGATATATCGCCGGCCACCGGGGTAGTATTTGGGTTTGGAGGGGGAAAAAATACCACCCTGCTGAAAACCGCGGGAGAGCGGCCGTATTATGGGAAAAAATACCGCAGATGCAGTATTTTTGTCCGAAAATACCGCAGGAAGCCTGCGGTATTTTCGAGAGAAATACCGCTTACGGTATTTTTTTTCCCGAAAAATACCGCCGGTGGCCGGTGGTATTTTTTGCCTGAATACCGCCGACGATATTTTTTAGGCAAAAATCACCGTCCTCCGGCGGTTAATTTCCGGCTGACAGAGGTTTTTCGCCCGAAATGAACTAGATGTGCACAATATTTTTAATTTTTTAAGCTTCAATTGTGTTCTTGTTCCTTATATATTATCAATTATTTTCGTATTTATAATTGCGTCTTTATATTGTTGCAGATGACAGAAACATTTAAAAAATTGAAATTAAAATTAATCAGAAGCAAAAAGGATGGCAATTTCCAAATTGATGAAGCCAATGAGGCAACAAACTCCGCCTCAAAGGAAATAGTTGGCCGAATACCTCCCACTGCATCCGAATGCCAGAGAAGGGGGGTAGGAAGAGCTCAAGGTTTTTCTCGATTTTCAAATGCGGCGGCGATAAGTAATAGTGATTGTGATGAAACTGAATTTGCACAACAATACATTGGAGATGCGGAGGAGGAGGAAGCTAGGGAAAATGCTGAACGAGTTGAGAAGGGAAATGTCTCAGTCGCAGAGGTACATAGAATGTAATTCGAGGCGAATGGAGGATGAAAATGAATGGGCAAATGACTCCAACCGACCGAGGAGTGAAAAAGGCTTAATACTTTCCTCACGTAGGTCGGTTTTAGGGTCCTGGTCCGGGAGAGATGCCGGGTGGAAGGCATACCGGTCTCTGAATGGTCCGATTGACGATGCACCTTGAGATCTAAAGTTGTTACGGAGTTTTAAGGGTTATGTTGCCTACTACATATAGCATCGACATGTATATTATAATTCTTTATTACTTATTGCGAAATACTTTTTATTTATTGTTTAGATTTATGCTTAATTACTTCGTGCCTAAAATGTATTAATTTATTTATTAAATTACGTAGAAACATAATATATTAATGTGCCATAATGGGCACGAGTGGTTGCAAATGTGGGATTTAGCCGAGGGAAATGAAAAATATTGTGGAACAGTCCGGGTTGATCCAGAGTTAGACTCCGTACTCCTTAGTGCCTTTATTGAGAGATGGCATCGGGAGACTAATTCATTCCACATGTCTTTCGGAGAGATGAGTATCACTCTCCACGATGTGGCCTACATATTGAGAATTTTGATTGTCAGATATCTCATTAATTGAAAAATTAAGCCGGCAGAAATAAATGAACTGCTTTTAGAAATGTTGGAGATAGAGGCAGAGCAGTTCGGGGACCGATATTTTGCAAGTGTGAAAATGTCCCTCCTTCGAGACCATTGTGTCAGTGAACATGTGGACCTTGCCAATTCTGCCGCATGGTATTTGTTGTGGTTAGCTGAAAACATCCTAGTCGTGGATAAGAAAAAAACCCACGTACTTGGGTATTTTCTGCCTTTCCTCCGCGATGTAGATGGAGTAAGCGAACTTGCTTGGGTGGTAGCTTACTTGGCGAACATTTATCGCAATCTTGAAAGGGCCTCTAGGGCTGACGGTGCCCAATTAGGCGGGTGTCTGACATTATTGCAGGTTTGTCGAAATCATTTATAAATTATTTCAATACTTCATACTGGTTCATTAAAAGCCCTAAATTTTTTTTTTGTTATGCTTAAAAGAGTTGGATAGACGAGTATTTTCCCATGTTTAGTCCTTTAAAGATTAGATCCTGGGATGTCAACTCGCCTGTTGCAACGAAGTGGCACATTGGAACCGGAAGGAAGCATGAGCCTAAACGGGATTTGGTGTCCTATCGACACGCACTAGATCGATTGAAATCTGATGAAGTAATATTTCTATATCATTTAAATGTTATAAGGTTTATTAGTGTAATATCCTAATTGGTCGATTAATCACTGACTTTCTTGCAAATAAACTAGGTAAATTGGCTTCCTTTCGGGCCAAATTCTGCACGCTTGCACCCAAAACATTGTTCAGTGATCTTATTTATTGCCCTGCGATCATAGAGCCTTATATGCTTGATCGGTTCTTGCGATAATTTGGATACGTGCAGTTAATTCCTGATAGAGTTTTAGAGCCAAAGAGCTGTAACAGAGGCCCTAAAATTCGTAAGTATTTGTGCGTGTACGATCCGGATTATACGGCTTGGAAAATGTACAAGAGTAAGTCGTTAAAGGGGCTGTAGAGGGCTTAGTGGGCTGATCAGTCGTGCCCTGAGTACCTCGGCTATTTCCAGACGCTATCGCATGTTCGTGTTAGTCCTGACGACATAAAAGTGGAAGAGACATAGGACCCCAGACAGCTATCAGCGAATGCGGTAAGTACATGTGATTCATGCATATTTCTATCCATTAGTTATATTTTTTATATCAATTTTTATTTACATAGTTTGGAGTTTTTTGCCAAATGCAGCGTCTGCAATATATAGCTAGTAAAATGTATCTAGCCCATTTTCGAACGAGCATTCCGTCCCCAGTGACGTGAGGGAGAGAGCCATAGAGGAGGTGTCTATACATTTGGAGGATTTGATGCAGGCACTAGAATAACTTGCGGCAAGGTCACATGTGCTATATTATTGACTCTTTTTTTGAATAATATTATGAAAAATTACTGAATAACCATTTCTAAATTATTGTGATGTAGTATATTCGTTTTTGATGCAGTGTATAAAGTAATATATCATTCGGGATGCTATATATGTATTGTATGTGCGTTTAGTAATGTTAAAATGAATTACATATGAAACTTAAATATAAGATACTTATATGGGGATTGTAAAATGAAAAGTAAATTGCATTCATCGTTAAACCAGTGGATAAAAAAAATTTTAACTAACACTCAACAGTAGATTTATTCCTGAAAGCAACAAATCGGGGTTCCAAATGAGTTTTCCAACTCTGTATTTGTTCTGAGGCCTATTTTTCCACGTCGGATAGACTTTGGGGTAGCATGACCTCCCCTGTCGTTAACAAAGTAATGAAATGATTTTGACTTACAAGACCCATATTGATGAAGCTGATCGGATCATTAGAGACGCCGGCCCCCCGTCACTCAACCGGAAGGAAAGTATTACTCTGCGGAGCATATAAGGTAACAACCCTCTGATACTTCGTAGCGACAAGTAATCCAAACAGATGAGAATCAAACCAAAATTCATCTAAGGTCGAAACGACATAATAGTCTATCACCCTGCATGCTAAATCGTAGTCGGCTGGCCCAAGAACGTAACGCCAAAGGGTAGATTCATCCTGCAGTTCTTGGTGCAGTTCTCTGCGCACTTAGTACCAATAATCCTCATCTACATCGTGTATGAAATAAGAAATTACTCTAAAACCACAATGTCCATCGCCCCACTACATTAACGTGATCGGTAATGTAGTCGAACACGAACTGCTTCAAAAATACGGGCATGTCGAAAAGCCATTCAGAACCGTGGGGCTTCAGAACCCTTCTTCTCCTCTGTCCGCCTATGGATCTCAGACCTGCGATTATAAATCATATTAAATTTAGTATATCGATATGTAATACATGAAAAGTAATATATGTACTTCGTTGTATTGCATTCCTTTCGGCATGCTTGTACCCTGATAGATCTCGTTGGGTCAGATTGTGTCTCGGTCGTTCCCTGTGTGGCTTACTTGCCGGCTCAGCTAGATCATCAGTTTCCAGATGAAGCGTCGCATACACGGCACCCATCTCCCTGTATATATCTGCGCTTGGATGTGTAATTGTCTCAACAAATATTTCATGTAGTCGCCCTTCAGCGCTATGCTTTGCCTCCGCAGTTTTCGAAATATCATTATCTCTCAAATGCAGAGATGTCCACATCGACATGATCAATTGGACGGTATGCTCGCACCAACTGTTGCATCTCACATGCACATGGCAACCCGCAATTAGTTTGGAATTCGCAACCACACAACTCACCATCTTTTCCAATAAGACCAATTCTTTTTGTATATTATTCCTCTATCATTGTAATAGCATAGAAAGACAGTCTAACTTTCAGCCTACTATATAGTAGGTAGTCGCTCTTCCTGTATGTTTTGCTACGAGAAGATTCCATTGCAGTCCAAATTTTATGAAAGTGCGCCTCTATCATAATATTACTGTCTTGAAAAATACCTGAAAAGCCTTTCTATCCGTCCCAATTGCATTCTTTAACTGTGCATGTGCACTCTTAACCCTAAAAGCCAATTAACTTAAAAAATTAAACTTTCACATAAAGCATTATATAAAGTAACATGTAATTATACAGTATACATACTATAAATTAAAGCTATAATTAACTTATTGTTTTCCCTCAGTAATGCTTTAAATATTTCGTCCAACATGACACAAACTTGTCCTTGTGGGGATCCAACCATGTGTTTTTCAGGTATGAAATCACATTTTTGAATTTAGATTTACTTTCATATGTAGTATCAATATAATTCACAGTTTCTGTGAACTGTTCATATATCAAGGCTTTCACCACTTGCCCCAACGGCATAGAAACACATCCATTGTCTTCTTGTCGTTACCAGCCTCTACTACATGTTTCTTTAGATCCATTTCAATGTGTCTTCTGCACAGTAGTTGGGTAGCATGTGGGAATACTATTTCCACAACGTTCATTAATGCAATCTCTCGTTCAGTGATGACTACATGTGGGTATCTGTTGCCTTCGAATAAATTCCTCAATTGAATCATAGCTCATAAATAGCTGGGGCTAGTCTCATCCCTTATGAAAATGAAAACAATATGAATATACTGAGATGTGGGTACATGAGCCACTATATGCAGTAGAGGCATGTCATACCTGTTTGTCTTATGCGTCGTATCCATAAACAAAATGTACGGAAACAAACCAAGTAGAGAAAGCACCTTCTTGTGTGCGAAGAATATGTGTCCGATTGCATTACTATCATCTTCAGCTGTGTGGGGATAGAAGTATTCGTGATCGTACAAAAGTTTGAACAAATATTGTATGTTAGTCATATCTCCCCTCGCCTCCCTTCTACCTTTTGCTAATTCATTGTACACCTGTCTTATGTGGTTGACATGTTGCGGATCATCCACTTGCAAATGGGCCAATATATGCTTCGGCCTGCTGTTAATATTTGACATTTCTACAATCTTCTTCTTCTCCGATTTCGTTAACCGTGAGTACGCTAAATGCCAATTTCGAACTTCTTGTAGTTCATGATTGTGCTTACAGTTCTTGGCCTCTAACTTCCAATTTTCCCCAGCAATTTCTCTTTCCAGAAGGTGAAATGGAAATTTTGTCAACTTGTTGCTTGAATTGTTCCACCTACTTTTCCCTTCAGGTATGGGTGACTTATGTCTAACTGTTCCTGATCTATTGCACCCTATCTCAACTGCTATTTTCTCCCTCTTCTAAGGAAAATGCCCAACGTTTTGGAGTAGGACGTAATTTTTGCAGTCATATTGTTTTCAGCTGCTGTAACTTTAACCCATGCAACCAAATCTTTCTTACTTCTGAACTCTTCGTCTGTCTGAAATACATCCGTGTGGTCAGCAAATATGTCATCCCTCTCCATACGGATATCCTGTTAATACAAAAATATATGTCAGCATACTTAATCCCTAAACTCTAAACCCTATAATTTAGCTGGAACCATAACATTTTGGAATAATCTCGTCTACGAGAGGTGAGAATGTGACAAAATTTCTACATAAATAAGGGGGAGAGAGATTTCAAAAATCTTTTCCCCTGGGGGAAATCTAGCCCATTTCTGCCGAGAAATCGAGAAAATTACCTCCGTCCGCCAGAAAAAACAGCATGCAGACGGCGGTTTTGCAGGCAGAACACCGCCGGCCTGACCGAAAATACCGCCGGTGTCGGGCGGTATTTTGCCGAAAAATACCGAGAAAAATACCGCTTTTCTGGAAAATACCATCGGAGTCCGGCGGTATTTTTCCCCAAGAACTCTGCCGTCCGCCGGGCGTGTTCTGCCTGAAAATACCTCAGGGCGGTATTTTCTACAGCCCTGCGCGAGGCGGTCTTTTGCCTGCCAATACCGCCCTGCCGAAAATATACCGGTATTTCAGACCGTCTCCTCGGCCGAAATTTTACAGTTTCGGCCAAAAACTGCTGGATAATCAGAGATCCAGGTCAAAAATCCTTCCCACAGGGTTTTTTTTTTGGCAAAATCAATGGGCAGACAGAGATTTTTTTGTTAAACAAACAAATTTCACGTAAAAAAATATATAGAGTTGTTACTTACTGTGTAATATGGATCGTCCTCATGTCTACCGACCAAGGTTGTTAGGTGTGTATTGGGCATAAAACGATTCTGGAATCGGAAAATAGCAAATACACACTTATTTAATTATAATTATATCATAAACTCGGAATGTCTCATGCAAACTCATAATTGTTCAATAAAAAGCACATTAAAAGTGTCAACTTAATAATCCATAGCCAAATCAGTTACATATATGTTCCCATAAATAATTAAACATCATTCTCAAATCCATAAACTTCATCATTCTCATTGCCTTTTTCATTCTGTCCAAAATCTCTGAAATGCACATCCGTTGTTATATGTGCCTCATTTTCATCTTCATCCATTGATTCCCGTCGTGAATTGTGAGGAACTGAAAATTGAAGAGGGGAAAATTATTGCTGGGCTGCTGGCAATATAATTATGAACATGGGCTGCCAAAATTTGGTAAAATTTTGGGCCTCCCAAATGGGCCAAATCACATATTTAATTGTTTTTTGGTCCAATCTCGAGCCCCTTCAAGATATTGTGGAATCGGCCGATTCTAGCCCGATTCTACGATTCTAGGCCGATTCTACCGAGTCTACTGCTGCAACTCGGGTAGATCCGATTCTACTCCGAATTTGACTCGATTCATGGGTCTAGACTTGTAGAATCGGCCGATTCTACGAGTCTAGACCCGATTCTAACAACCATGCTACCGACCATATTTGAATACACGTGTGAGTGAAAAATCAATTACTGTAAATATAAATAGTTTAAATACAAAAGAAGAAGCAGGAATGCTGAGAAGAACTCCTGCAAGCTTTATAAGGGTGAAATCCCTTTTTTATTTTATTTTTTACTTAAAGGGCAAATTAGACAATTCACAGGAAAATATTACTGCAAATAGTAAAATTGTTTCTGCGAATTGTATGCCCCATTACTTAATGAGAATTACCTTTTTATCAAAAAAAAAAGCTCTCCAAATCTCACCAAGTGCCAAAGGTTGAACAAACAACATAATATAAAGGGGAAAATAACAATATGGGCAAATAACACCAGTGGTCAATCAACTATTCGCAATGTTTAGTTTTAGCCACTAATATTTTTTTTGTGTGTATTTGCCCACTTAACTATTTACAATGTTCAGTTTTGACCACTAATCTATTTTTTGTGCACGTTTGCCCACAGAACTTTCTTAGGTGTTACTTTAACCACATTCTGTGAGACTAGAAAATTTGTCTAACTAGACCGTCAATTCTTACAGAATTGGTTAAAAGTAATACCTTAGAAAGTTTAGTGGGCAAATGAGCACGAAAAATAGATTAATGGTCAAAACTAAACATTGTGAATAGTTGAGTTGGCAAACACGCACATAAAAAAAATTAGTGAACAAAACTAAACATTGCGAATAGTTGAGTGACCACTAGTGTCATTTACCCTAACATTTTTTGTACTAAAATAACCTTTGTGGAAATGTTAAACATTGCGAAATTGTTATTTACAGTAACAATTTTACTATTTGCAATAACATTTTCCCGTGAAAAGTCCGTTGCAAATCGGGAGGGTCAATTAGTCGATGAAGACCCCTTCGCATTTTTGTTGGGATTAAGATAAGAGGAAAAGCTACACGCCGCCACCTTCACTTATTGAATCGTAGCGAATCCTAATTTAATTGACCGAAGGAGAGAAAAAGAAGAAAACTTGAGTTTTATTTTTAGTCGATTAAGGGAGAAAGAAAACCTCGAAAGATGTTTTGGGAAAAGGAAAAAGAAATTGTCCATTTTTCGAGCCCTCACTCAAGGAATGTCACTGTTCAAATTAAAAAAAAACCAATTAATCCTTCGAATCCTTATTGCGGAGTTGATAAATTGTGCGTTTCCCTGTTTAACGACTTTTTTCAATTTTGACTGTATTTCCTGGTAGTATCTGTAAAAAAAAAACTATGTCGAATCTTTCCTAAAACATAACTTAGAATCAGATCCTCAATATCTAAACGAACTTGTAACATGCGATGCGGTATATTACAAAATTATCTTTGCACGCCCCCCAAAATTGAAGAATTTGCAAAAACTCTCAAATTACCGTTGATTTTGGTTTAACTATGTAAAACCTAAAATAGCTGGTATTAGTACTAAAAATGTAACAAAATATAAACAAAAAACACAAGTTTGGATCTGAGTAAACTTTTAGTATTAAAGTTGCAAACGTTCAAACTTCTAATACCAAAAATAACATTCTTCCTAATATAAATAAATAAACGGAATTGTTATTTGCAGGAACTGAATTACTATTCACAGAAACATTTTCCTTTCAAAAGTATATAATACCCCTTAGTTATAAATATATATATAAAAAAATTATATTCAAGCAATAAAAATCTCACCAATCCTGGGTGGGATTTTCTCCCACCCTTAAAATCCCACCCATCCTAGGTAGGATTTTCTTAAAATCGTGGAAAATCCCACCCAGGAAGGGTGGGATTTTCTTAAAATCGCACCCATCCCGGGTGGGATTTTTCCCGGGTCCACCCGGGATGGGCGGGATTTTAGTAGAATCCCGCCAAAGGACGGCGGGATTCCACTGAAATCCCGCCCATCCCGGGTGTAATTTTCTCTATGACCATTTTTTCTTATTTAAAATACTAAGGGCATTATAATAAATTCATAGAAAAATGTTCTTGTAAATATTAATTTAGTTCCTGCAAATAGTATGCCCCTAAATAAAAAACCATCCAAAGCCAAACGTCAAACTTAGCAAAGAGCTCAGAGGCGAACAAGAAAATGAGGCTTTACAGAGAGAATTTATGGATTTTCTGAAGGGTGGTTGCCCCTCTCCGTTAAGCCCATGAATTTTCTTTTCTTCAACCAACAGCCCTTGTTTTGATCTTGGCATTTTCAGTTTCCATGATCGATCAATAGTACATACGTACGTATGGCAATTAATTAATCTTTTCTGCGTGCTAAGCTAGCTATCTATATTTATACTCCCTCCGTTCTTGTCCCGGTCGAATTTGAGGCGGTGATGATGAATCCTCTGAGCTCAAGAATTTTTGGAGCATTGAGACAAAGTGGCCGCATCTTGGCTGCGCAAAACCCGGACGGCGGAACTGGGAAAATTCTTCCCAGAAATGCAACTGGGAAATTTGCAGCCATGGCGGTTCACCCCCTCATTGCCCAAAGCTTAATAGCTTCTCAGATCTGAGCCTCAATAGTCTTACATTTAGCAGTTGATGTCAATAATGGTGGGTTCAATTTGTGCTTTCCAACAAAATTTTTTTGTTTACTTCCAAATCCAAACTGTATAATCGGGTCAGACCCAAAAAATTATTTGTCAAAACTATTTTCATGATTCCTGCCGTAAACCCATCTCAAATCTCTCCAAAAATGGCTAAATCTCCAACAAAAACAGACGAAAATATATCACAAGTATTTTTAAAAAATTTGAAGAAACACCCAAAAAGAAAAAAAAAAAAGTCAAATCAGATCCTACACCGGAAGAGAAAATTACAGAAGATGTACAGAGGCTCAGATCGATCGTAGAATTAGGCAAAGAGGGAGCGACAAAACCGCCATGGCTGCAAATTAGAAACCGGTTGCAAATTCGGACCTACCCGCATTTGCCAACCGGTATGCCAAACCAAGATACGGGCCACTTCGTCTCAATTGCCCATTTTTTGCTCAGAGTTTTCCATCATCACAGCCTTAGATTGATGCTTACCTTTCTCTTTCTTGGCATCTTCTTCTTCTTCTTCTTCTTCATTTATTTTTTATTTTATTTTTGGTGTTTAACAGCATAAAGCAGCAAAAGGTAACTAAGCCATGCTTTGAAGCTGTATGATTGAAGGGCTATTGGTTCGATTAATTAGAGAGGGAAATGGAAATCATCGGCTGAACAGAGAGGGGCAACCACCCTCAAGAAAATCCCAAATCTCTCTGTGAAGCCTCATTTTCTACCTTCTTCACTTTGAGCTTATGCAGATGGAGATGGACTAACCTTCGTTACAACCTTTATATAACTGTCATTTTTCTCCCTACTTCTTTTTCTTTTGTTTCATTAGGTAAAATTATCTATTCACTCCTACGTTTTTACCCCTTTTTTCCCTAAATAGTTAATCCCATTATGAAAGTGAAAAAATTAACAGTTCGGTATCAGGATTTCAAAACAAGGTTTAAACTAATGTTTCAGTTTTTGTTTGGTATCTGAATCCAAACTCAGTTACCAAACAAAGTCTAGAAACTACGATTTTAGCTTATGTTTGGTATCAGAACTAAAGTTTAGTTACTAAACAAAGTTCAGAATCATAGTTTAAACTCAGAATTTGAGTTCTTGTTTGGGACTACGGTTTATATTAAATTTTCCCACAACAATCGTTGTAGATGCTAATTTTAAAATTTCTTGTTACCATTAATTTAAGTTAATGGTAAAATTCTTTTTGATGATTTTATTTTCCTTTTTATAATTGTAGTTTAAAATTTTTTTTTTTAACAAGGTTACCTTTTTTCTTTTCTTTTTTTAAAGGGGCATACTATTTGCAGTAATATTTTTCTGTGAAAAGTCTATTTTGCCCTTTAGCTAAAAAAAAAACTCTTTTTTACTTTTCATATTATACGGTAAGTAAACAATCTATACATTTTTTAACGTAAAGTTTGTTTGTTAACAGAAAAAACCTCTGTCTGTCCCGAGATTGTGCCAACAAAACCCAAAAAATAGAAAAAATTTTGCCAGAAATCTCGCAATTGACAAAAATATATTCCAAAATCCCGCCCCCTATTTGCAGGAACATTACCAAAATTCCGCCCAAAGTGGGCGGTATTTTGATCAAATACTGCTCGGGTGGTATTTTGATCCAAAATACCGCCCACTTTGGTTGGTAATTTGGAAGAAAATCCCGGGTCTCGCCCCCTAACATTTTTAAGTTGGATCCGCGAAAGCTGTAATTGGATTAAGTTGTCTTTGATACCACGTTAGAAATGTTAGAATTTCAAAAGAGAAAAAAGAACATGAAGAATGTATAGATTATTATTATTTTTTTTGGTTAAAAAACCAATTTTACGTACAAAAAATGTATAGATTATTTACTTATTGTGTAATATGGATTGTCCTCGTGACTATCGGCCATAATTAGAGTGAAAAAGATTTCTTTTATTTTTTTAAAAACCTAAGGGGCATTATAGACTTTTCACAGGAAAATGTTACTGCAAATAGTAAAAATGTTACTGCAAATAACAATTCCATTTTTAGGAAATTGGGCGCTATTTTGCAAGATATAATATTTTCCTACCCTTATACATATATTACAATAAAATGAGTGTAATCCCACTTGATAAATACAAGTACACAATCATGCGAATATTACATTAAGATAACATTTTAGTCATTGTTTTTCATAAGATTCAAATATCCTTATCATTAACCATTAAATACAACCGGGCGTTTTCAGTCTCATGTTCAAATTTAATCGTACAATTGGCCAAAATAACTACAATAGTACATGCTTTTATTATAGTGAATATTTTAATTCTACCGTACTTGCTACTCATTATTCCATAACGCATCCGCCATTTGCTATACACCCCATTCTCCTTGTACATGTTGTGAGTAGTCTACTTGCGCGACCTCAATATCCAAAGACGATTGTCATTCATCGCCATTGATCCCTAATGTTTCACCCAATTAAAATTCAGCAAAAATAGCATCATCGGGATTGTGGTCCTTTATCAGATTGTTTATTGTACAACAAGCAATGACAAATTCTGCTTGTGCTCGCAACTCGTATGCGTACATTGGTCCCTTAAGAAAATGAAACATCCTTTTAAGAACTCCAAATACCCTCTCCACAACATTTATAACAGATGCATATTTATGATTAAATTTCTGTTGGGGCAAACGAAAATTTTGGCCACTACCACGATGTTCATTATGGTGACAATCAAATCTCCTAAAATGAACAAGAAATCCAGGCATGTTTCTGTAAGCAGAATCTACCATATAATACTTTCCTTTTGGTGGCATTGGGAATTGACCTGTCATTAGTGATTACTTCTTATAGTACTGTCACATCGTGTGCACTGTCTCCGTAACCAGCGTATACAAAGATGAAGCGCATGTCATGATCTACAACTGCTAGTACATTTGGGCTAATAACACCATGTCTATTGCAAAACTGGTCTCTCAGTCGTGCATCTATTAGTGCCTCAATATGCGTACCATCGATAGCCCCGACACAATCCTACGTAAAAAACTAAGATTATAAAACAACTCATAGTTTATACTAAAGTATACTTACAATTATATAAAAACAAAACAACCACCTTGAAGTAAGGAAACAATCTTCTATCACTCCGAATCCTAGAATGAACTTGATTTCGATAACGTGGCCGAATTATGTACCTGCTCATTTTGCATATGGCCTTACGCACATCAGTGACAATGCGACAAACTGTCTCAGAGGAATGTTGAAATCGATCCATAAGTCACGCATTATTTTATCATATGCAACTAGTTGAAGAAACATGAGCAAAGCCTTATCATAATCAACACCCTTTGTTCCTACAGTAAAATAATCACTCTCCTTCAGTGCATCACATAGGATGTAAAATGTTGCGTGGTTCAATCGAGTTGTCTCATACAAATTTTTGGGGTGGCCATTCAGAATTTCAGCCGTATATTCCTCACCCGTCAATTTTGAAGTACGCTGTGAAACCTGATTGGCTTGTTCCCACTGCCAACATAGCTCTAAAAATTGGTAATCCAACTCATCCCAACTGTCATCATCCTTCAAATCATCATCATCTTCAGTGAAGTGAACAGGACATTGAGGTTGTGGTTCATCCATCAAATCCCTGAATAGGCAAACAAAAAATGCGAACATTATATCGAAAGATACAAAACATAATTTAGAGATCATCATAATTCCAATTGATAAAACATAATGTAAATAGAAACTTATTATTTTTACCTCCTTACATCACATATGTAGTATACGATATAATAATAAAACTAATTGATGTATACTAATTCATAATTCAAACCGAATTCAACATAATTCCCCTATCTATTTATAGTTTTAACTGAAAACAATCCATCGCAGATTATCATAAATATCAAACTAAACTCTTAGTTAAAATATGGAATACTATCAACCTATAATTTCAAATCAGTATATTACTATCAAATATAATCAAACACTGCTGAAAATCATACTCCAACTGAAACAAATCCCTAACACCCTACCATATATAAACAATATAGATATATCCAACAATTCATACTCCTAATGTTGAACTATGCATCCAACCCACAAATCTACTTATTACAATCAAAAGGTTCCAAACAAGACATCTATTGAACTTATATAAAAAAAAGCACAAACTACAATAGTTCAAATCGAATAGAAGTTACGCTTTCATGAACATCCAAGGCATCTACTTTAAAAGTATAAAATTTCAATGGTTTTAACCCTCTCATTCCAAGGAATTCACAAACAAGCGCCTCATTTCTTCGCTCATTCCTAGGAAAATGGATGCGTTATGAGGTTCAGCGCCAATATATTCAACTGCTTTTAACCATTTATTATTCAGAAGTATCATTTTTTCTAACACTGCCATGGCCTCAGTTCCCACATCCATTTGCCCAATTTGGCGGTTTGTCAATTAATTGAAATTTTGAATGCTTGCTGCTACAGAGCCATCCTCCTTACTCCTTTGGGAAGTGCTGGACATTATTTTCGACACCCAAGAAGGGTCATCATCGATAGGCCTCTTACCCTTGCTCTTGTCTTAAATGACTGAACTGTCGTTGTCATTGATGTGACGAAAAAATAGGCCTTCAGGTGGTGCTTCTCATGGCCCAGTAAAACTTCTCGAAAAGTAAGGCCCAATCTGAATGAAGCTTCACTGCGAAGAGAAATGAACAAGCTGGGAACCGATCTGGACAGCTCGGATCAGCAAGGATGGTGGGGAGGGGTGATTCCCACTGTTCCGGTGATAACTGTGGATTGATCAAGAGAAAAGCGGAGCTTTCCCCCCTGTATAAGCTCCGACGGTCAAGTTAGAAGGATTGGAGAAGATAAACAGTATTGACAATAGCTCAAATGGTAAAAATTGCGTACCTTATTAAGTCTCAAGACTGAGTATATATACCTCCAAGTTGAAATGTGTCCGTTGAATCCTCATGATTGACCTGTTCACCTGCTCCTTCTGTTTAGCGTGGCGTGGACGCTACTGTCTTGACCGGATTTCATGGGTTTCTTCCTCTCTTAGAAGATCTGGAAATCTCTGCATGTATTTGAAAAGATATACCTACTCTATGATAATTTTCACCTATTGTGTCAGTGAAACAATGTATTCCGATCTAACTTATCTTAGCTCGGTTAGGCCGATTATCATGATATAAACGTGAGGAACTAATCCAGGCATTCTAAAGTCTAAGGTCCGACCTAACCCTTTTCGAGACATACTGTCCGGCTCGATTTTACGGTTTTGACCGACCTATGCTTGTAACTGAAATACTACTTGGCTTGGTGTGGATGATCTATCCGACCTAAGCGGGGTCCTGGGCTTTCCATGCGTCTTTTTGTCTCTCACTGTATCTTTGTTTTAGTCGCCCAATGGAGCTTCAATTTTATGCACACCAACAAGTCCCCCCAGTATTAGGTTTTACCGCTCTAAAACTTAATACTCTGTGTTTTTGCGAGCTAAAACTTTGCCTAAGTATTTATCATGTATTCCCCGATATCAGTCTGAGCCAATTTTCCGAGCTAAAGTGTGATATTTACTATGTTTTACTAAGCCAAAAACGTGACTAAGGCATTTGTCAAGTGTCCATACGACCTATGTTCAGATTCATCTTTAAAGTTTTTCTCCCGACCTATAGATTATCGAATATGACAAAAATGCGAGACATGACTAAGAAATCCGACCTAAAGAGAATATCGTGTCATGCATAGGTAATAATTGCAGTACTGACCCATAGAAGTTGAACAGAATATCGAATAAATCAATAAATGCAGCAATAAAGGCGTACCTTTGCGTTACACGAAATCTGGCTTTTGAAGGGTCGGGACGTGACAGGGCACGTCTTCATGACTATTAAGGCAACTGGTACGACTTTCCACGCCTTTACTAACCTCGAGGTGGCATTAAAGGTTGCAATGATTGGCTTGCCCGTGTCCATTCGATCTCCCCGAGGCTTCCCTATAAAAGCCTTAGAAGTTGGCATTTGACACCATTACATTATTCGCATCCTGAAAAGAGAAAAGAAAAACTTTGTGCTCTCCTTCCTCTCGCCGAAGTGGTTGTTCCTTGCCGGAGTCCGTCGGTGTCGTCTTCCCGCTCTGCTGCATCTGTCCGCCAGTTGCTTCGCCGTCGCCACTGCTCTGTCGCCGTGACTCGCGCCTTTGTTCGATCGACTGTAATGGCTTCAGAAAAGAGTTCCGGCACCGGAGCATCTCGCCAAAACCCCTCCTCAGGTCAGTCCGCCCTTTTTCTTTCTTTTTACAAATGGATTGCTGGTTTAGCTATGAATTTCTGGAAATGTTGATGCATGAGCCCTCCGTAGGATCTGTTATCTGAATTTATGCATGATTCTAGTGCCTTTTTTACTGCTTCCTGTAGATACGGCCGCCCCATATGACTTTCATCCCATAGAAATAGCTTCCGAGCTTACTAGGGTAGAACTAGAAAACCTAGAGTTGACCCACTGCCTTGACCCATCTATCCAAACCCGTTTGCCCACACCCGAGGAAAGGACAACTAGCACTTCTAAGGGTTGGGTCGGGATATACGAATATCACATAAAATTCGGGCTAAGGTTTCCGGCCCCAGATTTTTTAAACGAGCTATGCGATTACCTAGAAATCGGGCTAAGCCAATTAGTACCCAACGCCCTTAGATTTTTGGTGGGGTTTATGGTTGTTTGCTTCGGGGCTAGGATCCGACCTACCGTAGATTTGTTCTTCCAATTCTACACCGTCCGCCAGTATCCTTATGGGCAGGGGTGGGTGTCGTTCCAAAAACGTAGAAATGGGCCCATACTTATAACCGACTCCCCCGATACTAACAAATATTGGAGGGCGAGGTTCTTTATGGTGAAGGCCGATGAAGCAAATCTCCCTTGCCGTTGGTCAAAATTTATAGTGACGACGGATCAAACCGAGATAAGTCTAACCCCGTAGTGCAGTCGGACTATAAGGCGTTAAGGTCTTTCACCAGCTCGGAAAAATACTCAGTTAAGTACCCTTCAGAGGGCCTTCTGGTCTGGGCCGGGCTGAGCCAAGCCCCCGATGTAGAGGAAGAATGTAAATACCTGTCTCGGATCTCTTATTTTTCGTCTTCTCATCCTTCATAGATCGGTGATTCTGATCTTTATATGTTGTTTGTTTTCAGGTGGGTCCAGCGGGTTTGGCCGGAAGAAGAAGTCCAACAAGCCAGCAGCGGCTTCGGGGTCTTCGAAGAGACCTGCTGAGATTGACCTGACGGAGGAAGTTGAGGTTGCTGATCCTCCCAGCTCAGCCCTAGTACCTCGGGCTACAAAGAAAAGCAGGCCGACCCCTGCAGAGGTTCAGAAGGCCAAAGCTGCTAAGGCCCCTCAACTGTTGACGGATTCCTCCATGGGATCCGAGCTACCGAGCCCAGACGAACTGTTGGGGCAAGTGGACCCGTTGTCCAGGGAAAGGGTCATATTGTTAAAGGAGCAAAGGGAGAGACCGAGCTCCCTAGCCCGGCCTATGCATCAGTCTCATTTGGTAGAGCCTCAACCTGAGGACGTTAGGCCCTACACGGAGTTGGTGACTGAATCCCATAGCTCCCTTGTGGAGATCGTGGAGATGAGCGGCCAGATGAGAAAAACTATTGAACAGCTGGCACAGCAAGAGGCCATTCTGGCTTCACACATAAAAAGGGTAAGCTTCGAAACTCATAGTTAATTATTGAGAATAAATGATTACCTCGTGATACTTTTATAATACCCTTGATCGGTTTTTGCAGGTCGGCATAAATTACGCAGCTACGGCTAAGAGGACGATAGCTTTGGACATTTTGGCCCAAAGCTACGAGCAAGAGAGGTCGAAGAAGCTGGTCGAGGCAATCGAAGACTTGGAGATAAAGCTGGGGGTCGAGTCAGGCAAAGTAACGAAGCTCCAGGCCACCAACACTGAGCTCTTTTCAGAAAACCAAGAGCTCTGTACAAAGGCCAGTCAGCTGGAAATAAAGAATCAGGGCTTGGAGGCTGAAGTGGCCGCCTTGAAGAAAGAGAAGGCCGCCCTGGAGGAAGAGAAGGCTGCCTTGCTGAAGGCCGCGGAGGAGGAGGCAAGGAAATCTGCCGAGCTGCTCCGCCCGCAGAGGTCGAAGCGGCGCGCCAGGCTGCTTTAATCTCTTTTAAGGAGGGGCCACTGCTGGACCTGATGAACTGGCGCTTCTTGGAACTGATTCAGTGCGGGTATACTTTGTGCTGGGATGAGCTGAAAGGTTCCAGGTCGGTGGAAGGCGTTCCTACGGATTCCATGGCCTAGACTTCTTTGCTTCCTCAGGGTCGTGATCCTTTTGATATGGTTGAGGAGATCAAGCAGGAATGCCAAGCTAATGGTGTCCCTTTACCGGAGAATGCAGAAGAAGACCCCGAGGCCGACCCCCAGGAGGCAGCCGATGAAGAATCGACCTCCCAAGCTCCTCCATCCTAGCTTTTTCTTGTATTTTTCTTTGTTAGAAAATTTTTGTAACCTTTGATTGAAATAGCTTTGTATTGGCCCATGCTTTGAATAAATACCTTCTTTTTTCTTCTTTTGTCATCTTAAATTTGATACTCTTCCCGACTTTGACTCTAACTGCTTCATAGATAGTATTTTCTTAAGTGTACTGCGTTCCAACCCTGCGGAATCAGCTGTCCTTGTAAATCTTCCAAAACATAACTCTCAGTAGGTCGGGCTTCGATCACCCGGTAAGGCCCTTCCCAATTAGATACTAACTTGCCATGTTCTTGCGGTTTGCTGATAGCTCGGTTTTGTAAAACTAAGTCTCCTGGTACAAAGGCCCGATGTTTGACCCGAGCGTCATAGTGTTGCCGAACTAAATTTTTGTAATTTAGTTGGTGTACATATAAGTGTCCCGAGCTTCTTCCATCAAGTCCAAGCTAAGCTCCAAGTTTTTCTGATTCTGGTCCCTTTCGAAGTGCATGACTCGGGGGGCACCACTTTGTATTTCTGGGGGGATAACAGCATTGACTCCAAAGGCTAGCTCGAAAGGGGTCTTCCCCGTAGCCGATTTAGGCGTAGTCCGGTGGCACCATAGCACATGAGGCAGCTGTTCTACCCAATTCTTGCCCTTATCTTCTAACCTGGTTTTTAACCCGTGCAACAAAGTTCGGTTTGTGAGCTCCACTTGCCCATTTGCCGGAGGACGAGCTACAGATGCGAAACGTTGGGTGATACCAAGCTTTGAACACAAGGCTGTGAACTCCTTGGATTCGAACTGGGTCCCATTGTCCGAGATAACCGAGTTAGGCACGGCGAACCGACAGATGACTTGTCTCCAAAGAAACCGAGCTACCGTTCGCCCGGTAATGTTTGTCAAGGCCTCGGTTTTTACCCATTTTGTGAAATAGTCTATGGCCACAACAAGATAATGACAAAAATCGATCTTAGGAAATGGCCCCATAAGATCTATCCCCCATTCCGCGAAAGGCCAAGGGGCAATTATCCCCGTAAAGCTGGAGGCTGGCAATCTGTGAATTGTCGCATTGTGTTGGCAACTGCGACAATGTTGAACATATTCTACTGCTTCTTGGAATAATCGGGGGCAATAAAACCCAGCCCCAATTATTTTTTTGGCCAAATTCTGAGCCCAAATGTGAGACCCACAGTATCCTTGATGTACTTCTTTTAGCACGGCTTCTGCTTCTCCCGAATCCAAGCACTTTAGTAAGGGCATCAAGAAACCCTTTTTATACAGATCCTCCCCGACTATTTGTTAAAGTTCGGCCTTCCTTCGTATTTGTTGTGCTTCCTTTCGTGAATCTGATAAAGTACCATTTTGTAAATACTGCCATAAAGGAAATCTCCAATCCCGACCTTCACTTATGGACATGATTGCTGGTTCGGCTGTACTCCCGGTCTGTACTTCTTCTACTAGAACGCTTTTAGTCAGATGAGAGAAAACCGAAGAAGCCAATTTGGACAAGGCATCTGCATTTGTGTTTTTATTTCGTGGGACCCGTTCTATAGTCCATTTTGGAAAAATTTTCAGCTGCTGCTGCACTAGTGCTAGATATTCCTCCATTTGCCGATCCTTAGCCTTATACTCCCCCAAAATTTGTTTAACTACAAGCTGGGAGTCTGAACAAATTTTTAAACTTCTGACCCCCAGTTTCTGAGCTAATTTTAGACCGGCTATCATGGCTTCGTATTCTGCTTCATTATTGGTGGCCATAAAACAGAATCGTAGAGCATAAGTGTGGACTTCCCCAACTGGGCTGGTGAGGATGATCCCCGTATCCGATCCTGACTGGCTGGAGGCACCATCGACGTAGAGTGTCCATGAATCATCACCTTTTGCCACGGTTAAAAGAAGATCGGTTTCTTGTGACGGGCCAGGCATGCCTTCCTGGGTGTCGGATACTCCTTCAGCTATGAAATCTGCTAGTACTTGCCCTTTGACTGCGGTGCAAGGGGCAAAGGTGATGTCATACTCCCCCAATTCGATGGCCATTTGGTGAGACGACCAGAAACCCTTGCTTTTTGCAAGACGGCCTTAAGAGGTGCGTCGGTATAGATGGTGACTCCATGGGAGTTGAAATAAGGTCGGAGACGTCGTGTGGAGTGGACTAGAGCCAAGACCAATTTTTCCAGGCTGGAGTAATTTTTTTCTACTGTCTGCAAAACTTTGCTAACAAAATAGATGGGTCTTTGAACCCGGTTATCTTCTCGAAGCAAAACCGAGCTAATTACTGAGTCAGTAGTAGCTATATACATGTATAATTGTTCTCCGGGAATTGGCATGGTTAGAGATGGTAAAGAAGCTAAATATGTTTTTAGTTGTTCAAAAGCAGTTTGGCATTCCGAGGTCCATGCAAATTTATCTGTTTTCTTTAAAACGCTAAAAAATGGTAAGGCTCGCTCTGCCGACCGAGCTAAAAACCGATTCAAGGCTGCTAGTCTACCCGTTAATTGTTGTACTTCACGAATTGATCTAGGTGGATGCATTTGCAGGACAGCTTCTACTTTCTTTGGATTAACCGAAATACCCCATTCAGAAACCATGTACCCGAAGTAGCCCAAATACACATTTTTTCGGATTTAGCCTTAATTGATATTGGACTAGAGTTTCAAGTGTTTCACGTAAATCAAACAGATAGGCAGATTCATCCTTACTTTTAACAAGCAAATCATCAATATATGCTTCCATGTTCCGACCTAACTGGTTTTTGAAAATTTTATTTATCAAACGCTGAAAAGTAGCTCCGGCATTTTTCAAACCGAAAGGCATAGTAATAAAGCAATAAGTACCTTTATCCGTGATGAAAGATGTTTTTTCCTCGTCTTCTTTAGCCATGAAGATCTGGTGATAGCCCTTGTAAGCATCCAAGAAGTTAAGGAAGCGGAATCCAACTATGGCGTCGACCAGAACGTCGATCAAAGGTAGGGGGAACCGGTCTTTGGGGCAGGCTTTGTTTAGGTCGGTAAAATCTATGCATATACGCCACGAACCATCGGGCTTGGGAACCAACACAGGGTTAGCTAGCCATTTAGGATAATCTACTTCTCGAACGATACGTACCTCTAATAGGGCGTTGACTTCGATCTCCACGTATTTACATGCGTTCTCCTCCGAGGTTACGTTTTCGTTGACGAACCGGCCTATGATTGGCATCAATGGACAGCCTGTGTTCAATGATATTTCGAGAAATGCCAGGCATGTCTTCTGGACCCCAAGCAAAGACTTCCGCAAACTCACGCAAAAGGTTAAGTAAATCATGTTGTAACTGAGGAGGTAAATCATCCCCAATTTTAATTACCTTGTTTGGACCGGCGGCTAGGGGGATGATCTTCACCTCAGCCCCTGCTTCAATGGACCAGTCTGAGCTACCTGTCAGGTTGGTGATGTTAATGGAATGAGTAATATTTTCTGGGAGGGTGGGCGGCGAAGCTCGAGGCGTGGAGGTCGGAAGGACCGCAGAGGCAACTTTTGATTTTCGATCCATTGGTGTCGGTTCCCTTAGGGAAGCCGTGTAACATTGCTTAGCCTGTATGACATCACAACGAAGAGTAGCTATCCCACCCATGGTGGGGAATTTTAAAAGCATATGCATGGTAGAAGTAATGGACTGGAACTGATTTAATCCAAGCCGACCTAGGTATACATTATATGGTGATGGTTCATCAATGACCACGAAGTCTATGGTTTCTGTACGTTTTAGCTGCCCAGCTATTAACGTGACCGGAATGCTCAACTGTCCTACAGGGATAACATGGTGGTTGCCAAAACCAATCAAGGGTGTACGTACTGAGTTTAACTGTGCCTTATGTAACTGACATCCTGCCAATGCTTTGGTAGTAATTATATTACTAGAGCTACCCGTGTCTAGCAATGTCCTACGTACTTGATAATTAGAAATATAACAATCGATCACTAGCGGATCATCACAATTGTAAGGCAAGAAGATGTCACTGTCATCAAAAGTAATTACTGGTGCCATGGCTTCCGCTTTACGCTTACCTAAAACGTTGTTTCTTTGTCGATATACCTGTTTTCTTTCGCGATTAGAGTTGCCCTGGGTCGGTTCTCCAGCCCCGGTGTTTGGGGCTCGGAGGTCGGGTTGGGGACATTCGCGGGCAAAATGACCGGGTTCCCCACACCGGTAGCATCCGGTAGGTCGCTCCCGGGTTGCTGAAGCCGCAGGTTTGGGCAAAGGCGCCACTTGTGTATATTGGAGCAGTTTTCCAGCTTGAATAAGTTTAGCTATCTCTGCAGCCAAAGCTCGACAATCATTAGTGTTGTGACCAATGTGCTTATGATAGTTACAATACCTGCCTGGATTGAGCCGATCTGTGGGACCCGTCATGGGACGGGCTGGGGGTAGCAACCCTTGATGCTGGATGACCGCGTATATGTCGGCTCGTGGAACGGAGAAAGGCTCGACCACCTGCACAGCGTTAACACTTACCCCGGTCTTCGGGATAAGGTTAGTAGTATTCACAAAGTTTAGCTTCTTATTTCCTCCCGGGGGAGGAATTGGGGAAGAAGCTTTTCTCTTACCGTATAGGTCGGAACAACCTCTCTCCGTTCCTGTTTTATAGCTGCAGCATCCTCAATAACAGCAAAGTTAACAGCAGTAACCATCATTTCAAAATAGGAGTGTGGGGGTCGGATGACGAGTTCAGTAGCTAAAGGTCCCGACCTTAACCCGTTAATAAACGACCCCATCATAATTCTATCATATTTTTCATGACATTGTCTAGATTCTACGTTAAATCGGTCTATGTAGGCTTGCAACTCTTCCCCTACCCTTTGAGTTATATTCATCAAATGTGAGATAGGTTTGGATAGTATCTTGTTACCTATAAAATTAGCCAAAAACAAATCACCGAATTGATCTAACGAATGAATGGAGTTTCGAGGCAGGGTACAATACCAATTTATAGCTTGACCTTTAAGAGTCAAATGGAAAGTCATGCAACAGTTGGCATCAGATAAGTTGGCGGCATCCATCACACTCATGCATTGCATCCAGTGAGCCGTGGGGTCGGTAGTCCCGTCATACTTATCGACCTTACCTAAACCTCTGTAACCTAGGGGGAACGGCGCTGTTTGGATTTCCCAGCCGAATGGATGAGACACCCGAGAAGTGGGCCCGGCTCGTCCCAACTGCGCATATCCGGATCCAGAAAGGATTGTTTGACCGATCTGGGCGTATCCGGCTTGGCCATGGGGGTATCCCTCTAGTCCGGGATAAGCAGGTAGCGATCCTCCGGCTGCGAAGTTCCCTGCGCTAGGCCCGGGATAATAGGTCGGGTTAAGTAAGGGAGAGTATGCTGTGGGGGGTTGCATGGCTCGGCTGGTGCCTATGCCATAGTGTTGAAACTGAGCTGGGTTTGACGGAGCTTGGTATCCGGGGTAATAGCCTGGCTGACCTATCTGATTTGTCTGTGGGCCCAGACCAGGCTGATCTAACTGGTTCATCTACTGTCCTAACATTGGGAAAGGCAGGCCCGACATGAAGGGTAATTATTGAGCTGAGCGGCAGGGACCATGAAAGGAGCTGGGAAGGTAGGAGTGACCTGGGTATGGGCTAGGGTGGTATAAACAGGAGGTGCAGTAGAAAGGGTAGGAAGACCGGCTATGTAATTAGACCCGGCAAAAAGATGAGTTCCCCCAGAGTGTGGAGGGCCTCCTGAAACAGCGATGGACTGGGGGGGGGGGGAGGCTAGACATTAAAACAACGGAGGGATCAGACATGGGGTTGAACAGTGTTCCCGGTGGGGGAATAGTGGGGACCACTTGTGAACTAAAAGGATGTTCCATGTTAATTACATCTGGGGCAGTGGTTGCAATACTTGAAATGGGGAGTTCTATATTGAGAGTAGAGGTAACCGGAATGCTATGGTTTATTAGATGAAACAATTGCGAGAACAAACGGTAAAACTTCTCTCTTTCCGCTTGTTCCTGCTGGGGGGTGAGAGGCTCAACAACGGCGGCGGTAGTTGGTGGATCATTGGGGGGGATAGAAGTGGTGGTGACGGTAGGAACCATAGCGGTTGTAACGATGAGATCAGCAGCGGTGTTAGAAGAAGAAGCACCCACTCCTGAACAATCTTGAGTTTGCGTCATGGTTTCAACAAATTTCTTTAAAAGTGAGGAAAATTTGATGAAATAGTTTTATCAAACGCTCCCCACAGACGGCGCCAGTTGATGTGACGCAAAAATTGGCCTTCAGGTGGTGCTTCTCACGGCCCAGTAAAACTTCTCGAAAAGTAAGGCCCAATCTGAATGAAGCTTCACTGCGAAGAGAAATGAACAAGCTGGAACCGATCTGGACAGCTCGGATCAGCAAGGATGGTGGGGAGGGGTGATTCGCACTGTTCCGGTGATAACTGTGGATTGATCAAGAGAAAACGGGGCTTTCCCCCCTGTATAAGCTCCGACGGTCAAGTTAGAAGGGTTGGAGAAGATAAACAGTATTGACAATAGCTCAAATGGTAAAAATTGTGTACCTTATTAAGTTTCAAGACTGAGTATATATACCTCCAAATTGAAATGTGTCCGTTGAATCCTCATGATTGACCTGTTCACCTGCTCTTTCTGTTTAGCGTGGCGTGGACGCTACTGTCTTGACCGGATTTTATGGGTTTCTTCCTCTCTTAGAAGATCTGGAAATCTCTGCATGTATTTGAAAAGATATACCTACTCTATGACAATTTTCACCTACTGTGTCAGTGAAACAATGTATTCCGATCTAACTTATCTTAGCTCGGTTAGGCCGATTATCATGATATAAACGTGAGGAACTAATCCAGGCATTCTAAAGTCTAAGGTCCGACCTAACCCTTTTCGAGACATACTGTCCGGCTCGGTTTTACGATTTTGACCGACCTATGCTTGTAACTGAAATACTACTTGGCTTGGTGTGGATGATCTATCCGACCTAAGCGGGGTCCTGGGCTTTCCATGCGTCTTTTTGTCTCTCACTGTATCTTTGTTTTAGTCCATTGGGCTAGGCCCAATGGAGGTGCAATTTTAGGCACACCAGTCATCTCCCAAATCAACAGTGTCATCATTATAGGACTGTCTATCATCATCCTCAACTTCATCTTCATCTACCGGAAAATTGGATGCCATTCCATACTTATTATTAGCAGTCTGCTCAGAAAACAGTTCACCCAAAGCTTTAAAGAATGGTAGTGGCTTGTCCTGATATTTGTTTGCTCCAGTAATTACCTAAAAGAGATAAAAGCCATATTAACATTTTGTCTATTTGAACTAAATAGGATAACAAAAAGTGCAAGTATTTAAATTATGAAATGATGAAATACAAGGACTCACACTTTCTAAGGTTTCCCAATCATTAATGGTGAATGTGTTGGTGTTAAGGTCTTATCCAACCCCTGTATATTCTTCGATCCTTTTCCACAATTTCCAATATTTTTTTATCCTATTCACCTTTTCTTTCAAACTTTTCCCTGTTACTACTGTACCTGTTTCTTTCCTCCATTCCGCAGCAATTTCATTCCATTTTACCCCTTTGAAATTCGCACTAGTCTTGTTTAGCGCGAGTTTTTTGGCCTGCATGAGATCAATCAAAAGTTTTTGCATTTTGTTTGGCCATTGCATTTTTAACTGTTCCGATTCAGGATCGCCAGTGACAGTCTTCTCCATTCCCTTTACCAAATAAGTTATACAATAAAATAATCCCCCATTGAGTTCTTGATTACATCGCATAAACTCAACACATATTTCAATTAGTAATTGAAACAATGGAGTATTACCGAATTCAACAAAAAATCAAACAAATAAAATAGTAAACGAACTATATTATACTGACGATATTAGAAGAAATTTTTTTTAGCTATAGTAATTGAGCAAAACTTTTTTCGAGTTGGTGTAGATACGCTCTTGGCTGGTACGAATACACTATTGACTAGTACGGATACACTCCTCTAGATCGTTCTCGTCTTGCAATGAATGTGTTGATGACTCTTTTGTTTCACATTCTATAACAAGCATATGCATCATTAGTATTGTGCGGACCCCCCTCCCCCCACCCTACAAACATATCTCCCAATAAGTTAGGACTTACGTTGTTAATGGGGATTATGTCAATCCTACTCTTTATAAGGAAGCAAATATTGGAGATGCAGATCACATACCATAGCCTGTGGAATATTTTGATTCTGACATTAGAACATCCCTTATTAGGTTTCCATTTTCAGCATCAACTATGTACCACAAATATACGGAGACTCAATTGATGGGAGATACATAATCGTAGTATAAGAACTGCGAATACACCAAAAAAACAATATCAACACAGCGGTACTCAACAAATCATCCGAGATTTCTATCCCTTTCAACCTTCATAAACATTAAAACATAAATGCTCAAAACATACATAAATAAAAACTGAATCCTTAACAGATATGCATTCAGATATATAGATCAAGGCATGACACGTACAAAAAATCTTATAAAAATGAATACAAAAACAGATTGCTCAATACAATACAAATTCTCTCTCTTTTTTTTTTAATAAACTAAACAATTGGCTTACATCCAAGGCATGAACCTTGTCCTAAGCTCTATGTGTATTTGTTTTCATGATCTTATTAAATCGGATGCAAAGATAAATTAATGATTCAGACTCAAGCTAAGCAAATGGTGCTGGCAATCTAGGAAGCAAAGTATGGTCATTAAATTTGTTTGTAGAAAACACATGATACTTAAGATAGCTCTTGAGATAAGTATTTGATGACAACTTCTACTTGCAAGCAAAATTGACTAAAACAAGATAGAACATAAGGGTTTTAGTAAAGTACTCTCATTTCCAAACCAAACCTTAATTAATTCATACAAAACATGAAAATTTTCTGATCCATGCAATTACTAATTGATTTTCCAACATAAGACATGAAAATAAAATCAGCAAAATAAAAAGATTAGAAGATACCCAACAAAGAAATAGTGAATTAAATAGACCAGATGCAACTGATCTCTCTTATGGAATATTTTATCTTCAAATGATCCCCCGGCTTGAATAAAGTGTTCCACATGCTGAGATTTGGCTGACCAAAGAAAGAAGTTGCAAAATATAAGGAAAACTGAGGTAAGGAGAATGAAAGTTCAGGACTATCCAAGTTTATACCTTGTTTGAGTATGTAAAATAGCCACCCAAAGCATTGTACTCTTTCTTCTACACAACAAGTAGCAAGTTTATCGCACTTTGTCCAGCCTTCTAAGCTCCTGCCTAAGTAGAATAAAAAAACCCAATTTTCAGTCGATAAAATGACATCCACTTTGGTCAAGCGGATAACTTGTAGTCAGCATCAACAAATCTAAATTGATGCCACCGACATAACAGAATGAATAGACAAAACATTGCAACGCAAACTTCCAATGATTTTAAGATAGAATTGACGGTTTAAAATTCCATGAACTGAAGAAATCCATATCAAAATTCGAATAAACAAGCAAAACACGATTCTATCTTCCGTCGAAGATCTAAGCAAGACCTAGCAATTCAAAACCAGCCATACCTATGGGGCGAAATCTAAAGCAGCCTCCGAATCGATGAAGTAATTTTAGAGCTTCATCACAATCCCACCGAAGAAACTACACTCGGAGAAGACGAACTTGGCCGAAGCCAAGAGGAGATGGTCGGCGTTGTACGTTCTCGGAGAGCAAAGCAATTTGTGAAGAAAGGTGAGCAAAGTTTGGTTAGGGTTCTTCGTGTGGCTCTCAATTTGAACGCAAGAAGGGCCTGAAGAAATTTTTGTTCTGCTACAGTGTAGATTGGGGTTCTCAGATTGGAAAAATGGGTTTTGCTCAAGTGATGATTTGGATCGTGGTTTGGGTTAGGACTTGGGCAAACCCAACTGCCAAACAAGATTTAAGATGGGCCCCCACAGAAAATGATCTAAACCATAATTGAAATCTACTTACCAAACAGGGCCTAAAGACTTGGTAGTTTCATCACAAGTTTGATTATAACTGAAGCCAATTCTATTAGGTAATGTTTGACACAATTGAAAAATATGACACGTTAAAATGATATATCCATCTATTTATTTTCTGCAATCGCTACCTCTAAGAAACGAGTCCGGAGTCTCTACCAAAGATAGGGTGTTCAACTCTGTCCAATTGCCAAAACGAAGTCATTTTGGTTAAAACTTTTACCTTCATCAAATTCCTCTCATCTTTTATATACAGCTGGTGAAAACTCAACCCACTTAAACGGCCGTCTTCTCCATCTTCCTCTTCGGGAGTAAACTGACAAAATGATTCAAGAACCCAACAAATTTTTCAGAAAAAACATAACACAGTGAACACACAAAATTTTCCAGTATTTATTCTTGTTCGGTGAAAACTCAACCCAACCAAACGACGTCTTCCCTGTCTTCCTCTTTTTAATAATTTTTTTCCACTCTCATCTCTTTCCGATCGTCACATTGGAACAACCATCCCTAATCTGCTGCTACATCTCTTTTCCTCTCCATCCACCACTGTTCGAAAGCCAGTCGCGTTTGTATTGGGTTTCAGACGAAGAAGAGTGGTAATGACAACGATTATGAAGCCGACGACGACAGAAGAGAACCTGAAGACTGAAGCAGCAAAGACACGACCTAGATGGGATGAAATTTAGAAGATCTACATCCTTTCCCCTTATAATTTGGAAGTTGACACCCTACAATCTCTTCTCTCTTGAGTTTTTATTTATTTATGGTCAGATGCGATTGTAATTTATTTATGCCATTGAATCTTGGCGCGGCTAGCATTTTATATTTCAATACACGAGTACTACTGGAAAATTTTTGGTGTTCATTACGTTATGTTTTTTCTGAAAGATTTGTTGGGTTCTTGAATCATCTTCTCAGATACTCGCGAAGAGGAAGACGGCCGTTTGAATGGGTTGTGTTTTCACCATCCGTAAGTAAAAGATGAGAGACTTGATGAGGGTAAAATTTTAACCAAAACGACGTAGTTTTGAAACTGGGCAGAGTTGGACACCCAATCTTTGGTAGAGGATCCGGACTCCTAAGAAACAACCTCTAAACAACAACTTCTGATAATTTTTTTACACGATTTGCATTTAACACCTAAACAATGATCCATCAATTCATATGTAAATGTAGGGCTGACAATCTCTGACATGACATGAAAATACGACATGAACCACACGATATAAGGGGGTTATGGTTGAGCCTTAGCGGGTTCGCGGGTTATATGGGTCAACCTGAATAATATGAATAATTAAACGGGTAAGGTTAGGGTTGAGAAAGTTGACACGTGAACCCACCAACTTAACTCGATACGAGAAATTTATACTATAACACGAAAACATGACACGAAATGTTTACGTGTTAAATGGGTCGACACGAATAATTAAACAGGTAAAGTTAGTGTTGAAGATGTCAACACAGAAATATGCTAACCCGAATCCTATAACTCGAACACGACACGAATTGTCATCCCTACGTGAATCTCACACTTTAGCAATGATTCATTAGCTCATTTATGACCATACTGGTCACCCCGAAATTTGTGCATAACAAATTTGGTTGAAATTTTGTAGTTTTAGAATCTTAATTCACAAAAAATAATAAAAATAATAATTAATAAAGTGCTACTATCAAATTTAGTCCATACTCTTCCAAATTGTACAATTTAGTTCATATTTTTTAAAAATTTGACCATTTTAATTCAACAGTTCTTGTAATCCAAAAAATAAAAATTAAAAAAATTCAACAGTTATGCAATAGCTCTAATCAACTAACAGTCAAATAGGAGTTTGATTAATGGTCAGATGTGTAAATCGATTTGTTCGAGTATAATTTTCTGTTAGTTAGACTCAAATTGCAAAGAAAAAAAAAAGAAATTAAAAGAAATATAGAGTAGATTAACCTTGTTTTAATAATGTGTCTTGGCGTTTCAAAAAAGAAAAAAAGAATGTATCTTGTACGATCGTTTGATTGTTCAAGCACGATATTTTAACAATTAAATTTGATATGCTTATTTTTATCAATAAACGCAAACATATCAATTTTAGTCTAAAATTATCGCGTGTGTATTATAGGACCCCGTTTGTTATCATGTGATTTTAAAATATGTTTTTAGAAAATAACTTTCCATGTAAAAAGTGTATTGAAAAGCTAAAATGTATAATTAAATAATATGTAATTATATTAAAAATAAAAAAATATTTTAATATCTTAAATTTACTATAAAAATAAAACTAAAATACAAAGAAAATCTATCAAAACGAAGGAGGCCACAAAAATACACGTCTTAAATTTACCTTATCATTTATGAAATTTTGTTGTTGGTGATGTATATCGGTAATGAACATAACCTATAATATATTTCATATTAAATTTAATACATATATTTCTAACATATCAATTTTAATTGCTGGTGTATCGCAAAAATATTAAAACAATGAGTATTATATGTTGTGTGCCTATTACTTATAAGACCAGAAGTATCGTATATAGTGGTTAAAGAAAACACATCAATTTTGCCATTTAATATATCGTTTATTATTTTTAAATACACCATCTTACTATTTAATTACGCATTATTTACACTTTGAATATAAATTTTCCGTTAAAAATCTATTTCTCAAAATATATTTTAAAAAGGTGCTATACACAAGCCTATTGTAATTAGAAAGTTTCTCCTTCTTTTTCCCGTTTCTTTTTTACTGGTACATTACCAAAATCTCCATGGTCTTTAGACCCAAAAAGTTTGTAATTTTTTTGGATAAGTTTTACGTTACAATTGAACCTAATTTATGTACTCAGAGGAAAACAGTGCTAAGGTTGAATTTACTCCCTTCGTCCCACTCAAAAAGTCAACTTTAAAAAAAATATATATCTCATTTAAAAATTTTATTTTAAATTTATTTACATTACATACACCTACAAATATAATAATGTGTGAGTCACAATTAACCCTTATTTCTAAAATAAGGATTTAAGTAGAAAATATGGTGATAAATTACTTATTTTAAGTGTTGTACCTCACAACATATAATAAATTGTACACATTTCAAAGTAGACTCTTTGAGTGGAACGAAGAGAGTATTTATTAGAGGGATTTTAAGAGAGACTTTGAAAAATATAATTAAAAAATATATGTTTTTAAAAACCATAAAAGAAAATGGGTGAAAAGAAAATTTATTTTCAAAAACTAAATTCAAAAAGAGAATTTAAAAAATAACAGTTTAGCATAGTAAATACAATATCATTAAGAGACAAAAAAATAGTTTTGAAAAACTATATATTGGAAACATATTTTTTTAGTCCATACCAAATAAGGTATGAGTAGTGAAACAATTTTTTGAAATTAAGAGGGCGTATGGTTTAAAATTGAGGATCGAAATGAGAATGAATTTGTAGTAGGATGGAACAAGAATATGTTGAGTCATTCCAAAAAAAAAAAAAAAAATGCTATTTGGTTTAACTCCTTTACTGGGTATCAAAATGCACTGAAACCATTTAAAATACAGCTAAGCTAAGTTACATATGATAATTTTATCAGTAATATAAAGCTTTAATTCTAAGAACTAAGTAATTATTTTTATGATCTTGTCTAGAAGATTGTAAAATATTACCGTATTTGGTTTAATTGTTGAAAGTGGCATTTTTTTTTCTTTTTTTTAGAAAGAAATTTGTTTTTTGAAAAAAAAACCAAAGAAAGTTAAAAAAAAAATCGTAAAATATAAATAAGGGCATGTTCTTTTTGTTTCGTTTTGAAAACGGTTTTGGTTTCAACAGTAAATTTAATATATTTTAATCATATTCCATCATTTTCAATATAACTTTTTACTATTCAGCATCTACTTTTTATATTATAAAACTATTTTTCAAAATTTGTTTTCAAAACCGTTTTCAAAACGTTCAAAAAGAACAAGCCAAGGTACACACCAGAGATAATAAGGAAGAGAGGCAAATGAAAAAATAAAAGAAAGAATAAGGTAAAAACATAAATAAATATTAAAGCAAAAAAGAAAAAAAAAAAAAAAAGAAGAGAGAGAGTCAAATAGTAAGGGATAATTTCTTTTTATTTGAATTTTATTACTAAATCTCTATTCACAAATACATTAATTAAACATCTATTTTTTTCCTATCAATACACTCTTTAATTTTCAAACCAACATACCAAAAATTAGGGGTGAGCAATCACTGTTACCCGACCCGACCCCCGGTTGGTCGGGTCGGGTTTCCGGACCGGGCGGACTTTTTTTTTTTTTTTTTTCGGGTTCCTTCCCCTCCAAATTGTACTTCCTAAATGTATGAATAGAACACATTTTACTATGCCACAAATTCTACCATTCAACCACCAAATCAAAACAAAAAAGCAAGCAACACTCTCCAGTAACTAGGTGAATCAAATTAGTTGCTGACAAAAAATGAATACCAGAGATCTACAAATTAAAGAAATGAAGATTACATACTACATACTGTACTGACATTCACAATTTAAATGTTCCCCAAACGATTCACAGAAAAACTAAAAATGGAAGCAAAAAGAGGAAGCAGTGTACAGATGCATGGTAGGTACTAGTTACAATAGAAGGCAGATGCACAAAGAAATCCCACAACACATATTTTACATGGAAAAGAGCTTCCCATTTGAAGGGCTCTCTGTGAAAGCACTTTCTCAAGACTCTTTTGATCACAAGACTCCATTTTTATTTGAACTTGAGCGGTGCTCAATTTTCCCAATCAACAAAACCCTTCAGAGATGATAACCCATCCCATCTTTTTTTAAAATTTTAATTTTTAAACAAACACCACTGAGCATTTTACTAAGCATTCTTGGTGATCATGGACCACAGAGCTGGAAAAAAGTGTCTTCCTCGCCAAGTTGTAAAAGTTGTAAACGAAAGCAAAGAATCAGTAACATGAAAAGATTCAACCATCAACCCTGTTTCTTCTTTCCCTTTCACTGCACAATACCTGTAGGATAAAATCAAAAAGCCCATCATAAAGCCAAACTTAATATACTAAAACAGCAGAAATTCAATGGGAAAAATGGGGGAAAAAGAAAAAGGGAAAATCATGCAAATCTTCTTCAGGAGCAGAAACCCATTGGGATGATTAATGGAGAGTATTACTCATAAAAATCCCATCTGTATCTGTGAGAAGAACCGAAATTTTGCTAAAGAAATGAAGAATCAACTGTGAGGACCAGTGCGGCGGTGTAATTTCCAGGTGGTGCAAAACAGAGCAGCCAAGTAGCAAATGGGATGACAATAAAATTGACAAAAGGAAGGAAGAAACCATGCAAAAGAAGACACATGTGCTTTTCATCTCATAACCAGGGAAAAAACAAGAGAAAAAAAAAAAAAAACAACAAAAAGGAAGGAAAGATAAGGCACCGTCTTCTTCTTTCAAAGGAAACTTGTGAACAGAAAAGCAGTGAGTGAGTGAGTGAGTGCATGGGCTCAAAAAAAAAACAGACCAAGAAAGATGCAATTTCTATAGATAATCCCAAAACAAAAAACGCAGGAAAAAGATTCCAAAAAAATTGAGAATCGTGCAAGAACAGAATACCCTTTTGATATTTCAACAAAACAAATGGAAAATAACATAAACATTACCATCATCATCATCATCATCAATGAACATCAACATCATCCCATGAAACATTCACTTCTTAGTTCACAGGGTCCCTGTGAGTGTGTGTGAGTGAGTGTGTGTCTAGTCTACTCTGAGTTGCAAAGAAAATGGACAAAGAAAAGTCTCATTAAAGAATGGAGAGTTGCAATTTGCAAATGTAAGTAATGTGATGGCACTGCCTGTCGTTCTTGCTGGAGATTGTTCCTTTTGTTCATTAATAATAATAATAAAATACAAAGTAGGTGAAATTATGTGTTAATCAACTTTAAAGTTTGATTAAATTAACAAGTTAACCCATCAGTTTTTTTTGTTTTTTTTGTTTCGTTTTTTGGGGGAAGCAGTCTTGACTCTGGTTTGATTAAATTAACAAGTTAACCCATCAGCTGTTTAGTTGTGTGAATCAATCAAACCTCAAAACCACAATCAGTTATAGTCATAATGTCTGAGAGGTCACAGATGATTCAAGGAATATTTGACAGACGCATGATTCAGCAATTTCCACACATTGAAAAGCCAATATGATGCCAGGAGAAAGAATAACATAAAACGTGAGAAAACCGAAAACTAATGAGTACCTTGACAAATCTATGTTTTGCCATTGCCTAAAGTCCAAGCTAGAGAGGATAACAACATGCTTCTTTTGGCTCACAGCAGCAAACTTCGCCAAATTCTTAGCAAAATCAATCATCAAACCCTGTTATATAAACAGTTTCGATTCAGTCACTCTCCAAGTGTTAAGATGGCTATCATACATAAAGAACTCGAACGTTCTTGAATCAATCAGCCTATTTTAGCCTTCAAGTACTCATTCTAGTAAACTCAACTCAAAATGACTGCAACTAAATGAAAATGGTAAAATCCACACTGTGCAGATACCACCTGCTGTGTTTATAAATCACTAACCCAATAACTTCTGAAATTACAAAACACAAAACACCACAGGGATGCATTGGGTTTTCCCTATCAAAGTACCCAATAACTTCCTAACTTTTTCTAAATTACATGAAGTGCAAATATTGTATTGCCAGATGCTTCTTTCTAACTTTTGAATCTTCTAAATTACATGAAGTGAAATTTTCATTGAATTCTCTAAATATATCAATCATAAAATGCAATCATAAAACCCATACAGAGACCTCAAGGTAAAGAACAAAAAACCCAAAAATCCATTGTTTACAAAGCAATGGCTCAGTTTAAGTAAAACCATAGTCATCAATCAAATCAAAACAAAATGCCATCAACAATCTCAATTGCAATTGATTGAAAAAGCTATTCAACCAGTGCGACAGAAACTAAAATCATCCAGCTTACCTATTAAAATCAACCAGTGCGTAAAGAAAACAACAAAATTGAAAAGAGCCCAGATGAAGAGAAGGGTTTAGTTACCCATAAGTTTTCTCCGTCATCCCGCCGCCGCACCGAATTCATCTTTTCCCGGATCTTTTTAGTATTCTCGGAGCAGGTTTTGATGATGAGAGGTGAAGTACAACTGGAGTCAATTGAGGAGCAGGTTTTGATGATGAGAGGTGAAGTACAGCTGGAGTCAATTGAGGACCTCAGTCACGCCAGTGACTCCGATCCTCTGCTTCAACCGCAGCCCCAATCTATAGAATCGTCGTGGTCGTTGGTTTAGGTCAGCTCCGCCAGTGAGATTCGGGAAGCGAATATGGAGGAGCTTGAGTCCGGTTCCTTACCTTCTTGTAGAATTTGCCTTGAATGCGATGAAGCTGGTACTAATTGCTCTAACCCGTGTCAAGGACGGCTCCGACGGAAGTCTTCGATGGTGACGAGGAAGACTGCCGGCGGTTGATAGGGGCGGCTCCGGTGGACGTCCGGAACAGTGGGACGAATGAAGGAGAAGAAAATTTCAGGCTAGGTTATGAATTGCGGGTCGGGATGGGTAATCGTGTTTTGAACTCCTCCCCGACCCGTCCCGAAATTTTGGGGTGTGGAACCGAACCGACCCGAAAAATAGGGTCAATTTCGGGTCGGGTCCGGTTCCAACCCGTGGGTCGACCCGACCCGCGGGTATTTGCTCACCCCTACCAAAAATCACATTAAAACTTCTCTTAAAACGAACACGTTCTTGATGCGAGAAAACAGCACTATAAAAGGGGGCCTAAAAGCTAACCATTCGGCTTGTGCTCAGAGAATCAGAGATTATGATTTGAAGCAGACGAGGCTTCATAGAGAGACTGGGAATTTCTTAAGGGTGGTTGCCCCTCTCTGTTTAGCCGATGAATTTTCATTCCTAACCAACCGCCCTTGCTAAGATTTGGAAATATGGAAACCAATTAACCAATGTTTTTCCAACGAATAAATGCTATGTTTCTGTTCTTGTCTTCCATTTCCTCATAAGAAAGAAGAAAACACCCAAAGAAAAAGAGAAGCAGATTTGAGGCTGTGATGATCGATGGTTTAGTTTCTCTGAGCACGCACATGAAATCTATCTGGGTGTTGAGAAAAAAAGTGGAGGTATCTTGGTTGGGCAAATCCGGAAGGCAAAATTTGGGGAAAATCGGAGATGGGTTTTCTCTTCAAAGATGCAACCGGTTTTAATTTGCAGCCATGGCTGTCCACATTTCTCATTGCCTTTTAGTTTATGTTTGATCTGAGCCTCATTGATTTTTACCAACCTTTTTTCTCTTTCAAAATCTCCAAACTTTTTACTCAAGAGGGGTCCCTTTTTCTTTTCTTTTTTCTTGTTGAAAATGTGGGTTGCCGGGGTGGATTCTACTCCGATCCGATGGAAAGTTTTGGAAACTGTGACTGCGTAAATGACTAATCCGCCTCTGTCATTATTGTCAGTCAGCACTGCATCCCACTATCTAGAAACTCTCCAAATGCGCTTGGGAATTTCCAAAAATGACCAAACCAAACTCTCCAAATCTCACCAGGTGCTAAAGGTTGAAGAAGGAATGACATCATATATAAAACCCCATCCAAAGCCAAACGTCAAAACAGAGCTCAGAGGTGAGCAAGAAAATGAGGCTTTTACAGAGAGATTTCTGGGATTTTCTTAAGGGTGGTTGCCCCTCTCCGTTTAAGCCCGTGAATTTTCTTTTCTTCAACCAACAGCCCTTGTATGTATTGATCTTGGAACCTTCAGTTTCCATGATTCCATGATCGATCAGTAGTACGTACGTACGTATGGCAACTAATCAATCTTTTCTGCTTGCTAAGCTAGCTACATATATTTATACTCCCTCCGTTCTTGTCCCGATCGAATTTGAGGCGGTGATGATGAATGAATCCTCTGAGCTCAATAATTTTCGGAGCATTGAGACAAAGTGGCCGCATCTTGGCTGGGCAAAACCCGGACGGCGGAACTGGGAAATTCATCCCGGAAATGCAACCGGGAAATTTGCAGCCATGGCGGTTCACCCCCTCATTGCCCAAAGCTTAATAGCTTCTCAGATCTGAGCCTCAGTTTAACAATTCACAGTTGATTTCAATCATGGGTGGGTTCAATTTGTGCTTTCCAAATGTAATTTTGTTTACTTCCAAATCCAAACTTTACAATCGGGTCGGACCCATAAAATTCTTTGTCAAAAGTATTTCTCATGATTCCTGCTATAAACCCATCTCAAATCTCTCCAGACAATGGCCAAATCCCCAACAGACGAAAATATATCTAAAGTATTTAGAGAAGAAGAAAATAAGTCAAATCAGACCACACAGAGAAAATTAGATGTACAGAGGCTCAGATCGATAGTAGAATTAGGCAAAGAGGGAGTGACAAAACCGCCATGGCTGCAAATTAGAAACCGGTTGCAAAATCGGACCTTCCCGCATTTGCCTTCCGGTATGCCAAACCAAGATACGGGCCACTTCGCCTCAATTGCCCATTTTTTCGCTCAGAGTTTTCCATCATCACAGCCTCAGATTGATGCTTACCTTTCTCTTGCTTGGCATCTTCTTCTTCTTCCTCTTCTTTTTTATTTAATTTTTTATTTTTGATGTTTGACAGCAGAAAGCAGCAAAAGGTATAGCTAGGAAGCTGTATGATTGAAGGGCTGTTGGTTTGATTAATTAGAGAAAAATAGAAATCATCGGCTGAACAGAGAGGGGCAACCACCCTCAAGAAAATCCCAAATCTCTCTGTCAAGCCTCATTTTTTTTTTTTCACCTTCTTCGCTCTGAGCTCATGAAGATGAACTTTTCTTCGTTGTAACCTTTATATCTCTGTCATTTTACTCCTTTGCTCTTTTTCTTTTGTTTCATTGTGGGCTTGTTTTTAAGTTTTAATTTTGAACTTAATAATAAATTTAATATAATATAATTAATTTTTATTATTTATAATACAGTTTTTTTATTATTTAATTATTTATTTTTACATTTTTAATACATATTTTATATTATAAAATTATTTTTTTTAAATAAAAAATTAACCCAATAAAAAAGAATAGGCCCTAAGTGAAAATATCTATTACTTTTACGGTTTTACCCCCTTCTTCCCCTAAATAGGTAATCCAATCTTGAAAGTAAAAATAGATAAATGGGGACAATGTCTATTGTAAGAACGTTGGACTGTTCAGTCATGATATTTTAACAACAAAATTTAATTTGCGTATTTTCAATATAAAATATGAGTACTATAAAATAAAAAGTTGTTTGACCGTAGATATATCAATTTTGGTCTAAAGTAACGCGTTGCTATAAATTTTTGGACTTGGATTGATTTTGGCCTTTAGTTTAACTATTGATGTATTGCGATAATAAACTTAATCAATTTTAGGGCAGAAAATATCAAATGTAATGAGGAGAAAAAAAAAAACAACAAAAGAAAACAAAAATCTCAATTTTAACTCTTAATATATCATTTATTGATGAGAACACGTATACCAAATTTAATTACTGAAATTTCATAGTGGTTAGATTATTTTATTTATAGATGAAAACACACGTATTAAATTTAGTCACTTGCTGAAGTTTTCATGTTGTTTGGCCTGGACTGGACACTGACCCGGCGAGGTTCTTTTCTTCATCTGGATGACGTCACAAATAAATAAATATATATAATATACATAATATTAGTTAAAATATATTTTCTTCACAACAATTATATATATTTTTGAATTTTACAACTATCTTAAACATTAAAATTCATTACTATAAAACTCAATAAATAAATAAATTATAAAATATCAGTTATATTCTAAAAATTATATAAAATTATATTTCTACATTTTCTTAGGAAAAAAAAGATAAAATTTGATGTAAAAGAAATGAAAACATATTATGGTTAATACATGACAAAATTAAATAAGCTTTAAATGAAAAGAAAACAACTAATGAAAAATTATAGTCTTAAAATTATAAATAGTAAAAATTATGATGAGATTAACATTAGTTTAAATATTTCAATTAATATATTATTATTAAAAAGCCTATGATTCATATTAAAATATGAGTTAAAATATTATTTTTCACAAAAATAATTAAATAAGTCATTGTGATTTAGTGGTAAGTATTATTGTTGGTTATATTAGAGACAAATCTTCAATTCCCACTAAAGTCAAAATTTTTAAAAAGTCACTTAATTGGGGAAAAAAAAATGAAAATCGGGTCGAACGGGTAGACCCGATTCCCGGTCCATCCCGGGTCTTGACCGAGTCTCCACACTTTCGGGTTTCCCTTAGGCCTGGCTGGGCCAAACAACACTGGGTTGGACAGTCAGTTAGACGGTCTAACAAACATTTACTGATGCATTTACGTTTACTTTCAAAATTAAAATTGGATTAACTATTGAGGGATATTTTCACCTTATGAAACAAAAGAAAAAAAAAGAAGCAAAGGGAGTAAAATGACAGATACTGTATATAAGAAGAATGAAGGGGAGTTCATTTTCATACGCTCAGAGTGAAGAAGTTCAAAAATGAGGCTTGACAGAGAGAATTGGGATTTTCTTGAGGGTGGTTGCCCCTCTCTGTTCAGCCGATGATTTCTATTTCTCTCTAATTAATCAAACCAACAGCCCTTCAATCATACAGCTTCACAGCTTGGCTTACTTACCTTTTGCTGCTTCTGCTGTCAAGCACCAACAAACAAACCAAAACGAAAAGAACAAAAACAAGAAGAAGAATATGCCAAGCAAGAGCAAGAGAAAGGTAAGCATCAATCTGAGGCTGTGATGATGGAAAACTCTGAGCGAAAAACTGGGCAATTGAGGCGAAGTGGCCCGTATCTTGGTTTGGCATACCGGAAGGCGAATGCGGGGAGGTCCGATTTTGCAACCGGTTTCTAAATTGCAGCCATGGCGGTTTCGTCACTCCCTCTTTGCCTAATTATACGATAGATCTGAGCCTCTGTACATTTTATGTAATTTTCTCTTCCGGTGTAGGATCTGATTTGACTTCTTTTCTTCTTGGGTGTTTTTTTTTTTTTTTTTTTACAATTTTTTAAATACTTGGTGATATATTTCCGTCTGTTTTTGTTGGAGATTTAGCCATTTGTGGAGAGATTTGAGATGGGTTATGGCAGGAATCATGAAAATGCTTTTGACAAAGAATTTTTAAGGTCCGACCCGATTTGTAGGTTGGATTTTGAAGTAAAAATTGATGTTGGAAAGCACAAATTGATGCCACCCATGATTGAAATCAACTGCTAAATGTTAAACTGAGATAGGATCTAAAACTATTGAGGCTCAGATCTGAAGAAGCTATGAAAGCTTTGGGCAATGAGGGGGTGAACCGCCATGGCTGCAAATTTCCGGTTGCATTTCCGGGAAAAACCCAGATGGATTTTCCCAGTTCCGCCGTCCGAGTTTGCCCAGCCAAGATGCGGCCACTTTGTCTCGATGCTCCAAAAATTCTTGAGCTCAGAGGAATCATCATCACCGCCTCGAATTCGATCGGGACACTTGTACGACAACGGAGGGAGTAGGAAGTGTGTGTATATATATAGCTAGCTAGCTAGCAAGCAAGCAGAAAGATTGATTAATCAACGTACGTACGTAGCAAAGATCGATCATGGATGAATGAAAACAGCAGGAAGTACTTGTTTTCTTGACGAAGAATCTGAAGATTCCAAGATCAATACAAAAGGGCTGTTGGTTTACGAAAAGAAAAATCATGGGCTTAAACGGAGAGGGGCAACCACCCTTAAGAAAATCCCAGAAATCTCTCTGTAAAAGCCTCATTTTCTTGTTCACCTCTGAGCTCTGTGCCTGAGTTTGACGTTTGGCTTTGGAATGGTTTTTATATAGTTTGATGATGTCATTTTCTTTCTTCGACCTTTGGCACTTTGGTGATTTGGAGGGTTTGGTTTGGTCATTCTTGGAAATTCAGAGGTTTGCGAATGGGTTTTTACTTTCTAGATAGTGGGAGGCAGTGGTGACATAGTAATACGCAACTGGACAGGCGGACTAGTCTGACTTCGATTTCGATGCATTGGAAAAAGGCAACCCAACCATACTTTGCACAGTCGAAATATCACTCAAGGCTGAAGTAGAATACAAACCAAATCTGAGTTCTGAGCAGGAAAAATGACATTTTCAGTCTAGGGACTCGTGACGATCTTAATCCATTTCGTTTTATCGTGGCAGAAATGTCTTTTTTGTTTTCATAGTGTGACATTTTTAGTCTAATTTACCAGTAATGTCCGATTTTCATGAGTCAAATTAGTAGTAAACGGTTTTTTGAATTTTTGTTAAATGAAAAATAATAATTTTGGGGCTTTCTCGCGATTTCCTTTTTCTTCAATGGCGCAAACATAATTATTTCACTTCTCCTTCTTCCTCCGCTGCTGAAGCCGCTGCCACCGCCTCGCCTCCAACGTTTGGCTTTGCTCTTAGTCACTGTGATAGAGAAGAATTTTAGAACCAAAAAAAAAAAACCCAGAATTTTAGTCACTGTGATAGACCAAAAAAAAACAAACCCAGAAAGAAAAAAGAGAAAATGATGATTCCATTCATTCATTCAGCTGTAAAAAAGCTAAAAAGTTCTTCAGCAGCAAGTGGTGGCAAAAAAAAACCCAGAAAAAAAAAAAAAAAAAACACGCGCACACACACAGAGAAAGAGAGAGCCAATCAGAGAAAGAAATATAAATAGCAAAAGAATAGAGGAAAGAAGGGTCCGTGGGTACGAATTAAATTGGTAGTTGCAGAGAAAGCACAGTGACAGAGAGGAAGGAGGAAGAAGGAGAAATGAAATAATTATGTTGGGCCATTAAAGGATAAGGAAATTGGTAGTTGCAGAGAAAGCTCCAAAATTATTATTTTTATTTCAAAAAATCTAAAAAACCGTTGACTACTAATTTGACTCATGAAGACCGGACATTACCTGTAAATTGGACTAAAAATGCCATACCATGCAAACAAAAAGGACCATTTCTGCCACGATGAAACGAAAGAGACTAAAATCGCCACGAGTCTAAACGAAAGGGACTGAAAATGCCATTTTCCCTTCTGAGTAAAAAAACATGCCCTATATCGATTTAGGATTAAGAATTGATAGGATCGTGAGATGGATATAGGTGTGAGTTTGTAATCGGAATTTCACGTGGGATCGATATGAGTGTAGTATCGTAATCGGTAGGATTAGATTATAGGATTGGAACATCTTTCACTAAGACCATCCCCAACCGTTGCTATTATAGCAACGGTTGTGTCTTGAAGCTAGCCATTCCCCAACCGTTGCTATTTTCCGCTGCTATTATAGCAGCGGATAGCAGGTTGACGCCAGAAATGGCTCCAGCTTTTCTGGCATATTATTATTTTATTCCCTTTTTTTCTTTATTTTTTTTAAACTTTAAAAGATGAGTTTTTTTTTTTATCTTTATTAGTTTCTATATTTACTTAAATATATTAATTAATTTATGATAATTAAATACTGTGAATAGTTCAATTTTTTTGATACTTTTATTTTTCAAATTAAATGACATTTTTTTTTGAAATTATAAATGTTAATAAACTACAATTATTAATGGACTAAAAAATATTAAAAATTAATTTTTAGTAAAAATACAATAATTTAAATTGAATAATATTGTAATAAAAATACAAAAACTTCACACATTCATTAATGGAGGAGAAAATTAATACAAGAACAAAAAATATTCATACTAAACAAAAATTAAAACAGAAAATAAAAACATACAACAAACATAACAATAGTTAATACCATACAACTGTTCGTATTGTAATTGTTGTTTTTAATGTAGTGCGATGTATTCCCAATATTATTGTGTTTTTTACAAATTTTCCTATGTTTTATTAAATAGTTATTGAATTGAATTATTATTTTATTCCGTAATTTTATTGTTTTGTACAACTTTTTTTTACATTTTATGACAAGCGATGAATAAAATTATAAAGATATTTTATTCTTAAAATGGTAGTATTAACAATAAATATTTAAGGACATTTATTTAAATGCATAAAAGTTAACAAAAGCATTAAAATAATAATATTTATAAAATGGCATCAACATTGATCTCTCACCATGGTTGATGCCATTTTAAATGCCAATTTTTTGGCATTTATGCTAAAAATGGCATCCATGGTTGGAGATGCTCTAATGTGCATGTGTAAACTACAGAAGAATTATAAAACTTACGATTAATTGAGTCATTATAATATGAGTTAAGACCAATTTTGTGTTTTGGGATCGTAGAATTGTAAGTACCTATTAATAGATCAAGATTTTGCTAACTATCACTAGTGCATTTGTCAAATTGTGGTTTCTTTAAAAAAGAAAAAATTAAGTGCCTGTTCTTTATCGAATGTTTGAATTTTGGTTTTTGAAAAATAGTTTTATAATGTAAAAAGTGTATTGAAAATGTAAAAAAGTATAGCTGAATAGTAAAAAGTTGTATTGAAAATGATCAAAGCTGATTATAATATATTAAATTTACTGTTAAAACCAAAATCAAAACCAAAACGTAAAGAACATGCCCTAAACTCAAACCAAAAATGAGTCTTATATAAAGAGGGCGAGAACGAGTAAAAGTGGGAGATACAATCGGTGGTCTACTCCCAAAAGTGGGAGTTGAGATGGCGAAGTCTACCGTGCTTAGCTAAGGGAAAAATGACATTTTTAGTCCCTTGCGTTTAGACTTATGGCAATTTTAGTCCCTTTTGCTTGCATGTGCCGATTTTAGTCCATTTTATTTGTCACAGTGGCAGTTTTTGTCTAATTTACCTATAATTAAATGTTGAATATGTCACTTGGGGTATTTCTACAAAATTTATAAATTATGGTTTAAAACATGAACTGTAAAAGTAAAATATTGTACTTTTGATACCTTGTATTTGATAAATTTTCTTTTGAAATCGAAAATTTTGCCTAATGGGTTTGCAATTTATAACATTTTATATCATTTTACTAAAAGTTTAAACTCTCAAGTTGTTTAATTAAAAAATAAATCAATTAAAAGAGAATTTTAAAATATTTGGTCAAATATAGAGTATCAAAATTGTATTTACAGTTCATGTTTTAATAAAAAATTTATAAATTGGGTGAAATGCACAAAATACCACACAACTACCGAGTTTTGCAAAAAATACCATTTTTCTTTAAAAACTCCTTCTACAGACACTTACTTTCAAAACGTGCAAAAACTATCACTTTCTCTATAACGGACGTTAAGTGGCTGAGGGGCAAATCCGTTTTTTCACTGTTCATCTTCCCCAAAATAATTTTGCCCTGCATATTCTGCTTCCCAATTGCATCCAACTCTTGACACATCTATGGCTTTTTTGGTGGTGAAGAAGAATCACTGGAAGCTGCTGTTCATGATAATGATGATGACCAGATAGAAGCACCAATCTTCAAATTTCTGCAAGATGCTGTAAAAGGCGCCTTCGCCCAATCAATCTTGACCTTCCCGCCCTTTGTAGCCCAGCTATCCGCATTCCAGATGCTTGCGTATAGCCTCATCGGCTGCCTACTCGGGTACGACACTCCCAATTTCTCATGGTTGGTGTAAACTCTAATCAGAATCTCATCCACCAAGAAACTAAAATTCAACAACATAATGATCGAAACTTTACAATCTCAGTGAATTTTGAAAAGGGAATCCTTCAAATTCGAAAAGGGAAGCCTTACATGATTCGATAGGGATTCCAGGGGATGGAGTAAGTGTGGAAATCCAGCGTAGGATCAAACCACATATAGAATTGCATTTCCCGCCCGGAGTGCCCATGTGTGTAATTGTTAGTGTGGAAAATTTACGGCTCGCCGATTTAATTATGTGCGTGCGAAAAAGAAGAAGAAGAAAAAGAGGTCACGGGAATAGTAAAAAGATTGGTGATGAACAGTGCCGAAATTTTTTTAGGGAAGATGATGAACAGTGCCGCAACTTGTGAAATGATGATTTTACCCCTGTCTTTTTTTTACTGTTAGCCACTTAATGGAATTGACTAACAGAGTGGTAGTTTTCGCACATTTTGAAAGTAAAGTGCTTGTAACTGCAGTTTTAAAAGGAAAGTGGTGTTTTTTACAAAAGCCGATAGTTAAGTGGTATTTGGTGCATTTCACCCTTATAAATTTTATTTAAAAAACCCCAAGTAACTTGTTTGACCTTCAATTATAGGTAAAATGGACAAAATTGCCATAATGACAAAAAGGGACTAAAACCGTCACAGAAAAACAAAAGAGACAAACTATCACAGGCCCAAATGTAATGGACTAAAAATGTCATTTTTCCTTAGCTAAGCTATGGACAATGATGTTTTGGGTTCTACGTACCCAATGAATCTAATCGAGGGAGATGCTGGCTATGAGGTTTCGGATGTCACCGTAGATCACCCCTAGGTCAGAGCGTTCCTCATGTTGCCCATTAATACTATGTATGATGGCCTGAACATCCCTTGGTTTTCTAGCAGGCCTGACACGGAGGTGCTTGGTGAGGCGGAGGGCTTCCCAAGCGGTCAGGGCTTCCGCAGGAGCAGAAACAATGCTCGGTAGTTGCTTGACGAAGTCAAATTGCCTGCCCGTGGATTTTGAGATACAACAGCTACCTGCGTCAAAGTGTATTATGGTGTTGTGTGGTAGGTTCGAATACATGTGTCAAATTACTAAGGGCCTGTTCTTTACGATGTTCTGAGAACGAATTTGAGTTTTAGGTTGAGACCAAATGGGTTTGTGCCAAAAACAAAGAAACAAGATTCTCAACCCAAAACCATAAGACATATTCCACCACCACCCGGTCCGCCCCTCCGCCGCATCACCACCACTGCCGCCGCCGTCTCACCGCCGGCCTAAACCCTAAACCCCCAAAATCCAATTCTTCTTCTTCTTCATTTTTTTCTGTTCCAAGCCAAAAAAATTGTGAGTGAATTCCATATTTCCCCAAATCCCCAAAATGGGATGTGAACTAAAGATTCAATTTTGAAATTCCAATTACAAATAAAGAGAGATTGAGTGCGGAGGAGGAAGAAGAAAAAGAATCAGAGGAAGAAGAAGAAGAAGAAGAGGAGGAGGAAGAAGAAGTTCGCGACGGGAATAAGAAGAAGAGCGGCGGCGCCGGCTGCGGGAAGAAGAAAAATAAAATGACCTCCGCCGACGGGAAGAAGAACCAGAGGAGGTTGCCGGTTGAGGAGGCGGGAAGTTCGCGACTGGAGGAAGAAGAAGAAGTTCGTGACGGGAAGAAGAAGAAGAAGAAGAGGATGGTGGCGGTTGCACACGGAGGTCGCTGCAGTGGGTCTTCAATTATTTGAGGTGAAATTGGGTTGAGTTTTGGGTTTTAGAACTTGGTAAGAAACATGGGTTTGGTCATGGTTTTCGGTTTAAGACCCAAAAAAGGGCAAACCAGTTCTTAGAACATGTCAAAAGAACAAGCCCTAATAAATTATTAAAATTACTTTTAGTTGATCTATTTTAATTTTATCTCTATCCTAAAATAAATAGAGCAAACCACCAATTTGGTTCCTAACAAATTAGTCAATGCTCTTTTTTGTCCCTCACATTTCAAATGATGAGAAATTGTCTATCATATTTCAAATAATGTACTCTTTTGGTCCCTCTCTAACTTTCCATCCGAAAAGTCACATGATACTCACATGCTCAATATTTATGCAAAAAATTCCATTTATGATATAGTAGGAAGCTAAATTCTTAAAAATGGTGCTAATTTTTTGTAATTATTCTTAAGGGCATGTAATTATAATTAATATTTTAATTATTTTGTGAATGACTTATTTTATCCATATTTAATTTTTAATAACTAATTACTATACAATATAGACTTACAATTATCAAAGAATTTTTCTTAAACTAATTTTTTACAACCTCTTTCAATTTTCTTTTAGTTATTATAGAAAACTTAGTTATGTGAATATTAAATTAATTTTTAATGACTGAAGTAAACATAATATTAATATTTATTTTTAAATATTAAATTAATTTTTAATGACTGAAGTAAACATAATATTAATATTTATTTTTAAATAAAAATAATTTTCTTAATTTATACAAATTAACAGTTATACATATATGTGTATTAGAAAATTTAAGTTTATGCTTATATTTTTGAGTAACAAACTTTGTAAATTCAAATGCACTAATACAAATAAAATAATTTTAAACGTTAAGGGATAGTAGTTTATACTCTCGGTTTATTTTGATTACATTTTGTAATTTTCTATGGAAGGGTTATGTTTTAAAAATTTTCTTATCCCAATAAAAATATTATATATTAATATTTTTCATATCTTTACTATGTATTTATAATTAGGGTGAAATGCACAAAATACCACTTAACTATAGGTTTCTGCAAAAAATACCACTTTTCTTTAAAAACTCCACCAACAAGCACTTAACTGTCAAAACGTGCAAAAAGTACCATTTTTGCCCTAATGGCCGTTAACTCGTTGACGGGACCAAAAACCCAGGGACAAAATCGTCTTTTCAAGGAATTACCGTGTAAAACCCCCAAATTCACCGAACTCCCTTTTTTTTTACCATCTTCTTCCCACGAAATTTTTAGCCCATTCTTCAACCTCAACCCCTGACAATTCGAATTCCACAGTCTTCACCTTCGATTAGGGCGACCGATTCGGAATTAGGGAAATCAAAGAAAATGGGGAAACGGCACACCCGTAATGAGGGCAAGCGGAAAGCACCTCATCTAGTTGATAAAGCAGGGAAAGGAAAAAGGAGGACGGCAAGCAAACAGAAGCGTCGTCAAAGGCCACCAGAAAAAATGGAGCACAGGAAAAACTATGGTGGATGGAGAGTGAATCAGAAGATGATTCGCCTGGATGTTTGAAAGCGATTATGAAGAACCACCATCTCGCTTTCCGAGTCAATCAAACCGGGAAAAACGCCATTGGAGTGGGGTTTCAAAATGGATTATTCGACCCACCGGCATTCCATTCGAATTCAAAGATGAATACGGTTAGTCAACTTAGAGTTATGGAGAAAAAAGTAGGAATTTCTCTTTTTGAGCGTAATCATGAAATTGACTATGTATTTGTTGCTTTGTAATGCTTAACCTCGTGTTTTATGTTCCGAAATTTTATCCCCATGTTCTATGTGATTACTCATTTATGCTTTTGGTTTAGGGTTTTGGTTCAATTGACGTAATTGCTGTTTGTACCACAACAAATTCTTGTGCATTTTAGATTCAATTCGTGGCCCCGCGATTTTATTTTTGTTTTTGTTGTGAAGATCTTGTTCTTGTTATAATTGCTTATTAACTGTTTGTTCTCTGTCATAACGGTGTTTTTATATATAATTATGGTAAGCGATGCATGGATTACTTTCCTATTAATGGTTTATGATTGCAGGGGAGGGTTTACTTTCCTATTCATGGATTACTTTTCGTTTCTGTTTGCAATTTTCCCCTTTTCACTGCATTAATAAATCGGGTACCTAATATCACTCTTTAATTAAAAAATATATATGTATATATATATATATATATATATGTAGTAATTTTGTGTCTTTCATAATTTACTCTAAAAAGGCAGAATCCTTTTTTTATTTAGCTTTTGTTTTTCTTGTCTTGTTGTCGATGAATTGCATAGTCCAAGACTAGAAGAATCAAGTTGTTTATTTCTTATTTGCTTCTCTAATGCAAAAAGTTAATAGTTTGCACTGGCATCCATGGTTGCAAACGTGCTCCAATGTTTGGTGAGTCTTTCTTTATCCTTGCAAGTTGGTAATATTTTAATTGTTAGCAAAGAAGACAAAACTCACCAAAAGTCTCCTTTGCCAACAATAGCTAGCTACTTGTTCATCTGCTTCTTAATTTTCAGTTTGCCATTTGGTTTTCTTTTGATTCCTTTGCCATTCAGATTCATCGGTCTCGATTTGTTTACTATTTTGCACTAATAAAATCAATTCAATTTTTTTTTTTGTAAAAAAAAAAAACCTAATTTCGAGTTGCAAAAAATATGAGAAATTGAATGGCCTTTGGTGGAGTGCACTTTGGTAAAAGTTAGAAATTTCTCTCTGTGCATGAGTAGGGTTTTCTGTTGCTAAATATTTCCTCACACCTAGTTTCAGTTCTGCAAAAAACGGTCTCATTCTCACTCACAATTTTACCTGTAACTTTTCTAATCTTTTTTTCAGATTGTTGAGAATTATGGCAAGTTGTAGAGTTTTTGAATGTGCAACTTGTTGATACATCATGAAAGTTTCTGTTTGTCTGTGTAGATGAAGATGATTATTTATTCACAGTCTGCCTTCATCATGGTGAAAAGTTGAGAAATGGGGTGGAATCAGAATACGTAGGGTGGGGGGTGGGGAACTTACATTTTTTTGACAAGTGTCATTATTTGAGATTCAATATGGATAATCTGAACGCAATGTTGCTAGCCCTTGGATACCCAAAATCTGAGTGTTGTATGTTTTGGTACAACACATTGAGCACTGGTTTGAAGGAGTTGCAAACCTATATGCATGTGGCAGAGTTTATAGTGGACACTGATAAAATACGGTTTATGAATGTTTACTGTCATCATGGGAGTAGGCAAGAAATTAAAAGGCTGATGAAACAAGCAAGAGCAAGAAGGTGGGAGCCGGTTGTGAGAAAGAAGTTGAAGAGCAATGTGGTGATAGAAGAACTGGAAGAGGAAATTGATTTGAAGTCGGCACAGCTTAATTTCAGAATTAAAAGTAAGATTGAGCAGCTGAAAGGACAACAACTATTGGCATTGCCTTGGTATCCAGTAAAGGGTAAAGGTGAAGGTGAATGTAAAGTGGTTTATGATGCGTTTAGAGATGAATCATATGTTGGGGATGATGTTTGGTCAGAAGATGTATACGAATTTGGTGATGAAGAAGATGATGTAGATGCTTATGACTTTGCGTATGAGGCACATCCGGCAATGCAAGGAGAGGTTGGTAATGAAAGTGGTCCTGCTGGCCCTAGTGCTTTTGAGCGGACTGGTCCTGAATTTGGTCAACCATTAAATGAGGGATTAGAGTCAGATCTAGAAGAAGATCAAGTGAATGTACCATTGCATAGCAAACCATGTTCGGATGAAGAAGATATACAGGGCAGTGCAGAAAACCATATTGAATTCAGGAATACAGTTGGGAAAAACATACCAAATTTCAAGCTCATGACCAGATTTTCCAGCAAGATTGAGTTCAGAGATGCTTTAAGTAAGTACAACATTTTAACGGGCAGGCAAGTTGAGATTACTCACACAGATCGGCAGAGGGTTAGAACTAAATGCATAGGGCCAACAAAAGGGAAAGGTCCTTGCCCGTATCTGATTGTGCTAAAAAAGGAGGCTAATTCACCTGACTTTGTTGTCAGAAAAGTTGGAACTAAACACATCTACACAGAAGATTTTAGAAGCCAAGATGTACCTTCAAAGTTTTTGGCTGAACATTTCATGGACAGATTTCGAGCAGATCAAAAAATGCCTATCAAATTGATAAGGCAGAATGTGAAGAAGAATTCAACACGGGTGTTTCTCGTTACAAGGCATATAGGGCTAGGTCATATGCCAAAGCTCAGATATATGGAAAGGCGGAAGAACAGTTTATGATATTAGGCAGATATGTGGCTGAGTTGAAGAGGGCCATGCCCGGTTCCACTATAGAAATCCTGCACATGCCTTACAGGGAACCTAGTGGAAACCCCTGGTTTAGAAGACTTTATTGTGCATTTGGCCCACTATTGAAAGGTTTCAAAGAACACTGCAGGCCAATAATCTTTTTAGATGGATGTTTTATTAAAACTGTGTACAAGGGCCAAATTTTGACAGCTATTGGAGTAGATGGCAACAATGGATTCTGGCCCATTGCCTGGGCTATAGTGGAAAAGGAGGCTACCGAACAATGGTATGAAAATGTCTATTTTCTGAGTTGATAGCTTTAGGTATGTTTGACTAGATAACTTTATTGTTTCTTCAATTGTTTATGTTGTTGGAGTTTTTCTGTTTGGATTGATAGGGCATTTTCATTTGGGTTGGTATTCTTTAATGATGCTAATATGTCTTGTTGGGCCCTGAATTTAGTACATTATTGGACTGGGCCAAAATGTGGGTATGTATTTCATTTCATGTTTTGCTTAATGGGCCTAGTGATTTAATTGTGTACTGCATGGGCCTTGAAGGATGATATTTTGTGGTTTGTGTAATAGGCTTAATGGATTTATGTTCTCAATTTTTTTGGGTAGGCAATGGTTCTTGGAGTATTTATACAACGATTTGAATGCAGAGAACCCAGGATATTACATCTTTGTTTCAGACCAACAAAAGGTAAGATTGAACTCATGGACTGTGGGTTTCTAAGCTTAGGGTTTATATCACACTAACTTGTCATCCTGTTTTCCTTTTAGGGGCTTGCTAGGGCTCTATCCGATGTCTTCCCAAATGCTGAGCACAGATTTTGTGCTCAACACATATATAGCAACTGCAAGAAGTCAAATTCCGGGAAGGACTTGAAGGATCATTTTTGGAACATAGCTAATTGCACAACGGAGGAGATGTTCAATGCTAAGGTAAAGGATCTTGAGCTCTTTAATGTTTTTGCTCATGGATGGCTTAAGGGGGTGGCTCCAAGGGAATGTTGGGAAAGGCTTTTTTTCAACCACATGTTAAGTGTGACACACTTGTAAACAACATGTGTGAGAGTTTCAATGCAAAAATTTTAGAAGCAAGAGAGCAACCAATCATTACCATGCTAGATATGATTAGGGTTTATTTGATGTCTAGACTCAAGAAAAGGGGGGAAGGGATGTCTAGTCATGATTCTGAATACACTTTAGTAGTAACTAGCATACTGAAAGAGGTTGATCATTATAGTAGAATATGGACTGCTTTTCCGAATGGTAATGATGGTTATGAGGTAAAAGGTCCGAATGGTGGCCAATTTGTTGTATTTCTTGGGGAGGGGACTTGTTCTTGTAGATTGTGGCTTCTAAGTGGGATACCTTGTTGTCATGTTGTTGCTTGCATGAACAAAGTGGGCGAGGATCCTTTGAAATATGTCCATTCCTATTACAAGAGTAGTACATTCATGAACTTGTACTCTAATGTCCTCATCCCAATCAATGGGTAGATATGTGGCCGCCATTTGAAACACCCCAGTTAGACCCCCCACAGCCTTGTGCTCAAACTGGCCGCCCAAGAATAAACAGGAAGCTTGATCCACAAGAAATTAGAGGGGCAAATGGTGTTGTACGGCTGAAGAAATGTTTGGTAGTGCATTGTAGACGCTGCGGAGAAGTTGGTCACAATGTTCGAAGCTGTACTAGACCACTCCGATCCAGAGATGGGGACAATACAAAAACTACAGATGCTGCATGACAAGATGATGGACATGTTCATGAAGCTGCAAATTCAGACCAGGTTTGCATTCATTTGTAATTGTATCTACTATTTCCGTGCTCATTCATATATTTAAAATTGTTTTTCTTGAATAGGTAACTGAAAGAGCTGCCAAGGGGAAACAGAAAGTTGTACCATTCGAAGCTCCACAACAAGTTCGGATGGTGGGAAATTCTGAAATATAGTCCAACAAAAATGCACAGGTTCAAGTTTTTATTAAGATATTTCGGCTAGATTTAAATGTGTTTGCTATATATTTATTTATTATTTCTGTGAAATGTAGGGTATTATTTCAATGAGGTAAAAGATGCTAATGTAGCTATCCCATCCACGGTTCATGCTTCGAGCTCTAGAGGTACCGGGTCAAAGAGCAATAAAAAGTTAACAAGGGCTGAAAAATTGGAGATCAACAGGAATGCGGAGTGGCTTGGTAAGCCGATTCCCTACAATGTTGGACGATGCGCAGTCCGGAGAGCAAGGGAAAGGGTTGATTAGATGATTGTTCACCTATCTAATAGGATTCTTTAAATGTGAATACAATCTTTTGATGTTAATTTATCTAGCTTGTAGTGGATACTTTGAATTACCTCATTTTCGGTTGACTATTGAATTCTGCACTATGAGGGTATCTTTTGGTGATGTGCAGTGATGTGAATGTTGGTGCTTTTGGAGATTTGAATGCACTATATCATGATTAAACTTATGAAATGGTCTGCTACTATTTTTGGATTTCTGGTTTGCTTCAGACATGTGATTCTGATTTCTAGAATTTTCATTTCCTGCTTCAATGTAATGGGTTCTCAGTTTTTTTGCTTAATTGCGGGTGGTATTATTCAAACAAACATGCCACCCGAACATGCCATTCTCCCTTCAATTAACTCGCATACTCAAGGATAATACATTGCTTCCTACAACAGAAAATGTTTCCTCCAAAAAATGCTCCATGCATTTCTTCATACAATGCTTCCTAAAACATTCAACCACCTGTTGCCATTCAATTCTTCCTAAAATGCTCCTGAAACAACTTCATTCCAATCAATAATAATTGAATAATTCTTCAGCTAAGCAATAATTAAAACATTTATTGCAATACCTAACATGTTAGTTCAATCACTACAACTAATTAACAACATTTTGGGCACAGTACCCGAAATTACACATTCAAACCCCAACTTTAGGCCCTTTATCACTAAAAGATATTCTGGGAAATGAAATGCAACAAACCAAGAACATCATCAAAACACCAAAAATTAAATTTCTTCGCTTCATCGTTTTGTCGAGCGTTTCCAATTTGTATTGAAATTCACGTTTTTCTGACCTCAAGTTCTCAGTAATTTCCAACGCGTTATGGAGATTCTGCACTGCATCTTCATTTTGTTCTTTCAAATTGTTAATTCTTCTTTGTAGCCCTGGTATGATTTGTTTCGCCCGATCGCAAATCGGAGGGTCTACCCAGACCCAAAACTTGCAGCCCTCTCTGGGTTGTGCATAAACAAAACCGGCTTGCCTTATTTCGCCTGGTCTTCTTGTTGATCAACGTTCTGAAAACAGGCAGACAGCGAAACGCCTACCCAAATTTTCGTCTGTCCATGAGGTCACCGTCCTCGCAGCAAACCCGCAACGGCAATTGCCGGAGAAGTTGGAATAGGAGGAAGAAGACATGATTTCTTGGAGCTAGGGTTTTTTTGGGGGGTCTACTTTATAATTTGTAAAGGATCCATTCCTTAAATATCAAAAAGTTACGTAAATTTTTTACCTCCAATGGTTTTACACGGTAATTCCTTGAAAAGACGGTTTTGCCCCTGGGTTTTTGGTCCCGCCAACGAGTTAACGGCCGTTAGGGCGAAAATGGTACTTTCTGCACGTTTTGAAAGTTAAGTGCTTGTTGGTGGAGTTTTTAAAGAAAAGTGGTGTTTTTTGCAAAAGCCGATAGTTAAGTGGTATTTGGTGCATTTCACTCTTATAATTAATATAAGTATAAAAAGTATTATCAAAATTGGGAAAGGAATTATGATAAGTTACTTAATACCAAGTTTTATTATAATTTTATCATTTAATTATTCAACATGTAAGTGACATGTGATTTTTTGGATGAAAAAATGGATGGAAAGTTAGTGGAGGGACCAAAACAGTACACTATTGAAATGTGAAAGACATTTTCTTACCATTTGAAATATGAGGGACAAAACAGAGCATTGAATGATTTGTGAGGGTCCAAAATGATTGTTTGCTCAAATAAATATGATTGGAGCACTTTTTCACATAAATTAAAAAATCAATCAAATTACAACTATCATTTTGTATTAGTGTTGATCAAATTATAAAGGGCAAAATACAAAAATTACCCGAGATTTGTCATAAGCACAAAATAAATCCTCAGTTTCTAAAAAATACAAATTAAACATTTGATTAAGAAATGTGTAATTTTGGGACAAAAATACCCTTCACTTTTTATAGCCGCTGTTTTCTTCTAATGAAACAGTAGTTCATGTTTTGCTGCTGCGGTCAAATGCGCTCCAGTTGAGGGAAATACAAACCAATAAAACAGAGATGTGCTGCGTTGAGAGCAATGGCTTCAGAGTCATTTGTCTTATGAAAAAAAGGAGCCTCAATATGCTTTAAATATCGGATACCCTCCTCAAAAGATAGGATATGCATTGCATCAAGAAAATAGGGGTGAATTTCTTGTGCTTTTTTGACAAGAAAATGTTCAGTCCTTACCAAGAGAGATTCTTCACTTCCATCGCCCAACTTTCTAGCACAAAGAACAAATGTTTTGAGTTTCATCAAGCCTCAGGATCTTGAATTTATGATTTACATCAGAATATCTGGGAGTTAGGTTCACATCAGCAAATCCAAATCTTGCAAGGCAGAATTAACATCAGCAAAAAATGAGGAGGCCATCTTGATTCTTAATCTCCCACAAGTTTTAAGAGGATGATCCTCTAATGGCAGAGGAAGAATGTTGAACAGAAAACCATAATCTTTTCTGAAATCCAAAATGGCTGGAAAAGAAAGGTAAAGAAATGGGACGATGATAAGGTTCTTACTGTGGAAGCAGAGAGAAAAGGAATGGAATCATCAGATATGCGTGTGTGTGGGTGTTCGAATTTCGAGCAAATAAAATAAAAATAATACATAAGCTCTTTATCCATTTGATTGATTCTCCTCCCTGCGATCTGCAGTTAACAAAAAAAAATGAAGTAATGAACACTAGAGTCTTGGAGCGCGCAGTGAGGAACAGCGGCAGCTGCAGATTTGAACACAGGAACAACAACGGAAAGATGCGAACGGATGTTTCAATAGAAGGAAACATAGGCTTAAAAAAATGAAGGGTAATTTTGTCGGAAAAATTACACATTTCTAAATCAAGGGTTTAATTTGTATATTTTAGAATCTGAGGGTTTATTTTGTGCTTATAACAAACCTTAGGGTTGTTTTTATATTTCGCCCAATAATAAATACGTAAAATTTCAACATATCATAACTACATGGAAGTAAATCTTTTCTGGATTGGGTAGGATTTTTTTTTGGAATAAGGATTGGGTAGGATTAGAATGAGGATATACTCTATTTGTTCTTTTAAAAATGTCATTAGATAAAGAAAAAACAAATTAAGGGTATAATAAAATTATTATTTTTATTCTTAATTAATTATATATTTTTTCACTCAATTATAATAACTTGTGCCTTTAATTAATGAGAATTTTATTTCTCTTAATTTATAGTATTATTACATGGATAACATTACTTTTTTTTTTTTTTTAATTTTTACATTAAAAGAGATAAAATGACTCTTGAGAACAAAGGAAGATAAAAAAAAATAGAAAAAGGGGGGACTCTTGAGAAAAAATGAGGAGATTTTGAACGAGGGGAAAAAAAAAAAAAAAAATGGTAAAATGAACAGAAAAATGAGGCTCAGATCTGTATTAGAAATATAAACTAAAAGGCAATGAGAAATGTGGACAGCCATGGCTGCAAATTAAAACCGGTTGCATCTTTGAAGGGGAAACCCATCTCGGATTTCCCCCCAAAATTTGCCTTCCGGAATTGCCCAACCAAGATACCTCCACCTTTTTCTCAACGCCCAGATTTTCTGTGCTCAGAGAAATTAAACAATCGATCATCACAGCCTCAAATCTGCTTTTTTTTTTTTTTTTGGGTGTTTTCTTCTGAAGAGGAAATGGAGACAGGAATGGGTGAATCAGAATGAGTAGTAAGGGACTGAGAACAGAAACAGAGCCATTCATTCATATTCATAGGAAAAAGCTTTAATTATGGTTTCCATCTTTCCAGATCTTATCAAGGGCTGTTGGTTTTTTTTGTATCGGAGAATTGAAAATCATCGGCTGAACAGAGAGGGGCAACCACCCTTAAGAAATTCCCAGTCTCTCTGTTAAAGCCTCATCTGAGCACAAGCTGAGTGGAAAGCTTTAGGTCCCGTTTTATAGTGCTGTTTTTTCGCATTCAGGGCGCGTTGTTTCACGACTTTGACTTTGACTTTATTTGGCACTGGTTGAAAATGTACTTCTAAAACTTTTTTTTTTTTCGGAAAAATATCAAAAGTAGTCAACAATCTTTGCATATGTTTCAAATGTAGTCCACAATCTTTAGTAAGTATCAAATGTAGTTCACAATGTATCCATTTTGTTTCAATTTTAGTCCAATTAACGAAAATTGGACCAAATTAACGGTCAAACCCGTTGACCGTCAATTAAACGTGATTTTGACCTCCTGAAACCACATTCAAAGATTGTGGACTACTTTTGAAACATGAGTAAAGATTGTGGAATACTATTGATTTTTTTATATTATTTAAGAATAACACATTTATCTTACTTTTGAAAATATTGACAATTTTGATTCCTTTTATACTTATTATATGAGCTTCCCAAGTCACAAAAAATTATGTTATAATTGTATTATCATATCAAATTTATATTTTTAAAAATTAATTACTCTCTCTGTTCCATGCGAAGAGTACATTTTGAAAATATTTTCTTGTTCCAATAGAATAGTCAACTTTTAAATTTTTTTACTCCCCATACCCTTACTAATATAATTATGTGTAGTATACAATTATCTCATATTTAATAAGTATACGTGTGAAATAAATAGTGTCAAATTAGTTATTTTAGTTATTGTACCCTAACATTCATAAACATTCATAATAAGTATATCATAATATTTTAAAATATTTTACGAACGTTTAATAAATTTATAAGAGTATTTCTATAAAAAGAATTTTAGTTGAGAAATATTTTCTTTAGAAAATTTTATAAAATCATAAAATTATTTTTGTTGCGATTGCACTACTATGAATAGTAAAAAAAAGTTTTAAATAATATTGTAGGGTTGTGTTAGTTTTAAATTTTATATATTAATAAAGAATATATTTTTTTATGATAAACATGTGAGTTTTGTTGCGAACTAGGCAGACATTCGGTGAAACTACCCCTTGTATGTTGGCTAGTGAATTTTGCTCTCAAATTTTCTAGAAAAAATTGAAAAATTGTAGCCCAAATACAATTTTTCTACCTTTTGCTCTCAATTTTTCTAGAAAAACTGAAAAATTATAGCCTGCATACAATTTTCTATTGGAACAAGAAATATTTTTTTAAATATTTTTTAAAAAATCTAATAAATATTCTATTAAAAAAATTGTATTGTTACAAATTTTCTATTATAATAAGAAATATTTTTTAAAATGGACTCTTCTAATGGAACATAGAGAAAAATTAATTTTTAAAAATGCGAATTTGAGATGAATATAATACAATTGTAACATAATTTTTTGTAACTTGGGAAGCTCATATAATAAGTATAAAAGGAATCAAAATTATCAATATCTTTAAAAGTCAGATAAATGTGCTATTCTTAAATAATATGAAAAAAATCAATAGTAGTCCACAATCTTTACCCATGTTTCAAAAGTAGTCCACAATCTTTGAAGGTGGTTTCAGAATGTCAAAACCCCCTTTGACTGACGGTCAATGGGTTTGACCGTTGATTTGGTCCAATTTCCGTTAATTGGACTGAAATTGAAACAAAATGGATACATTATGACTACATTTGATACTTACAAAAGATTGTGGACTACATTTGAAATATGGGTAAAGATTGTGGACTACTTTTGATATTTTTCCTTTTTTTTTTCAACTGATTAAATTACTCGGTTGGTTTCTTAAATTTTGACTCCTGTCTCCATTTGGTCAATTAATTTGAAAATATTTCATTTTAATCCATTAACTTAATTTTTTTTTTTTGGGTCAAGATGGTTGATGTGACGCAAAATGTCTAGTATTAGATGCTCCGACTGGCCCAATAGAAGTCTCGAGTATTCAAGCCCAAAGTAGAGATCTTTGGTGGAAGCAAGCAGAAACAGGGAATGGATCTGGGTCTCTTCAGCTCGGATCTGTGCGGATGAGAAGGTGTAGCTCGGATCGATCTAAAGGGTACTCCGTCGCCGAAAATAAATAGCAAAACGAGCGGGGCTATACCCCCGGTGTAACTCCGACGATCAAGTCAGTAAGGATGAAGATGATAAAATCGTATTCACTGAGAGCTTAAACGTAGAAATAGATTGCGTACCTCAGTTGGTCTTATGACTTAGTATATATAGCCATACTTTGACATGTCTGTTGCACTATGATGATTTGTACTTCCAACTGCTCTCCCCTTTTTGCGATGACTTCTATGCTTCTGTTTATCATGGTCTAACTTCGAGCTTCTTTTCCATCATTGTTCTGTGTACTTCCTGCATGAATTCAAAATGGGTTCCTGGTCTTCTAATGATTTCTATCTATTGTGTCAATGTTTTCATTAAACCAACCTAACTTTCCCGAGCTCAGTTTTTATGGTGTTACTAAGAAAATCCCGTGGGACGGACCTAAGCATGTTTCTTTAGCTCGGTTTTTAGATGGTTTTTTCGACCTGAACTTGGGCTTGAACCTTTTATGCGTCTTTTCTTTCTTACTGTTTATGTATTTCTTCTTCGATTGGGCCAAACCCAATGAAGACTTAGTTTTATGCACATCAACAAGCCCCCCTACTATTGTGTTTTACTGAGCTAAAACATGATACTACTTTTTTTTTTTTTTTTAACTGTCACCCAGTCTGTCCCCAAGAGAATAACTAAGGCCGTGACTTAGGTATTCACTATATTTTTAACTGACCCGTGCCTATTCCGATTGTAAAAGTTTCTTTTTTTCGACCTGTCCCCCAGAGAATGACTAAGGCCGTGACTTAGGTATTCACTATGTTTTTAACTGACCCGTGCCTATTCTGACTGTAAAAGTTTCTTTTTTCGACCTGTCCCCAAGAGAATGACTAAGGCCGTGACTTAGGTATTCTATGTATTTACCCGATCTCTGCATAGGCCGACCATAAGAGTTTCTTTTCCAACCCAAGCAAGCATAAAATGCAAACCATTCTGACTCAAATTTATCAAAAGTGTTAAGCTATTCCGCCCCAAGCGAAGTAATAAAAGGATACCGACCTATCGATTATTGTAACTATCAAAGAGAAAGCATGAGTTACAGCTAATAAAAATCTGACTCAAAAAAAATAATATGCAAGTCAATCCATAAGAAATTAATGCGATACTGACCCAAAGAAAGTGAATTCGTCAATAAATGTGTACCTTTGCGTCACGACCCAAGGAATCCAGCTTTTAGGACGGGACATGACAGGACATGCTCAGCGACTTTCGAGGCATCCGATACAACTTCCCATGCTTCTCCGATTTTCGAGTCGATTTTAATTGCTCCAGCAGTTGGTTTGTTTCTTCACCTTCCAAAATCCCCCTTTAAGACGCGAAGGACCTCGCACTACTGTCCTTACACTTCTACGAAAATTTTTTCCCTTTCCTTCTTCTCTTTGCCGCGCCTGTTCGTGTTATTGCTGCTCCCGCCGCGTCTTTACCGTCATCCCGAAGAATTCCATGGCTGAGGAAAGAAGCTCCGGTACCGGCTTGCCCCCTCTAAATCCGACTTCAGGTTAGGCGGTTCTTCTTCCTTTGTCTAATATTTTGTGAATGCTTCGTCGGTTTAAGATTAGTTTTCCGGCAATCATAATGCATGCTTCCTTTTCCGCTGTTGTTTTCTTTGGATATAGGCTATATTCTCTCTGACTGTTAGTTTAATTATGGTATCTCTTTCTTTGTTGAACTGTAAAAACATATCCATTTCCATCACTTGTGTAATTCTTCCTGTAGATATGGCCGCCTATGAATTTCACCCGGATGAAATACCTTCGAACTAACCCGGGCCGAATTAGAAACTCTAAAATCGACCCATTATATTGACCCGGCTATCCCGACCCAACTGGCCATAGCCGAAGAACGAATAACTAGTACTTCCGACGGTTAGGTAGGCGTATATGAACACCACGTAAAATTTGGGCTAAGATTTCCTGCCCAGCTTTTTTAACCGAACTATGTAACCACTTAGGCATTGGGCTGAGCCAGCTAGTGCCCAATGCACTTAGGTTCCTAGTGGGCTTTATGTGTGTCTGCTCGGAAGCAAAAATCCGACCTACCATAGATCTGTTGCTCCAGTATTATACCATCCGTCAATATCCCTATGGACCGGGATGAGTTTCTTTGCAAAAGCGTAGGAACGGACCCACCCTTACAACCGACTCCCCAGATGCCATAAAACACTGGAAAACACTCTTTTTCATGGTGAAAGCTGACGAAGCTAACCTTCCCTGCCGATGGTTGGAGTTCATCGCACCGACAGATCAGAACCGGGATAAGTCCAATGCCATAGTGTTGTCTGAGTATAAGATTTTAAATCTTATACCAATTCAGAGAAATACTCGGTTAAATATCCCTTTGAGGGCCTTCTTGTCTAGGTTGGGCTGAGCCAGGCCCCCGATGTTGAGAAAGAATGTAATTACTTACCTCTGAACTTTTAACTGTAGTTTTATTTATCTTAGCTCGGCTTTGCTGATACCTTCGCATTTGTCTTTTTTGTTTTCAGGTGGCTTCAGTGGTTATGGCCGAAAAAGGAAGTCCAACAAGCAAGTGGCGACCTCAGGGTCTTCAAAAAGACCCTCCGCAGAAATCGATCTGACCCAAGAGGAAGAAGGGGCTGATTCCCCCCACTGACACCTTAATTCCTCGGGCGTCCAAGAAACACAGGCCGACCCCATGGAGGTTCAAGCGGCCAGAAATGCCAAGGCTCCTCAGTCGTTGACCGATCCGACCTTTGGAGCCGAGATACCCAGCCTGGATGAGTTGCTGGGGCCTTTGGACTCTTCGACCAAGGAGAGGATGATCATCCTAAAGGATTTAAAGGAGCTCGGCCCATCTATCAGCCTCACTTGGAGGGGCCTCAACTTGAAGATGTACTCGGAGATAGTGGCCGACTTCCATAGCTCCTTCGTGGAGATTATCTAGGCGAGTAGTCAGATGTGGCAAAGCATCGAACAGCTGACGAAACAAGAAGCCTTTTTGGCTTCACACCTCAAACAGGTAAATTCTTTAACTTGTCTTCTGAGATATGTGAATACTTGGGCAATATTCTATAGGGTTCACAATTGCGTTTTGCAGGTCTGTATAAATTACGGAGCCACGGCCAAGAGGACTGCGGCTTTGGATATCCTAGCCTAAAGCTACGAGCAAGAAAGGTTGAAGAGGCCGGTCGAGTAGATAGAGGACCTGAAGATGAAGCTGGGGGTCGAACCAGCAGAGTGACCGACCTCCAGGCCAAGAATACCGAGCTTTACAAAGAAACCAAGAGCTCGGTACCAAGGCCAGCCAGTTGGATACCAAGTCACAGGACTTGGAGGCGGAGGTGGAGGAACTGAAGAAGGATAAATCCGCCCTGGAGGAGGAGATTGCCGCCCTAAAGCAGGAGAATGCCGACCTGCATAGGGTCTTGGAGGAGGAAGAGAAGAAGTTCGCCGAGTGGCTGAGCCCGGCGGAGGTGGAACCGGCTCGTCAAGCTGCCCTGAGAACCTTCAAGGAGGGGCCTCTGCTGGACCTGATGAATCGCCGGTTTATGGAGCTGATCCAATGCGGCTACACCATATGCTGGGATGAGTTCAAAGGCCCTAGGTCGGTGGGTGGCCTTCCCGAAGACTCTTCAGCTCATGCTTCCCTGCTGGCTCAGGAACGGGATCCCTTCGACCTGATAGATGAGGTCAAGCAGGAGTGCCGAGATACTGGCATTCCTTTGCCGGAGAATGTAGATGAAGAAGATCTCGTGGCTAACCCAAGTGGGGCGGCCGATGAAGAAGTGACTTCCCAAGCCCCTCCGTCGTAGCTTTGTTGTATTTTACTTTAAACATTTTTGTCTCTTCTGAATATTTGACTCGAGCAATTTTGTATTGGGCTGGTAAATGGGTTTTCCGGCATATCTTCTCTTTTGAATAAATGACTTAACTCTTCCCATCATGATTTTGTCTTCAACTTACTTAGAGATAATATTTTTTCAAATGTGTTACATTCCGGGCTCGCGGAACCAACTATCCCTGCGAATCTTCTAACACATAATTGCCTGTAGGTCGTGCTTCTATCACCCAGTAGGGTCCCTCCCAATTAGATACCAACTTGCCTTGATTTGCGGTTTACTGATAGCCTGGTTTCGCAAAACCAAGTCTCCTGGTACAAAGGCTCGATGCTTGACCCGGGCATCATAGTGTTGTCGGACTAAATTCTTGTAATTTAGTTGGTGTATGTAGGCCGTGTCCCGAGCTTCTTCCACCAAGTCCAAGCTAAGCTCCAAGTTTTTTTGATTCCGGTCCCTTTCGAAGTGCATGACTTGGTGGCGCACCACTTTGTACTTCTGGAGGTATAACGGCATTGACTCTAAAGGCTAGCTCGAAAGGAGTCTTCCGGTAGCCGATTTAGGTGTGGTTTGATGACACCACAATACATGAGGTAACTGCTCCACCCAATTTTTGTCCTTATCTTCTAGCCTGGTTTTTAGTATGTGCAACAGAGTCCGATTAGTGAGCTCCACTTGCCCATTTGCTGGAGGATGAGCTACAGACGCGAAACGCTGAGTGATACTTCGTACACAAGGCTGTGAATTCCTTGGATTCAAACTGAGTCCCATTATCCGAGATAACCAAATTAGGTACACCGAATCGACAAATGACTTGCCTCCATAAAAAACGAGCTACAGTTCGCCCGGTAATATTCGTCAATACCTCGGCCTCCACCCATTTTGTGAAGTAATCTATAGCCACGACCAGATACTGACAAGAGCCGATCTTAAGAAATGGCCCCATAAGATTTATCCCCCATTCCGCGAAAGGCCAAGGTGCAATTATTCCGGTAAAATTGGAGGCTGGCAACCTGTGAATTGGTGCATTATGTTGACAACTGGGATAATGCCGAACATACTCGACTGCTTCCTGAAATAACCGAGGCCAATAAAACCCAGCCCCAATTACTTTTTTTGCTAAATTCTGAGCCCACATATGGGACCCACAATCCCCTTGGTGTATCTCCTTAAGCATGGTGACCACCTCTTCTGGACCTAAACATTTTAGTAAGGACATAAAAAATCCTCTTTTGTATGGATCGTCCCCGACTATTTGATAATGTTCAGCCTTCCTTCGTATTCGCTTTGCTTCCTTTCGTGAGTTTGGCAAAGTACCATTTTGTAAATACTGCCACAGAGGAAATCGCCAATCCCAACCTTCATATATGGACAAGATTGTTGGTTCGGCTGTACTCCTAGTTTGCACTTCTTCTACTAGAACACTCTTAGTTAGGTGAGAGAAAACCGAAGAAGCCAATTTGGACAAGGCATCCGCAATTGTGTTCTTGCTCCGTGGAACTCGCTCTATAGCTCATTTTGGAAAAATTTGCAGCTGTTATTGTACCAGTGTCAACTATTCCTCAATTTGTCGATCTTTAGCCTTGTACTCCCCCAAAATTTGTTTAACGACCAATTGGGTGTCCGAACAAATTTTTAAATTTCGGACCCCCAGTTTTTAAGCTAATTTTAGGCCAGCTAACATGGCTTCGTATTCCGCCTCATTGTTGGTGGCTGTGAAACAGAACCGTAAAGCATAAGCCTGGTAGGGCTGGTGAGGAAGATCCTGGCACCCGACCCGGACTGACTGGAAGCACCATCTACGTAGATTGTCCACGAATCATCGCCTTTTGCTACGGCTAAAAGAAGGTCGATTTCCTGCGATGGACTAGGCATGTCCTCCTGGATGTCTGAAACCCCTTCAGCTATGAAATCTGCTAACACTTGGCCTTTGACTGCTGTACAAGGTGCGAAGGTGATATCGTACTCCCCCAGCTCGATGGCCCATTTGGTGAGACGACCTCAAACCCCTGCTTTTTGCAAGACGGCCTTAAGGGGTGCATCGGTATAAACAGTGACTCCGTGGGAGTCAAAGTAAGGTCGGAGATGCCGTGTGGGGTGAACTAGAGCCAGGACTAACTTTTCCAAGTTGGAATAGTTTTTCTCTGCAACCTGCAAAACTTTGCTAACAAAATATATGGGTCTTTGAACCCGATTATCTTCTCGAAGCAAAACTGAGCTAATTACAAATTCAATGGTAGCTATATACATGTACAATTATTCCCCAAGAATTGGCATGGTTAAAGATGGTAAAGAAGCTAGGTACATTTTTAATTGTTCGAAAGCTACTTGGCATTCTGAAGTCCACATAAATTTATCTGATTTTTTCAAAATGCTAAAAAAGGGTAAAGCCCGCTCTGCCGACCAAGCTAAAAATCGATTCAAGGCTGCTAATCTACCCGTTAATTGTTGTACCTCATGAATTAACCTAGGAAGGTGTATTTGCAGGACATCCTTCACTTTTTTGGGATTAACAGAAATACCACCCTCAGAAACCATATAACCTAAGAATTTATCCGAGGTAGCCCCAAAAACGCATTTTTTAGGATTTAATCTTAATTTATACTGGACCAAAGTTTCAAGTGTTTCACATAAATCAAGCAAATAAGCAGATTCATCCATACTTTTAACAAGTAAATCATCAACATATGCTTCCATGTTCCGACCTAGTTGTTTTTTAAAGATTTTAGGCGTTGAAAAATAACTCCAGCATTTTTCAAACCAAAAAGCATAGTAATAAAGCAATAAGTACATTTATCCGTGATAAATGATGTTTTTTCCTTGTCTTCTTTAGCCTTGAAGATATGGTGATAGCCCTTGTATGCATCCAAGAAATTGAGAAAGCGAAACCCAGCTATGGCATCGACCAGTATGTCAATTAGGGGCAAGGGGAATCAATCTTTGGGGCAGGCCTTGTTTAGGTTAGTGAAGTCGATGCACATGCGCCATGAGGCGTCCGGCTTGGGAACCAATACAGTATTAGCTAGCCATTTAGGATAATCTACTTCTCGAATGATACGTACCTCCAGTAAAGCGTTGACTTCAATCTCTATGTATTTGCTGCGTTCTCCTCCGAGATTACGCTTTCGTTGATGAACCGGCTTATGACTAGCATCAATGAATAACCTGTGTTCAATGATATTTCGAGAAATGCCAGGCATGTCTTCAGGCCCCCAAGCAAAAACTTCCGCAAACTCACGCAAGAGGTTAAGTAAATCATGTTGTAACTGAGGAGATAAATCGGCCCCTACCTTGATTACCTTTTTCAGGTCGGCAGCCAGAGGAACGGCTTTAACTTCAGCCCCGGCCTTAATGAATCGCTCCGAGCTACCTGCCAGTTCGGTGATGTCAATGGTGTGAGAAGTACTACCTTCAAGGGTAGCCGGCGGAACCCGGGGCGCATGGGTCGGTGGAACCACCGAAGGAACTTGCGATTTGAAATCTAATGGCGCATGTTCCCTTAGAGAAGCTGTGTAACATTGCATGGCCTGTATAACATCACAACGAAGAGAAGCCACACCATCCATGGTAGGGAATTTTAAAAGCATATGCATGGTAGAAGCAATGGCCTGAAATTGATTTAGTCCAGACCGACTCAGATACATGTTATAAGGTGAGGGCTCATCAATGACCACGAAATCTATGGTTTCTGTTCGTTTTAGCTGGCCAGCTATCAATGTAACCGGTATGCTTAACTGTCCCACAGGGATAACATGGTGGTTGCCAAAGCCAATTAAAGGTGTACGTACTGAATTTAAACGAGCCTTATGTAATTGACATCCTGTTAACGCTTTTGTAGTACTTGATAGTTGGAAATATAACAATCGATAACTAGTGGATCATCACAATTATAAGACAAGAAATGGTCAAGTCAAAGGTAATAACCGAGGCTATAGGGTCGGCTTTGCGTATACCTAGGACGTTTTCCCTTTGACGATATACCTGTTTTCTCTGACGGTTAGAGTCACCCTGGGTCGGTCCTCCAGCTATGGTATTTACGACCCCAGCTATGGTTATGTCGGCACCAGCCCCCGCGTTCGGGGCCCGTGGATCAGGCTGAGAACACTCCCGAGCGAAATGGCCAAGCTCTCCACACCGGTAACATCCTGTGGGTCGTTCCCGACCTGCTGGAACGGTTGGTTTAGGCAAAGAAGCCACTTGTGTGTATTGAGGCAACTTTCCAGCTTGGATAAGTTTGGCTATTTCTGCAGCTAGATCTCTACAATCATTAGTATTATGGCCAATATGCTTATGATAATTACAATACCTGCTGGGATTGAATCGGTCTGTGGGGCCCGTTAGGGGACGTGCTAGAGGCAGCAGCCCTTGATGTTGAACGACCGCATATATGTCTACCCGTGGCGCTGAAAAGGGCTCGACCACCTGGAAAGCATTAACACCGACCCCTGCCTTTGGTCCGACGTTATTAGCACTTACAAAGTTCGTCTTCTTCCCTCCTCCGAGGACAGGGATTGGGGAAGAAGCTTTTCTCTAACCGTAAATATCAGAGAGACATCTCTCACGTTCATATTTAATTGCTGCAGAATCTTCAATTACAGCAAAGTTAACAGCAGTAACCATCATTTCAAAGTAAGAAGATGGGGGCCTAATGGCTAACTCAGTAGCTAGGGGTCCCGCCCTTAGTCCGTTAATAAATAACCACATCATAATCCTATCATCTTTCTCATGGCATAGTCTAGATTCTACATTAAATCGATCTATATAGGCCTGCAACCCCTCTCCCATCTTTTGGGTTATGTTCATCAAATGGGAAATAGGCTTAGATAATATTTTGTTACAAATAAAATTAGCTAAGAACAAATCACCAAACTGGTCCAAAGAATGAATAGAATTACGCGGTAAAGTACAATATCAATTAATAGCCTGACCTTTGAGGGTAAGATGAAATGTCATGCAGCAGTTGACATCGGATAAATTAGCAGCATCCATGACACTCATGCATTGCATCCAATGAGCTGTCGGGTCAGCAGTGCCATCGTATTTGTCCACCTTACCTAAACCTTTGTAGCCTGGGGGGAATGGAGCTGTTTGAATTTCCCAACCAAAGGGGTGAGAAACGCGAGAGGTGGGCCCGACCCTTCCTAGTTGAGCATATCCAGATCCAGGTAAGACTAATTGACCGGGCTGGATATATCCCATTTGGCCTAACGGATACCCCCCAATTACAGGATAGGTAGGCAACGACCCCCCCCAATTGCAAACTGTGCTGGCTCCGGTATAATAGCTCGGATTGAGTAAGGGGGAATGCCCGGGAAGGGCTGTATAGCCCAGTTTGTACCTATACCATAATGCTGAAACTGGGACAGACTAGACGGGGCTATAGATCCGGGATACCCCAGTTGACTGACTTTGGGACCGAGGTGACTAAACTGTCTCAACTGCTGACTTAAGGCTGGCTGACCTATCTGACCCAACTGTGGACTTAAACCGGGCTACCTAACTGACCCAACTGCTATCCTAACATAGGGAAAGGCAGACCTAAATGAAATGGTAAGTATTGGGCTGAGCTGTAGGGACCGTGAAAGGAGCTGGGAAGGTGGGAGTAACCTGAGTATGGGCTAAGGTAATGTAAACAGGAGGAGCGGTAGATACAACATGATTAGACCCTAGAAAAGAATGAGTTCCCCCAGAGTAAAGAGGATATCCAGAAACAATACTAGGTTTGGGAAGGGGGGGGGGGGGGGGGGAAGGGGCAGATTGGAGACCAAAACAACAGATGGATCGGCCATTGGATTGAACAAAGTTCCTGGCAAGGGAACAGTAAGAACAGCCTGTGAAACAAGAGGATTTTCAATATTAACGACATCTGGAGTAGTGGTTGTAACGCTAGAAACTGGGAGCCCCAAACTAGAAATAGAGGTGACAGGAGGGCCATGGTTAATCAGGTGAAACAATTGTGGAAACAAACGATAAAATATTTCTCTTTCAGCTTGCTCTTGCTGAGGGGTGAGGGACTCAGCGGTATGAGATGCAACCGCGGTAGTGGTAGCTGGTGGAGCGTTGGTGGTGGTAGAAACTACAGCGGCGGCTGGAACAATCATGGTTGTAACGGTGGGAGCAGCGGTGGTGCTGGAAGAAGAGACATCCACTCCCGAACGATCTTGTGTCATGATTTCAACAAATTTCTTTGAATATGGAGAAAATTTGATGAAATAACTTTGATCAAACGTTCCCCACAGACGGCGCCAGTTGATGTGACGCAAAATGTCCGGTATTGGATGCTCCGACTGGCCCAATAGAAGTCTCGAGTATTCAAGCCCAAAGTAGAGATCTTTGGTGGAAGCAAGCAGAAACAGGGAATGGATCTGGATCTCTTCAGCTCGGATCTGTGCGGATGAGAAGGTGTAGCTCGGATCGATCTAAAGGGTACTCCGTCGCCGAAAATAAATAGCAAAACGAGCGGGGCTATACCCCCGGTGTAACTCCGACGATCAAGTCAGTAAGGATGAAGATGATAAAACCGTATTCATTGAGAGCTTAAACGTAGAAATAGATTGCGTACCTCAGTTGGTCTTATGACTTAGTATATATAGCCATACTTTGACATGTCTGTTGCACTATGATGATTTGTACTTCCAACTGCTCTCCCCTTTTTGCGATGACTTCTATGCTTCTGTTTATCATGGTCTAACTTCGAGCTTCTTTTCCATCATTGTTCTGTGTACTTCCTGCATGAATTCAAAATGGGTTCCTGGTCTTCTAATGATTTCTATCTATTGTGTCAATGTTTTCATTAAACCAACCTAACTTTCCCGAGCTCAGTTTTTATGGTGTTACTAAGAAAATCTCGTGGGACCGACCTAAGCTGGCAACTGACCTAAGTATGTTTCTTTGGCTCCGTTTATGTATTTCTTCTTCGATTGGGCCAAGCCCAATGAAAACTTAGTTTTATGCACACCAATGGTCCTGAGCCAAACATTGCTGAAATTTGGGCTCAGGATCATTTGAAAAGAAAAATTCAAATTAAGGGACAAAAATAAAACATTTTCAAATTAAAGAATTAAATGGAGACAATAGCTTAAATTAAAGGACCAATGGAGTAATTTAATAATTTCAAAACAATTTCTTTTGATCCCTTAATGATTTTGTCTTTACTATACTAAAACTATTTATCAAAATTTCTTTATTAGACATTATTTTTAAAAATATTTTTTTTTAGTTGTTCGCTACATTATTTAACTCTCTTAAAACGTCATAAAATAGGTTAAATTGTAATTTCGTAACTGATTTCCTCTTTGTACATAAATAAGGTTCAATTGTAACTTCAAACTTGTCAAGAAACTACCAATTTTTTGGTCAAAAAAGGATTTTTCCACATACGGTTAATACTAGTTTCAATAACCAAATCGTAAGGAATTATTGCTGAATTTGGCAAGAACTACAATGGAGGTTGAAAGCCAACACCTTAGTCCCTCTATTTTAAAATTTTTTTTAAAGTGGTTCAATTGAGATAAACACAATTGTTTAGAAAACTATTAAATTATTTAATTTACCCTTGATGTTTTATGAAAAAAAATAAATAAATAAAGGGGTAGAGACAAAAAAGATGAAAGATGAAGTTGAAATTCTTTGAAAATCAATAATTTGACTTATAGCACATTTTAAAAAGGTAAACTATCAAAAATTCCTCATGAGGTTTTACAAATTACAAAATGGTCAAATTTGTTTGCTCATTTTGATGGGGATTTGGTAATATTTTTACAAACCTCAAGGTATGTTAGGTAATTTTTAAAACATTTGGGCTTGCTTGATAAATTTTAAACTTCAGAATCTGGTTAGTAATTTGGATAAAGCTTTTAATTTTTTTGATGATTTGCATGATAAACTTTCTAATAAAAATAAGTTGTATGTAACACGTTTGGAAAATATGTTTTAAAAAATAAAATTTTAATGTAAAAATTGTATTCAAAGTTTACAAAAAAAAAGTGTAACTAAATAGTAAAAAAAAGTACTGAAAAATTATAAAATATGACGAGTACAGTAAAAAAACACAAACAAAACTGCCAAAACATACCGGGGCTTATACATACCGCCATATTTACTTATTTTTGGGGTAAATTTTATAATACTCATTAGATTTGGTAAAAATAATAATAAAATAACCCAACCATTTGTAAAACACTAAACAAATTCCAAATTTTATAATATCTGTGACTTTGTATGACATGACAATTTACTCTCGAAATTATGGACAAAAAGACCCCTAAAAAATATTATGAAAATTTCATATAAATTCAAGGGATATTTTGATAAATTTGCCCCTATTCTTTTTCCCCATGAAACAACGCCCGTTATTTCTACAATGTGCTATTAAAGCAGAATGGGAGTTAGTATGTGAATTGCTATAAATTTCACTCGACAATTTTGGTTAATGAAGTAATAAGAAATTTGGGGGGTTGTTACAATAAACCAACCGATAAAGCTTTTAGTCTAAATAAATAACATGTTTGTAAATTAATATGCATATAAGACAGTTTGGCCGAGTGGTCTAAGGCGCCAGATTTAGGCTCTGGTCCGAAAGGGCGTGGGTTCAAATCCCACAGCTGTCAAATATTTTCCTATTAGTTATTTTCTCTTTTCGCCTTAGTGTCCTTTCTCAAACAAACAGTGAGAAAAATTTCTGCCATTTTTGCCTTAGTTATTTTCTCTTTTCGTCTTAGTTTCCTTTCTCAGACAAACAGTGCGAATGAAAACTCCTTCAAGTTTCCTCTCTGAAACAGTATGAATGAATACTCCTTTGAGGAAAAGGCATTATTCAATCTTCTCATTCAATACCAATGAGGCAACCGCTTCAACTAAACAATTCCCAACAATTAAGGGTTGAATCCACCAACAAAGAAATAATGCAAACTTTCCAAGTACAACCTACACAAGGAATTAGATGAAGAGAATATCTGTTTGATTACCTCTGGAAATGTACATGCCTTCCATGCAAAGATTCAACATCATATTCAGTAAATCTACAGAGGATACATTATACAACAACAACAACGAATCCTTTGTCAAGGATACATTATATTAGAGAAAAAAACATCCTACTTAGATACCGGGAGTATCGGATTTAGTTTAGAGATTCACAAGTTGCATCTGCAATCAAGGTGACTGTACAAGTTCACCCAATATCAAGAAACACAACAGATTGATTTCCATAGCAGGATGTCAAGCCGCATACCTATGATATGCATGCAACTGTGTACTATTAAAGAGTTGTTGTCTGCAGCTTGCCTTAGAGAACTTCTCTTTGCTTCCGTTACTAAGCTCCGATGGATTAGTTTCACCAAGAAGCCCTCAGATGTTTCCTCTAAGCTCTTTGAATCCCATTTTGGGATAAAACCTTCAGCAATCCACAATCATGTCAACTTCTGCCCTGTAACTTTCTTGGTCCTCCAAAAATGTTTCAAGGCGAAGATAGCATGGTTTCACATCAGATGGAGAATGACCGTAACTGATCATCAGCTATAAGTGATCTTAAATGTTCTGCAATTTCTCCCCAATGATCTTTCTTCATCTTCGCCCTCTTCAGAATATCAGCTATGACAACAATTACAAGTGTAACTCTCTGCAATTTTTAGCTATAAGTCTTCCAAGTTCCAACTTCCAATAATTCAGATTGCGTCATCCTCTTTCTTGAAACAGCTAAGCTTTCAATAAATCCCAGCTTTGTTCATGGGGTAAAGGAAGAACGCGAGGCTATATTTTAGGATTAGCTTGCAATACCACCCTCCTCATACTTGCACCGGGATGTCATGCCACATACCTATGTTATGCATGGAATCATGTACATACAAAGAAAGTTTTCATATGCAGCTTGCATCTAAAAGCAGAGAATGTTGCACCAGCAATTTGTAAAACCCCAAATAAGATATGCAAATAAGTTACAACCTTTTTTAAGAATAAGACACACACACAAGTTGCCATTACTTCCGAACTGAAAGAGAACCAATATTTCAGGAAAAAGTTCCATTGCAATGAAACTATATTGAGGAAAGCAAAAAATGAAATGTCAGAATGCAGAGTTATTACTTCTACTTGCATGCTCAGCTAACAATAATCGCACCAATGCCTACTACATTATGCAGACAAAGTATAGTCATCGAACCGAAATTATGTCTAACAAGACATTCTAGGAAGTAACCTTTTAAATTGTGTGATTAAATTGCTTTCAACATCATTACTTTGCATAGGGCATCTTCGAATCGTAATCGTCTAAAATTACTTGGGCGAAATCTAGCTTCTCCAATAAATTCAAATTACCAATTTCCAGAAGCCACTAATAAGATCACAACAATGTCACAGTATTGCTTTTTATTAGTAATAGAATTACTCAAATCAAAGCAAGTCTCACTAAGTGAAGCCAACTAATTAGGCTAAAAGCCAATTCTGCAGGTATCCAAAGCGACCATAAACTTCTATTTTCTGACATTTACAAAGCAAGCCCTAAAAAATTCCATTTCAAAAGAACAAGAATTTCAATTCTATCTTCCAATTCAAAATTACAAACAACAAAAGAATTACTCCAAATCAATTGGCCCCCAAAAAGGTGTATACGAATAAACAAAGAACAGGCTCAGAAAAGTAGAGTAGTCAAGACAAAGCAAAAAGATGTGAAACCTCCATGGCTGCAGCACCGGTTGCATCACCGGAGATGACCCAATGAATTATGCCATCCGGGTTTGCCCCGCCAAGATGAGGTTCGCTAGCTTAATGCCTGCCTGAGCATACTTGCCCAGAGAAAAATGAAAAGCATCATCACAGCCTTTGAATTCTTCATATAAAGAAATTGAAACGATAAAGAGAATGATTAACATGAACAAGGTCCAGAAAGTAGCAGCAAATGGAATGGCATTGCATAAACGTAAAAGGGCTGTTGGGTTTTCATGGAGTTGATTTGGAAATCATGGGCAAGACAGAGAAGGGGCAACCACCCTTCACAGAATTCCCAAGCTTTCTCTGCTGCCTCATTCCTTCTCTGAGCCAAAACTGAACTGAAGCTGAATTGAGCTTTATGTTTTTCATTTTGTTTTTAAAAGAATTTTGTCCATTTTACGTCTCCCACGTATTTTTTTTAATTTTATTTCCCAATACAATTTCCTATAAATTCAATACATTTTAAATTAGGGGTGAGCAATCACTGTTACCCAACCCGACCCGGATAGACCCGACCCGGTCGGGTCCGGGTCATATTCAGACCCGACCTGGTTGGTCGGGTCGGGTCGGGTTTCTGGGCCGGGTCAGAATTTTTTTTTTTGGGTTCCTTCCCCTCCAAATTGTACTTCCTAAATGTATGAATAGAACACATTTTATTTGATTTATTAAATTTCTCTTATTTTTATAACAAAATCACATTACACAACAAGTTTTAATACTCGTATTTTATATTTATAATATTTACTATTATAACCCACTCTCGTGATCCATAAACTTAGTAATGAATTTTCACATTAACATTAGTAAGTCGCTTCATTTGCCCTGTATTCAATTTGTATTGTCCTTGTAATCAAAATATACTACTGTTACGTTTGTACTTGTAACCAAAATTAGTATTACAACCTACAAGGTTAAATTGACATGTAAATCAAAATTTACATTTCTCAATCATAAAATGCAATCTGTCTTGAACTTGTACTTCCTTCAGCCCTATAATGCAAAATTTCAAAAAGCATATAGAGTTTAGAGGATTCAAAAAAATTAAGAGAAAGGCTATTAAGCATTTATTATGCTACTATTAAACAAGGAGGAATACCTCATTCGGAGCCAAGATTGGTTTGAAAGCCCCGTCTGGATAATACCCGAACTTTGAAGTTTCCTTTGGCACCAAAACTGTATCATGTTCAAACTGTAGCAAGCATAGACAAATAACACATGTAAAAATCAGGGTCATTCCATCCAATTAGATCAATTTGGGAAATCAAATTGCAAAAGAAATTCCAAATACCATGATAATTAGTACGAGATTCTGCGAGCTACAGAGTAGAATTCCACTGATCACCAGGGATTCCATTGTTGAGCTTTGGAAGAAACCTCCAGTTTTGTAAATTATAAGCAACCATATCCTGTTTTTTGTGGGGTGCAGAAACAATTAGTTCCAGACATTCACACCAACTTAATCATCTCTCAATGTACAGAAAACATGGCATGATCAGACTTGAAACTATGTACACAGACATTTTACTCACATTTGGGAGTTTAAGGTAACCACTTGGAGCTAAATGTTCCTGCAATTCAAACAATCATCAGATGCAGTTGCACACAAACACAACATAACAACTGAGTATTTCTTTCCCAGCAACATAACAACAGGCGAAGAACATGGATGAGCAAGATCACTGATTAGGCTTGTTGGAGTCATACAGACATTAACAAGAAGTTTTCTCCCTACATCAGAAACTCAAGGGTCAAAGCAGCAGAGTAAACTTTATCCATAGTGGTTACCCTTTGATTGTTACTCTAGCTCATTCACCGGATAGTTCTCAACTACTTAAAAGCCAACAACTTAGCCACAGTTTCAGAGTTAAAGTCTTGAAATAGGACTAGAAGGTTCATTCACTTATTCATAAGTTGTACATCTGGTTATACAGCTTACATTCATTCCTTTTCCAATGGAGTTCAAGAGAACAGCTTGTAATACAGAGATTGCCAACATTTATGCCTAGTAATGGGAATGTATAAGATTCACTTACACCCCAAAGAGGAACAACAGAAGCCATGCCAGCATGAGGCGAAATTCTTGACCTATAGGAAAAATGAACAAAATGTCAAACTTCATGAAGTAAAATATGTAAACATAAATATAATATGAATGTAACAAATGATGTCAAATTAGTTATTTTAGATGTTGTATCTTGACATCCATAATAAATTGTACATTGTGAGAGTGGACTCTTCCAGTCGAAAGGAGGGAGTTAATTCTAATTCAGAATGACTAGTTTCCAAACGCACACATACAAATTACTAGATGTGTGAAAGTAAAAGGAGTAGATCAAGCTACAAATATATTTCTTAAACTGAGGTTTCAAATGCAACCCTCTGGAAATCAGGAAATGATATTAAGCACACACATCATGGCTAACAACATTCAAGCACACTTTTAAGGAATAGAGCTAGAAAAACACTTGCTTAAAAGTAAAACAGGAAGGCACAATGAAACCACAATGCAACAGACAATAGTTGAACAGAAAATAAGAATCATACCATAGGAGGTTTCTACCTCTAGCAAAGGCAGCCCAAATATGTGTTGTAAATTATCATACATACCACAACATGTAATATCTTTGATCTTCAAAAGAATCAAAACAGAATCAACCAATTTTGAAAATCTTCCTTCTTCAAAACCATACTCACCAAAAGAGCACAGCAACAATATCCAAAACCCAGCCCTTCAGCCCTCTTCTCCACCCATCAATGGAGAGTCCCAACAACACCAGACCAAATGACCCCAATGAAACTTCAGCGTCCAATCTTTTACCGAAAATAAACCACAAACCAAGACCCGAAGCTACCAAAATGCACAAGAATCCCAAACTTCTCTTGTGCTTCCACCTCCGCCCCCACGCGTCGAAACCTCCCCAGCCAAATCCTCTCCGGAACCCCAAAAACCCAACTCGATTTCCACCTCCGAAGCCGAGTTCTTCGACCAAAACATCCAACGGCTCCGCCAGAATCTTGAGCTTCGATTCAATGTAAAATGTAGAAAAGGAAGGCTAGGTTATTGTGTTTTGAACGGGTCGGGACGGGTAAGTGGGTTTTGAACTTCTCCCCCCCCGTCCCGAATTTTTTGAGTGTGGAACCAAACCGACCCGAAAAATAGGGTCAATTTCGGTTCGGGTCCGGTTCCGACCCGCGGGTCGACCCGACCCGCGGGTATTTGCTCACCCCTATTTTAAATATTAAAAAATTAAAGTAAATTCAAAACACATTGCAAAGCTGGTGTCATTTGTTTAAGGAAATTTATCAAATGAATTGAATGCTAATGGCAAGACTCTCGATAATATAATAATTTTTTATAGTGATTCAAATTTGAATAAAAGGGATGCGAGCGTACATTTTGTGCTTAGTAGCCTTATGAATGTTATTGAATCCAGAACCTACATTCTAAAGGGGAGTAAAAGCCCCCTTGGGTGGTTAGAGGAGTAGGTTTTAGTCAATTCTTATTTAAAAAATAGTTTTTTTCCTCACGAAATAAAAACACCCCTTACTTCTGAAGTCAGCTATAGCTATATAGTAGTTGCGAGGTCGACTATATGAATTATATCTCGTTATCATAAACAATCAAACATTTACATGATCCATATTATGAAATTTTACGATGTAATCTAACCCAATTTTTTTTTTTGTTTTTTTTTTCTTGTTTATATTCAGACAAACTATTAATAGGCAAAGAATTACTTATAAATAAGTGGAGTTTCTCAATAGTCACAATAAATAAACCAAATTGCACAATTCAATCTACATTGGCTACATTACATCAAATACTACTTTTCACACACAAAAAGTGGCCAATTACATAATTTGATTTCAAAAAACACAATTTTGTACTGAATAAGCTAGATCACTCAGTTCAATAATTCAGTCATTGAGCACAAGTGCTACTAGTTATGCTCAATCTGCCAAAATGAATTAGACTGCAAAATCTGTCTACATTTGCTACAAAACTCAACACTTTCAAAAGCATTAAAGCTAAAGGAACACCCCATCAATGTCTCAAAGTTGTTCTACCACAAATCTCGCAGGATATATAGCAACTGCAAAAATTCTGCAATGAGGTCCACAAAAAAACACCGAATGAAGCAAATAAGTTCCATTTCCCAGATTCAAATGTTAAACCAAGTTGAGGATTTTTTACACAAGTATCGGTTTCAGAACCGCAGAGACTCTCAAATACAGAACCATTACCAATGTGGAAACTAAGATGGACAGACCATACAAACTGAAGTAATACACTGTCAAACCTGCCTAAATTCACAAAATATAAGTTAGAAACAGCGTAAAGAAAATAAACTTAAAGTCCCTTTTTCGCTTCTTCATATTGAGTAATGATGGGGTTCTTCAACAGTGGGAGATATCCTTGAAGACATTGTTAAACAAACCAATATCTTCAGAAGGAAACTCCACGGACAATGCTGTCAGAAGGTGAAGAAGTAAAGTTTGGCTTTATCAACAAAGATGATCATTAGAAAGGATCCAGCATCCAAGAATCAAATACATCTGCCCTGCCCTGCAAAGATACTAACTCCAGAAACTCACGATCATGGCCTCATCTTTATGGATTTGGATCCCCTTCATTTAGCACTAGAAATAGTAGTAGTAGCAGAAGCAGAATAAATAAGGCTCAGAACTTTGTTTTAATAGAAATCATCCTTGGCAAGATAAATCTTGCTCTAATCCTAGGCTTCATTTCTCAAAAAGTAAAGCATGGCCAAGATGAGGAAGTCCGGCGCAAGGTATGACAATAAGAAGAGGAGCACTATATGATCAAAAGCTATTCACAAACACGCAAACACAACATATGTAGCAATAACTAAGGTTCTTGGCCTTGGCTAACTAACATTTAAATCCTCGGCATACAGGGAAAGCAACCAACCATAACATAACCCTTTAATCTCAGTAGCTTCATCCATTTTCATTCTCTGTAATCGGCATACAGGGAAAGCAATCAACCATAACATAACCTAACTCTCTTATAGTGGAACTACGTACTGTCTTCTTTGTGAAACTGAAAATTTCAAACCTTACTACAGTCTAGGAAACGAGGAGCCTATAACGGAGAAATGGGACTTTGTGCAAGGAGTAATGATACACTCCTCAAATAATCTTCTCAACTTTCGATGTCATGCATTCATTGGATACACTTTTATAAAATAATTATTAATACTACATTATTGATTAATGAATGCATGACACCTCATTTGAGTTAAGAAAGTTGAGAAGATTATTTGAGGAGTGTATCAAGAGTAATGATATTCTCTTCAAGTAATTTTCTCAACTTTCTTAACTAGTTAAGGTGTCATGCATTCATTGGATACACTTTTATAAAATAATTATTAATACTACATTATTGACCAATGAATGCATGCCACCTCATTTGAGTTAAGAAAGTTGAGAAAATTACTTGAGGAGAGTATCATTACTCCTTAACTCAAGTGAGGTGTCATACATTCATTGGATATACTTTTATTTATAAAATAAATATTAATACTACATTACTGACCAATGAATGCATGACACGTCATTTGAGTTAAGAAAGTTGAGAAAATTACTTGAGGAGAGTAGCATTACTCTTGTACAAGTAGAGTAATGATACACTCCTCAAATAATCTTCTCAACTTTCTTACGCAAGTGAAGTGTCATGCATTCATTGGATACACTTTTATAAAATAATTATTAATACTACATTATTGACCAATGAATACATGACACCTCTTTTATAAAATAATTATTAATACTACATTATTGACCAATAATACTGTAAAACGAAGTTTGATGAGGTTCCTCGGTGCTATTGAAGCTTCATCAATCGTCAAGTGCATTAAGTAACTTTGTTATTTAGTATCTCTTGTCTAGCCAGGCATATTTCTAGGGCTGACCACTACATATTATTGTCATAATATTCAAAGAGAATTGACCAAAACTACATGAAGTTTATAAACTGGGATATATGGACCTGATAAATGTCTGAAACAAGTGAATCAAAGATTGTTGAGAAATAGTAGCATAACTTACCATCCCGATAAAACCATATATTGAAACTGTTCATGTATAAATAACAACTCGTGTAATTTTTATCCTAGTACTTCCAAGCAGCAAAAAGAGTCGCTCAAAACTTTATCCTTCACAGAATCAGTATCCAACTCGGATTCAAGAATACGCAAGGAAAGTATAAACATCAATAAAATTATTGAATCTAAAGCTAGCATGACCTTCAGTAGAGAACAAGGCTCAGATCCATATTTGATGTAAGTTTACGCTTGTCACTAACAATGATATTCAAATTGTAGTGCCACGGTGTCTAATGCAATGAAATATGAAAGCTCAAACATTAAAATCCACTCATCAACAACATGACTTCCTCCGTTCCATTAGAAGAGTCAATATTCAAAGTGATTTCGGATTTCTTTACTTAAGGATATTAGCGAAAAGTTGGTGATAAATTACATATTTTAAATCATGTTTTAGGTGTTGTACTTTGCTATACATCCCCAAACTAAACTCTTCTAATGAAACGAAAGAGTAGAAGATTTGACCTTAATCACTCAGGTCAACTTCCCAAATGTTAAGCATTACAAGGCAAGGGATAATAAATTGGGAAAATAATTGCTACTCACAAGAACATAAAAGACACATCACAGGAATGAGCTAGTGCCCCATCGGTGTGGTTAGTGTGCAAGGTGGGCCATCCAGATGTCGGGGGTTCGATTTCCACTGCTGCTAAATTTGAATGGTTTCCTTGAAATTGAAATTAATAAAAGACACATCATGAGATTTAATAATATATTTACTTTACAATGGTGTAATATAATTTTACTCACATTTGTGACTGTAAAATAAATTTGACTTTTAATTTGTCTCTTGGTCCAATTTTCAATGAATAAATAGTGAATTATTAGGAGAGGCAATCATATAAAAAAATCTTCACTAGTAACCAATTGTTCGACATTAGAAATGCTTTAGCGACATCTCTAAAATTGGCGAATACTATAAATCTAATTGATTAAAATTTTCTTTTAAAACGAAAAAAGTTTCATTTGGACAAGTACTTCAAAAGTGTATTTCAAAGCGTTTAATAAAACGTGTTTTTAAATTTTTTTTAAAGTAATATGCGTTTGGACAAGTATTTTATAAACAAAATTAAAAATTACAAATAGTTTTCTAAAGTAATATGCCTTTGGACTTTGGGTCAGTATTTTATAAAATAAAAAAATAGTTTAAAAGATGTCATAAAAATACTTTAAAGTTATTTTTAATGTAAGTATTATTTAAAAAGAATTATGTTCAATGCAGTTAAAATATAATGACAATTATGTGTTAATAGTTTTAAATTAAAATGACCATCTATATATATATATATTTTATAAAAAAAAGATTGAAACAGTTTTATTATAATTTTACAAAATATAAAATATAAATTTGAGATTTAAAAAGATAAGAAGAAGAAAAATAAGTCTAGAAGTTGGGGAATGGGAAGGGAGGGAATTGGGTCGGGGGTGGAAGGGGGGGTGGGCTTGGTACTTTTTTTTGTAATAATAATTTTTTATAAAATATGTTTCATTTGTATGTCAAAAATTGTACGGTACACTTTTTCTGAAAAGTATTATAATTTTTTTTTTGTCTAAACACAATTTTTAATTTTCTTTTATAAAGTGAAGTGCATAACTATTCACGTAAATTTGTAGAAATTGCAGAAATAATCGCGCAACTTTAAAAAGCCAAATTTTAATTATGTAACTTTCAAACACGTGCAGAAATTGTCATTTTGTGAATTCCAGCCTTTAACTCCCTAACCGAAGCTAATTTTTGAGGGCAAAATCATCCAATTTTCTTTTCCTTTGTCTTATCTTCCAATTAGTTTACTTTTATTAGAAATAAACCCCTAATCTTTCATTTTTTTACATATTTGACCAAAAATAAATTTTACTGCATAATACAAAATTTATTATAAAATTTAAATTATTTTTAAAAAATTTTAAAAATAAAAAATAAAATATTAAACTATCTTAAATTATAAATATCATAATAGGGGCGGCAACAAATTTAAATTATTTTTGTAAAAATTAAATATGAAAAATGAAATGTTAATTATCTTAAATTAAAAATACTATAATTTAAAACAAAATATTCATATCAAATTTTAAATATATCATAATATCAAGAATAATTACTATTTTAGTAATATTATTATGTAGTAAAATTTATTTTTGATTGAATATGTAAACAAAATAAAAGATTAGGGGTTTATTTGCTAATAAAAGTAAAATAATTGACAGATAAGACAAAGGAAAAAAAATTGGACGAATTTGCCCTCAAAAATTAACTTCTGTTAGGGAGTTAATGGCTGCCCCTGTGTTACAGGGCGCACCTCCTGTGCTTACCCCGCAACCCCATCGATGCCCCATGAGCATAAAATGACATGTTGCAGCTCGTGTTCAAAGCTGAGATCTGACAGAGCATAATCGCATGACGCGTTGCACAACGCGTCGCATCATATGTCGGACAGCACTGGGTGGCCAACACATGATGCAGCACAACATCGCCTGAGCGCGCGCCCAAGCCCCAGCAGGCGCACCAGCACCTCAGCGCGCGCACCCCACACCAGCGGCGCAGCGCGCCCAGCACTCCAGCGCCTCAACGCGCCCCGCCCAGCCTCAGAGCGCGCCAGCGCCCCAGCATCAGCGCGCGCCACGCCCCAGTCTCAGTGCGCGCCCAGCGCCCCAGCGCCCAAGCAATCCAGCACCAGCGCGCCGCCACCTCTCTGCGCACCCCGCGCCCAGCACCTCAACGACCGAGTCTAGCGGCGCCCAACCTTGTAAATATTCATTTGTGTTATTTCTTTATGTTGTAATAGTTAGTAAGGTTGGGGGAATGTTAGTTTTAGTTAGACAGGTGATCTTTCACAAGATCACCCATTTTGTACGCCTTGATCCCCCCTCAGGGCACTTCTGATTTTTAGCCTTTCTAGTTGTTGGTGGGTTGATGTAATGCAAGCAAGAGTTGGGTTCCCACCACCCATTTAAGCTCTTGGCTACTTCTTGTAATTTCCTTCTTTTATTAATGAAAACCAAGCTTTGGCTTATGAGTTTGCCTTTGTTTATTTTCATTGATTCGGATGGCCTAATTACAAGTACTTTGGGAACGAGTCCCAGATGCGGGAAAGGGCGGAAGCTTGGCTAGCGGTAGCCTTGCTTGCCTCACGGTGCGCTCATTTTGGTGATTCAAATTAGCGACCCGTGACAGCGTGGCACAATGACCTTTTTGCATGCTTTTGAAAGTTGCGCGACTAAAAATCGGCTTTTGAAAGTTGCTTGATTATTTTTGCACTTCTGCAAAGTTGCGTGATGAGTTATGCACTCCACTCATTTTTTTTATACTTATAATATACTAAAAGCATTTTTAAAGTGCATGTTTAAACGCATCAAAATATTAGTTAGACATCTTTATACCCTCTGTTAATCTTTTTCTTTATTCTTTAAATTATTCTCAGAAGAAGTGATATTTATTTGTCAAAAGGAAACAAATGAAATGAAAAAAAATATGGAAAGTTGGGTTAGAAAAAGACATGCATTTTTTTAGAGAGGTGCATAATTAACATTTAAGTTGGATAATTGGGAGTACATGTGTGGCAATGCAAATGTTATTAAAGAAATATGATATGAGTTTGTGTTATTTCAACAAATATTTTGGACACAAACTCCATTTAGAAATAAAGCTACTTCATTTGGTCAAAAATTAAAGTCGTAGATTTTTTTTTTTTGACAGTTTAAGAAATTTGTTTAAATGACAAGAAAACCATTGACTATTATAATATACTACTACTAAGACTCTTGAAGTTTTAATTTAATTAAAGCTTAGTTAGATAATTATTAGGTATTCAAAATAATGACTAGCTTTTAATTATAATATTACATAAGTTAAGACAAGGGTAGTTCGGGAAAAATTATAAAGCGTCATTTATTTTGAAGATTATTACTCCAACTAAAACAACTTCTATTCTGGATCAGAGGGAGTATTAATTAATTTATGATAAGGTTATGATAATCAACTAGTAATTATAAGAAACAAAAGTAAGATGGGTTGGAAAAAAAGAACCACTTTCCAAGTCAATGGCGGATTGAAATCTAAAGGTTAAAAAATAAGGCGGATTAATTATTAGGGAAAATTCCTTTAAAGGGCGTAATAAGATTCATAATTCTTAAAAAGGGCATGAAAATTTTAAAATTCCTGTAAATGGCATAAATTTATATTATTGTGTTAAATAAATATCTAAAGACCTATTTACCCTTTTTAAAATAAGAATATTTATTTCATTATCCGAATTACATCATTATCTTAATCTCTACTGCCAGAAAGGATGAGGGATTCAATTTTCACGACTAGTTAATTGTTATGGCCTCAATGAATGACTTCAAAGCAGCCACTGAACTTGATGAAAAACCATTCGGCAACTACAATGTATCAATTTTCATGATAAGGGATTTTTTTTTTTTTTTCTTTTGAAACTGAGGATGAGGGATTCACACTATGAATGTGATGCTTCTCACAAGTATACCCAGCAAAAGCCACCAACGAAGCTGTTCCACGCTTTCAGAATTAACAATCATTTTCCTTTTTCGAATTAAGTTTTTTAGATAAGGACCCAAGTTATCCAACTGTTACAATCTATCAATAATCTTTGCGATTATTGTCTTGTTCATATGTAGTGATTAAGATGATGATGTAATTAAGATAATGAAATACAGATTTTTATTTTAAAAAGGGTAAATAGTTCTTTAGATATTTATTTAACACATTAATATAAATTTATGCCCTTTAAAAGAATTTTAAAAGTTTAACGCCCTTTCTAAGAATTATGGCCCCGTATGGCAACAAAATTTTTCATCTCATTTTACTCTCACTTTCATTTTATAATAATTTCTCATTAATTTCAATACATCTTTTTATATTTTCCAAACATTTTTTTACATTTTCCAAACACCTTTTTACATTTCCAATATAACTTTAATAATTTTAAAATCCAAAACACCTTTCAAAAGGCATACCATACGGGGTTTATGATTCTTATTACGCCCTTAATAGGAATCTTGCCGAATTAGAACACTTTGCTTTAAGGCTAAAGACAAAAAGCAAAAGACTTAGCTCATTTTCACAGTTACTCTAATTCTGCTCTGATGTTGCTCAGGTAGAGTTTCTGAGAAATTTGAGAACCATCTCAAAAATACAAGTAGGGCAGACAAACAATGCCCTTAAATGTTGTTGTAAGGTGTTTCGATTTTTAGCTTAATTTATTAAATTGCGATGTTTTTTTTTACTTTAGCACCCTTCATTCATGTTTGAAGAAATTTTGCATGGCAGATTAATCCGGTTTCAACAATTCATGATATGTTTAGAATGTCATGTTCAATTTTAAAGCCCACTTCAAATTCCTATCCTGTTCGTGTAGATGTTCTTATGCTGGTTTTGAATTTCTGTTAGTTAGAGAACGGTTACAGTGTTGTTCTTCATGAGAAACGATGGATAGTGTTGTTCTTCAGTGTCAGTTGAATGTACCTCTGCCTTAGTCGACAATTCTAGTAAAAGGTTAAGTTACAATTATTGGAAACGGCTCATAAAAAATAGAAAGAATTTGGGTATTGTTGTTGGCGTATTTTTTTCTTAAAAGAAGGAGGGTATTCACTACTCAGTTGTCTTCTTGATTTGAGATTTACATAATTTTGCAGCAATCCTTATCTTTCTGTTGTTGAGAAAATTTTGTTCCTTTTTATGTTAGTTTCTCTGTGACTGCAACTATGCTTGTGGTACATTAGTATGGAGTCAGCTTCTTGTCTGATTATTGGAGACACATGCACCATTATGTCCCTGAGTATTATTAGTGCTTAGGCATTTTAAAATGGAATATAGAATGTCAATTTACTTTCCTATTGAGGGAAATTGGTAATCAAAATTATCTTAGAAACTACAGTCACTTTCTTTTCTTTCTTTTTTTCTTTTAAATTTAGAGTTAATATAAAGGAAAAATGGCATTTTTAATCCCTTACGTTTGAGCCTGTAGCAGGTTTAGTCCATTTTGTTTGTCTGTGGCAATTTTAGTCCCTTACGTTTGAGTATGTGGTAGTTTTAGTCAATTTTACTTATAATTGCAGGTTGAGCAGGTCACTTTGGGTCATTTTACAAAATTTATAAATTATGGATTAAGACATGAGCTATAAAACTAAAAAATTGCACTTTTGATATCCTATATTTGGCCCATTTTCTTTTAAGATTGAGAATTTTACTTAGGGCAAAGGTGCATTTTTGCCACTAACGTTTTTCTCAAGGCCTAACTTTGTCACTAATGTTTTTTTAGGTCCAAAAATGTCACCGACGTTTCTAAAAGGGTTCAACTTTGCCCCTGCCCCAAATCAAAATTGCCACGTAGGACAATTTCTATTAAATCTGATGAGTTGTCACATTGACTGGGTTATCTTATGTGGCACCCATCTTACGTGGCCTTGGCTTACAGAAACCTAACGTTCGGGCGGGAGAATTAAAGCCAGAATCTTCGAAGGAGGCGGGATAAAATTAAAGCTCTAACTGTAGCCAAATTCATTTGATCGAGAAAAGAAGCTTAACCGCAAAGGGGAGGCGAATATTGTGATTCGAAGAGAAGAGAAGGCACGTTAGGGGGGAGGAATCTTCAATTCAGGTATGCACACGTTCACTATTGTTAAAATAGTCATGGGGGAAATTGTTTTCATTACCACCGGTTGCTAGCTCATCTTCTTCTTATGGATTCCGAATGAGATCACCTGCGGTTCACCACGAAGAAGCCGCAGTATAATACTTCTATAGGTTAGAATCAACAGTTGGATGTCAAGGAAGGAAACCAATCCAGGTTGTGGATTTTACTCACCCTAATTTTAAATGAAGTGAATGAACAATTGCTGGTTACATTTGTATTGTTTATAATGTCTGATTGTTGATGAAATTGAGTGAAATTTACAGGAAATGGATTGTGAGTTGTGGGTATTTCTGTAGCATGATGAAGACGTGTGATAGAGCAAAAGCTCTAATTAATGACCTTCCTAGGGAGAATAATTTGCTTAAAATGGAGATGAAGATCTGACAAATTTAGAGATGTTGTGCACAATGAAGAAAACAAATTTCTAAAAGAATACAACATTTGGAGGCTGAGATTATGAAATTGCACAAAGGGACAAGATGCTGTACTTTGGTAAGTGAGGCTGGTTTAGTCTGATTCTGTGTAGCTTGATGTTTGGTAAGTGAGGCTGGTTTAGTCTGATTCTGTGTAGCTTGATGTTTGGGTTCTTTTTCCCTCTGTTATGTGGTTAGTTAGTTTTAGTCAATCCATGGGTTATTATGAGCACTTACTGACTTCTATTTTGTAATTTGAAAGGAGATATGATAATGTAATTCTAACTGCAGAATGTTTGACACAATTGTTACATAGTTTTTGACATGATTCTCCAGGCTGCACATGTTGTTTCTCTTTTCAAAGGGGTTACTTTGAGTCCCCTGTTTTTGTACTGCTTCTAGTTAGTGCTCTTCTGAAATTTTGTGCTGTGTTCATTGGTTAAAAGGTTTAGGTATAGAGTTTTTCTCCATTGTAAAAACTATTGCTTTAAAATCGGTGGTATACGAGAACATCATTGGTATTTTTAAATTTTAACTCAAATCACATATACCACCTGTGTTTGTTTTAGCTCAAATCTAAAAAACATACTTTCAAAAGAGAACGAAAAAATCCCTTGGAAGAATATGTGGAACTGAGCCGAGCAGCATTGTTCCAAAACAAAAAAAAAAAATATCAAAGAAAAAATTGCTTTGGCTGAAATGGAACTTTGCATTGCCCACGGTAAAATAAAGGGTTTTCTTCATCAAACAAACCATGTAAAAATGCCACTCAAAGCATTTGATGAGGGCTAATAAAGCTGATCCCGATTCAATATTTTAATCCCTTGTTCTACTATTTTTATAATGATATCTTGCACCCAGCCTTTAACTACTGTTTCTATCAGTCAACCACAATCATCCTTAAAGTTCTAAAGGTGAACCATCCAAAATGCAACCTTAAAACTTTAAATCTGACATAACCAATTTAAAACAACATTGTTCCACACCAACACATAACATATCAAGTTCCCTCACTAGCTTGAAAGTTTGGATCACTTGCACTGCCATTTGCCCTTTTACTTCTCAACTCTTTCTCTGCTAACAACTGCCTTGATGTGATGCATTTGTTACCCTTCCATTGTAGCCCAGGTGGCTTATAAGGCATGTTTTCCAATGGTACTGGACCATCACCAACACTTTTAAAACCAATCTTCCTTCTGACATTTGATGAAGTACCACCATTACTTTCACTTCTTGTTGATCTGTGTGCTCTCTCATTTGGAATGGAGAATCTGATATTTGGGTTCTCAATGTGGGGCTGTGAGCCTTCATGCATTGCCTGCACAGTATGACCACTCTGCGAACACATATGTATAATTAAGAACATTTTTAAAAACAAAATTGCATACCTAATTAAAAGGAAAAATGTCTCACATGCATTCAATGTCATTGATCCAGTTCTACTATTAAAAAGAACGTCTACACCCCTTGTAGCAGTAGTAATGCTTCTGCCATGCCTTTTAGCTAATGCTCTAGCTGCTTGCTTTTTTAATCTCGAACTTCTGGAATTTGAAACAACTGAAGTCTCTTGAGCCTGATTTGAATTCACAACACTTCTTGCTATTAAACTCCCACCTTCTTGTTGAGTTACAACTGTATGTAAAGCAAGAGGACCATTCTGTGAGGCAGTATTCTGTGTAGCTGAAGTTTGTTGAGCCTGAGACGAGATTACTTCATTTTCTGTTGACACTTCACCATTGTTGCCAGATGCTCTCTAAGTAAAGTGTGAAAAAATGAAATTATGTATAACCAATTCAGAATCGTTACAACAATAGAAACATTAACATAGTAAAAATGCAACAACATCTAAACCTTTACACACCCACACACACACACACACACACACACACATATATGTAAAACAGAAAATGACATGAGTACCTAACCTCTTTACACTTTGCCTTATTGCGTCCTGCTTGCTTGCAAATGCTACAAGTTTGACGTTCACCCTTGCGAGATAACTTGTTTGGGTTGGATTTGTTTCTGGACTCAGTTTCTTCCCTTCTCCTTTTTAACTTTGGTCTGCCTCTTGGCTTCTCTACAGAAATAGGCTCAATGGGCTGGTAATTGTTTAACTTGTAAAATCTTTTTCCTCTAACTGGAATGACTTTAAAATTGTAAGTAGCTTGGTACGAATTCCTGTGGTAGTAGTGAGATATATGTCTCATTGGATCTTGCTTGCTGTGAACTAGAGCACAAATTGCATGTTGACAAGGAATTCCACTCACATCCCAAACCCTGCATGTGCACGACCGTGTTTGCAGATTCACAGTGTGAGTGTCTTCTCCCTCACTAATTTCATATCCACAATCTCCATTGAACAACAAAGAACATCCCACAGCCATACGCTTACTTGTTTGAAAAAGATCCATGCTGTATGGACTGTAGTCAGTAAACCATTTTTGAAACGCATTTGCTCTCATGCCAATCTTGTTCATTACCTTTTTCTTGATAAATTCAAGCATTGTCCTGATTGGCTTATGCCTTCCTTCTAGAATAAAACTATTGAAGCTTTCTGGCATGTTATTATCCACTGCCCAACTCTTGCCTCTATAACTGAAATAAGCACGGCACCAGGTATGGGTTGGATAATTCATCAAATCAACTGCAGCGTGCGAACTAGTACCTCCTAATATCTTCAAATTATCCTTGAACTCTTCTTCAAATATGGACCAAGCAGTGTGCCAGAATTTAGATTTTAATGGATCTCCCCTATTCTTTTTAGACCAATTCGCATAGATATGTCTGGCACACCACCTATGCTCTGCCTTAGGAAGCACTTCAATTACAGCCTGAATAAGTCCCTGCATTATATGACCAAAACCAATCAATTTACAAAATTAAATAAAATAATTTCAGAAATTGACAAATATTTTACCTTTTGCATATCCGATATTATTGTGTACTTTGAACCATCGTCAAGATCTAAGGCATCTCTCAATAGTGACATAAACCAACTCCAGTTGGCTTTTGTTTCACTCTTTACACATGCCCATGCAATTGGATAATTGTGTTCATCGGCATCCCTGCCTAAGGCAACCAACAGCTCTCCTTTGAATTGAGTCTTCAAAAAGCAACCATCCAATCCAATAATAGGACGACATCCTGCTTTCCACCCATTTCTGCATGCATCTATGCAAACAAACATCCGTTTAAAAATTCTCTTGCCTTCTCTTAATCCATCTCTTAGCAACTCAACTGTTGCAATGCTTCCAGGATTAGATCTAATAGGCTCCTCTGCATATGCCTCAAGCTCCGAGAACTCAGACGTGAAACAACCAGAAAAAGCATCTAAAACCATCTTCTTTGCTCTCTTACACTTCAACAATGAAACATGAACTCGAAGTTCCTTTTCAGCATCCTCTTTTAGGTCTTTTACTCTATATGTTGATTTCTCTAAAATCTTACTTTTGAATATTTTGGCCAGATATTTAGAACTTGCCCTTGGGTTCTTAGAATTGTAATAGCATGTATGTTCAGGTACTAAAGTTTTTACTGCCAACCCAGGATTAGATCCATCCTTAGAGACAAATAAATAAAAGGGGCAGCCAACTTCACATTTCATAATAACCCTTGTTGGGTCACTTTTAACCGTTTTCAGATTTACACCCCTAGAAATTGCATATTTAGTTATTGCATCTCTAGCTTCTTCAATATTTGCAAATGCCATCCCTACACTAAAAAACGGCTTTTGGTCATCTTTGTTGAATTGCACAGGGTGTCTCTTTTCAATTGGATTTTCATTTTCTGTGTCACCACTACTACTGTCACTATCCTCTTCACTGTAAGATTCAATATTACTTTCTTCAGTATCATGAGGGATCTCATCACTAATACCTTCTGAGTTTGACCCACCTACACTGCTGGCGTGTGTACTAAAATTAGTACTTTGCCAACCAATTTAATTTGTTCTGTTATAGTGTCATTAACCCTATCAAAAGCATTAAGTACTTCTTCACTACTCATGAATGCATCATCATCATCTTGTAAGCCATGATCATTTTTTTCCAATAACCCAAATTCATCAATAGCCCTTACAAATTCAGATTCTGTTTCCACAATAGTTCCATGTACATCATTTATATTAGCTTGGGGCAATGCTTGATTTTCAGTATAGGTCCGAGACATAATGTTAGGTGCAAAAACAGGTATGTCAACCTCATGGTTTGCATAAATCTCTAAAACATCAGTGTCTAGATTTATCATACTCATAATTTTTCTAATCCCTTCGTCATCATCCACTAAAAATAAGCCCTCGTCCAAAGCTAACCCCGGCTCCCTAACATACACATCTTTCACTGTAGCATAGTTTAACTGGTTTTGGTACACATCCTTGATGCTAATAATTGAAAAGCAATCACAGTCAAAATTTTTGATAATGTGCACATTTCCCCCCCACATAATCCAACTTTGAAGGGAAAACCCATCTTCCCCCATAATACAGGTAAACGTCTATCAGATTGTCCATTCTTCCACTGTACACATTCAAAGCACAAGACAACGAAAACAAGACAAAAATAAAAGATAAGCGTTCAGATTAGAACCACTTGAAATCCACACCATAAGGAAGACTAAAAGCAGAAACAAAAATACACAAAGAACCTCAAGAACCAAGATAATATTATATTGATTTTAGCCTCACTGATCAAGTAATTATTTCACCAGTAGGGATAACTATATAAAGCTTAAAAATTAAATTATTCAATGTATAACTCATGTTTAATAAGCAAATTCATAAGATTATACCAAACAATAATGATTGATTCCTTTAATATATGTATATATATATATATATATATTTATATTCACAAAGCACAAGAAAACAACAACAAAACAACACACTTAGCGAGTTGTTTAATCAAATAAATTTAAAATTAAGCCCTAAACGTGTGGTAGTACTTTAAACTAATTTTAAAAATTTCACAGGGACCACATATCTCATTTGAAGACAACTTTGTCATGGACCAGACACTGTAAACCGCTTAACAAAGCAATATGCAGATCACAGTCATCATTCAAAGCTTTAATTTTAACAATAGTGAACGTGTGCATACCTGAACTGAAGATTCCTCCCCCTTTTCCCCTGTTTTTTCTCGAACGTGCCTTCTCTTCTCTTCGAATCACAATATTCGCCTCCCCTTTGTGGTTAAGCTTCTTTTCTCGATCAAATGAATTTGGCTACAGTTAGGGCGTTAATTTTATCCCGCCTCCTTCGAAGATTCTGGCTTTAATTCTCCCGCCCGAACGTTAGGTTTCTGTAAGCCAAGGCCACGTAAGATGGGTGCCACATAAGATAACATAGTCAATGTGACAACTCATCAGATTTAATAGAAATTGTCCTACGTGGCAATTTTGATTTGGGACAGGGGCAAAGTTGAACCCTTTTAGAAACGTCGGTGGCATTTTTGGACCTAAAAAACATTAGTGGCAAAGTTAGATCTTGAGAAAAACGTTAGTGGCAAAAATGCACCTTTGCCCATTTTATTTATAAGTTTGTAGTTTATAGCACTTTATATCATTTCAGTGAAAGTCAAAACTCTCAAGCGTCTTAATTTAAACTGCAAACTCACAAAGCAAAATTCTCAATCTCAAAATAAAAAAAATTAAACTTTAACATGGTTAAATATAGCATATTAAAAGTGTAATTTTTTAAGTTTACGGTTCATTTCTTAATCCATAATTTATAAATTTTGCAAAAATATCCAAATGACTTGTTCAATTACAGGTAAAATGGACTAAAACTGTCAGAAAACCAAACGTAAGGGACTGAAACCGCCGGAAACAAACAAAAGAGACTAAAACTACCACAAATCCAAACGTAAAGGACTAAAAATGCCATTTTTCCTTAATATAAAAGAAGTTTGGTAGCCCTCTAGTTATGGGGGCTCTCATGTGTCGGAGGGCACACAAGGGATCTCCCTTCCTCTAGTTATGTGCTGTTCAAACTAGACTTTCTTTTCTTTCTTTTTTCTTTTAAATTTAGAGTTAATACAAAAGAAGTTGGTAACCCTCTAGTTATGTGTTGTTTAAATTAGAAGTGTAAATGAGCCGAACTACTCGCGAGCAGCTTGGTCAAATATTGGCTCAAGCTCGGTCAAAATCACTCTTGCCAACTCGTTTAATAATCGAGCCGAGCTCGAGCTCAATTATTACTGGGTCGAGGACTCGTCGAGCCTATTAAGCCAGACTATATATATAATTTTATAATATATTTTTGTATTATTTTTAAAGTATAAATTAAAAATATTAATTTGACCTCGAGCTTGACCTTGAGTTCGAGCTCAAAAGCTTGCTCTACTCTGAGCTCGAGCCTATTATAATTTTCATGAGCCGAACTCGAACCCAAATATTTAGCCTCGATAGAAAGTTCATATGCAATATTACACTTGAGAGGTTAAAGCTCTGGGGGCTTTGGTAATTCCACAATCATGTATAAACCCTCAGAGCTTTAAAATGTTTTTGTGTCTTATATTTGACAAGAGTTTTTTTTTTGCTTGAAATTGAGTTATGAAATTTTAGGAGTTGTGATATTATATAATAACATACCATAGCAGTGACCATGATCAAGAATTACCTCATATTGTCTTCTTGAACTGCTTACATTTATGATATGAATTATGTGATAGTTTAACTACCACCTTTAATCATGTGAAATTTGGACCTTTGTCGGATGAGTCTATAACATAGCCTATGTACACAAAGCCAAATATTCCCCTACTAATCTGCAAATCTTTGCTAAAATTGCGGGTGTAATATTGCATATGAATTTTTCATGGCTGCTTCAAATAGAATAAAAGACATGTAAGTATGTATGTCCTAAAATTGTAAAGTCTACAAATGTTGTAATTTTTATGGACGAATTCTTTGTTAATGAAGATGAGAGTGCTACCATAAATAAATAAATAAATAAATAAAACAACAACAATAATATTTTACCATAGTTTGTAGATTATGAGCTTGGTGGTGATAAGGAAGAAAAAAATATTAATTTCAGACACCCATCTGCTATCAAATATTCCCTAACCATGACGATTGACCTGATTTACGAGATTGCTGTGTTGCTATAGCAACTGACGTAGACGAGATGTCCCTACAAGTATATTGAATGTACATGAAGCAAAATTTAACAGGTATATATAAACTCATTTTACTTCTTTAAAAAGTAACCAATATTTGAGTGGTGCAAAGTACATTAAGATTTTGTTGTTTACCATTTGAATTAAAGTTTGAGTGTGATAAATTGATGTATAATGGGAAACTCATTTTTTGTTTCCTTACTTTTTAGTATTTGCAGTATTGAAGATGACATAAAGCTTTATTAAATATGATCAATATTACATGCTGGGCTAACAAAGTAATTTTAGAAATTAAAACCAGCCGATAATACATTTAGAACAAATGGTGCATAACCAACAAATGCCGCATCCAAGCTTGTCCATGTTTGCAAGAAAAAGATGGTAATTGATTAGAATAAATTATATTTTTGACACAAACCCAAATAGAGTTGTTCTCAAACACTTATCCTCGATAATATAATGGGATAGAGATCACCTATCCTCAAACAATGAATGTGCACTGTTAGGCTTGCATCTCTTTTATTTAGAATATTCTTTTGCCAGGCTTGCATTTCTTTTCTTTGAAGATTCTGCTTTTTCATCCCCCTTCTTGATAAGATTTTTTTTATTAGGCATGTAACCATTTACAAAGAGAAAAAAAGGAATTGGTTTGAACTCATTATAGATTATATTTATCACATGAATTGGGTGTGTTTAAAATATTTACAAAATAGACAGTCCCTAATATAGTAGAAGAGATTACCTTTCCTCAAAAAATGAATGTTCACCAAGGCTTGTATCTCCCTTCTTTAGAATATTCTCCAGTTAGGCTTGCATCTCTTTTCTTTGAAGATTCTGCCTCGTCATCACTTTCTTCATAAGATTCTTCATCTAGGCATGTAACCCTTTACAAGGATAAAAAAGGAATTGGTTAGAACATTATATTTATCACATGAGCTGGGTGTGTCTCAAATATTTACAAAGTAGACTGTCCCTAATATACTCAAAAAATGTAGTCTTTTGCCTCAAAACATATCAAAAACTTGGCTGCACACTTATATATCTAGCAGTAATAAATGAATAATCATGACATAATAGTAACTATTTGACTAGTAGAAGAAAAAAAAGAAAAATAAATAATATAAATTGTATAACATGTTTACCACTTCTATATGTTGGAGATTTTCCAATAATTAGCTAAGGAAGAAGGAGAAAAACTGAAGAGGAGCAGATCTCGGATGATGTCCAGTAGCTAAACCAAGCTAACTGGCACCGTGCGAGCTCCTGTGCGAGTCGCACAGGTGCTCTGACGAGTTCCAGAAAGGTTTTCCTATCCTGAAGTGTTGCATTTGTTGACAAAAAGTGTGATTCCGAACTCAATTCTTATCCGAATTGAGTTCTGTTTCTTCTTACCTTTTCCTAAGAGATGTGACTATTGAATAGAACCATTTGAAGGTCTATAAATAGACTTATTTGGACGATGATTCAGACACGCGAAATCATTCTCATCTTACAAGAATTTCTTGCACTTTTCACACTTGTTCTGTAGATTGTTTGAGCCAGTGCAAACTTCTAACGATTAGCTTCATCTTATTTCAAAAGGATATTAGTCCTGAACTCCTTGCACACTTAAGGGGAATAATAAAGCCTAGAGGAAAGTTCATTTGCACAATTTGAAAAGGCATTTACTGTTTTCTACCATTGTACTAGATTAGTTGTTCTTTTCAGACGTAAAGTTCAGTTTTGGTTGATTCTTTGTGCTGTAAAGTCCCATTGTTGTTCAGAATATCCAACAATCTTTAGTCTTTATTACACAAATAACTACCAATGTGAAGATTTGACGTCATCCATTGTCAAGTTGGATCCGTTCGATAAAGGAAAACTTCACAAGATGGAAGAAGATGATATACTTCCTCCTTGTTTCTTTAATTTCAGGACTTTTCCTCAAAATTGGGGATTTTGGTCATGCAAAGGAGGAAAATCAACATCTAACTTGTTAGATTAGATCGATATTTATATCTAAACATAGTAGAAATATAAAAATGAACAAATCTCGTACCGTCTACCACTAATTACTGATGAAACCTTCGACCGTATCTTCATATACCATAGCTTTCAATAGAATCATAACCAAGACTCATACACCATATTCGTGAATAGAATCTGTTGGATATAATTACCCAGAAGCAACAACAATAACTAACAACACAAACTAAAAGTATATTCTGAAATGCACTAATCTATTACAAGAGATAACAAAGGAAATTGTTTCTTCAAATCGTGCTAAGCACTTTCCTTTATGCTTTATAAGTTCCCTTTGGTGTGCAAAGAGTTTCGAAACTTATATCCTTGTGGGATAAGATGAAGATATCTGTCGTAAGCCTGCACTGACTCAAACAGAATAGAAACAAGAGTGAAAAGTGCAAGAAAGACTAAACAAAGAGAATGATTTTGTGTCTAAACCATCGTCCTAAGGAGTCTATTTATAGACCTCCAAAGGGTGCTATTCAATAGTCACACCTCTTAGGAAAAGGTAGAAAGAAACAAAACTCAATTCGGATAAGAATTGAATCCGGAATCACACTTTCCGTAAACAGATGCAACACTTAGGATAGGAAAACCTTACTGGAGCTCGTCCGAATACACGTCCGAGTCGGACGTCAAGTTGAACGTGTACTCTACTCCGCATCAGAAGCTTTCTGGAGCTCATCCGAGAACACGTCCGAGTCGTACGTGTACTCTTTCAACGTTTCTGGAGCTTGTCCAAGCACTTGTCCTATACTTTTCCAGTTAACTAATATCAGTTACTGGACCCACTCGGCCATCCAAGTGGTTGTGCGACTTGTCCGAGTGGTTGTGCGACTTGCATGGCCAGTCGGACATCCAAAATTCAGTTTTTCCTTTTCTTCCTTAGCTAATTATTGGAAAATCTCTAGCAATCCCCTGCCATTTTTCAATGATTCTGAAAATTGCCTTCCTCTCAAAGTCAAGAACTTTTCTTGATAACTCATGCATCAGCCCTGGTGTCTTTCGATTGAACCAACGCCTTAGTGAAAACACCTTGCAAACCTGTCGAAATAATTTGGTAGACAAGATTTGAACCAACAGTCTATTGACAAGCTTTAATGTAATCACACACAGTTCGCTTCTCAGCTACATGCTGTAAACAACACATAATCTCTATGTCTCGATCCCATTCATGAATGCGTCCAAGGTTTAATCCAAGAACCTTTATGAATTTTCACAAAGCATTCATATAGGCAAGTTTCAAATACCCCCGTCATATGAGAATTTTCAGCGTTATTGCATTTCTCATATTTGATATTATCTTAAACTTGTTAAGAACTCAAATTATTCAACCTTAACTTTCTAGTGAGTAAATAACACCAACAGTATTAGTGTTCCAACGATTTAGACAATGTACTTTTTCCCTACTTTGAATTCATAACTAGTGGTTAACCAGAAATGAATTGAAGTTTCCATTGTAAATGGTATAGGGCAATCCCATATCGATAGAAGTCTTTTCTATCATGTCCCTTGTGACTCTTGTGAGTCCTTTCGTTAAAGGATCATTGCTCTTTGACTTTACATAGTCTAAGGTTATAAAGCCATTTGTTATTAACTCTTTAACCATAATATGTCTTACACCAATGTGCTTAGACTTCCCATTGTACACTTGATTATACGCCTTTGCAATCATAGTAGTGTTGTCACAATGAATAGCTATTGGTAAAACTAGCTTTGGCCAAACCGGAATCTCATACACAAGATTTCTCAGCCATTCTGCTTCCTTACTAGCCGAAGCTAATGCAATGAATTCAGAAGCCATGGTGGAATCTGCCATGCAAGTTTGCTTCTTTGAAGCCCAAGAAACTGTACCATCACCCAAAACAAAGATCCATCCACTCGTTGAGAGAGTGATCATCCTTGTTTGTAATCCAACTAGCATCAGAATATCCTTTAAGAACGGAAGGATAACCTTTGTAAGTGATGCCATACTCTTTGGTGTTTTGAGATATCTCAACACCCTAGTAATCCCTAGCCATATTGTTTGCTAGGATTACGTTGATATCTACTTAGTACACCAACTGCATAGGCAATATTCAGTCGTGTACAAGTTATGACATACATCAAAGAACCTATTACTCTAGCATATTCTTGTTGAGAAATAGGATCGTCTTCATTTTTGACAAACCTCACGTCAGGATCAATAGAAGTAGCCATAGGTTTACTATCAAAATGATTTAAACCTCTTTAGAACTTTTTCAATGTAATGAGCTTGTGAAAGCCTTATTGAATCTATCTCTCTCTTGATTTTTATACCAAGAATTACATCAGCTTCTCCCATGTCTTTCATGTCAAAACTCTTTGAAAGCATACTTTTGGTTTCACTCACTTTCTCTAAGTCAGAACCAAAAATTAACATGTCATCCACATAGAGGCATATGATAACACCTTTGCCATTTTCATACTTGCTGTAGACACACTTGTCTGATTCATGAATTTTTATATCATTAGCAAGTATCACTTCATCAAACTTTTGATGCCATTGTTTTGGTGCTTGTTTAAGCCCATATAGTGACTTCAAGTTTACATTATGCTCTTGGCCTTGAGCAACAAAGCCTTCCGGTTGCTTCATGCATACTTCTTCATCAAGTTCCCCATTGAGGAATGCAGTTTTCACATCCATTGGTGTATCACCAATTTGTGGATTGAAGCTATATAGCAAGAAGCACCCCTTATTGTGGCTATTCTTGCAACTGGTGAGTAGGTATCAAAATAGTCAAGGCCTTGCTTATGTGTGAAGCCTTTGGCTACAAGCCTTGCCTTGTACTTCTCAATGGTTCCATCCACCTTCATTTTCTTTTTGAAGATCCACTTACAGTTGATGGTTTTGGAACTAGGGGAAGATCAACTAAGATCCAAGTACCATTCACAAGAATTGAATCCATTTCATCATGGACTGCTTTCCTCCAAAATTGCATCATCATGAGATCTCATTGCTTCATTGAACGTGTAGGGATCATTACTCGTATTAAATATAGTAAGGTACCATGTTACTTATTTCACTCCTTGTTCCCTGTACAAGATAAGTAACAAATATGGACCAAAATTTGTGTCCCTTCTTGCTCTTGTGCTCCTTCTCAATTCAGTGGTTGCATTACCACTAATTGCATCATTTGCTGCAGGTTCTTCTTGATTAGAACTACTTGCTACTGCTTTCGGAATGGTGGAAAATCTTTGTTCATTAAAGATAACATCTCTTGATTCTATAATCGTATTAATACCAATAGAATCATTTGGTTCAATGACCAAAAATCTGTAGGCCTTGCTATTATGAGCATAGCCTATGAAGATGCATTCCATGCCTCTTTCTCCCAACTTCCTTTTCTTTGGTTCAGGAAGTTTCGCAATAGCCCTGCAGCCCCAAACTCTCAAATGATTGAGATTTGGCTTCCTTTTATGCCAAAGTTCATAGGGGGTAGTTGAACTCCTCTTGTTTGGAATTCCATTCAACAAATAGCATGCTGTAAGTACTGTCTCTCCCCAAAAACCTTGGCTAAGGCCAGCAGTAGACATCATTGTGTTAACCATTTACATTAACCCACGATTTTTCCTTTCAGCAACACCATTTTGTTGTGGTGTATACGGAGCAGTGACCTTATGTTTAATACCTGTAGACTGAAAATAATCCAATTCATAGTACTCATCAGCTCTATCTGTCCTTAGACATTTTATCATTTTATTGCATGCAAGTTCAACTTCAGATTCATACACTTTAAACATTTGCATGGCTTCATCTTTGAAATGTAATAAATAGACATGACAATATCTTGAACTATCGTCAATAAATGTGACAAAATTTATTTCCTCCTATTGAAGGTGTAGCATGCAAGTCACATAAATCACTATGAATCAAATCAAAAAATTTGTTTTCCTTTCAATTGCAGGGAATGACTTTCTTGTGATTTTGTTAAGCATACAATTATGGCATTTGTCACTTTCAATCTTTATATTATTAGGCAAAAGATCTAACTTGATTATATCATTCATTCTTTTATAGTGAACATGTCCTAGCCTATTATGCCATAAAACTGAAAATGACTCAATCATATACACACAAGAAACAACCATTTTATTGATAGGCATGGCATTCACTTTGAACATGCCATTGCTTAAGTAGCCATTTCCTACAAACATTCCACCCTTGGAAATGACAAACTTATTTGCCTCAAACACTAACTTGAAGCCAAACCTATTTTGAAGGCTTCCCGACACTAGATTCTTCCTAACTTCAGGAACAAAACAATACATTTGTCAAAGTTACAACTTTTCCTGAAGTGAATTTGAGATCTATGTCTCCAATTCCTTTTATAGGGGCTGTAGCAGAATTCCCCATGTAAACTATAGAATCTTCTTCATTTGCTTCCTTCAATGTCTTGAAAAAAAGTCCTATTTTTTGCAAATGTGCTGGGTGGCTCCAGAATCTACCCACAAGAAACACTTCAGAGATCATTGCAACCATGGCATCCTCTCCTTTCTCATTATTGGAGTTGTTGGTGCCGTTGTTCTTAAGGAGTCGACATTCATATTTGTAATGTCATCCTTCTTGCAATAAAAGCATTTGCCATTCTTTTTCTTCTTGTTTTTGCCTTGATCATTATTCTCTTTGTGAGCCCTCTTCTTGGATTTGCTACCCTGTCCTTGTTCAACGACATGCAACTTTGTGGCAGGTTCCTTGGCCTTATCATTGGCCCTTGCTTTCTCCACATCAAGGACATCCTGCGCTCTCAGCTCTTCTTCCACACGAAGATCATGAGCCAGTCCTTCAAAAGTGATCTCTTTCCTTTTGTGCTTGAGATTCTTTTTGAAATCCTTCCAAGAAGGAGGAAGTTTGTCAATTATTGCCGAAACAATAACTGCATCATCCATTGTCAAGTTGTGCTGATTAAACAGGTTCATCATCCTCTCCAATTTGTGAACTGTTCCATCACAGGCCTATTATCCTGCATTTTAAAATTCAAGAAAGTAGAAACAAGAAACTTCTTACTTGTTGCATCTTCAGTCATGTATCTTGCCTCTAGTTTATCCATCAATTCTCTTGCCGTGGGAACTGTGTGGTAGACATCAAATAGATTGTCTTTCATAGCGTTGAGAATATGTCCTTTGCAAATCTCGTTATTGGTCTCCCATTTGTGGCGCTTTCTCAACTGCACCAACGTTTGATTCTCCTCTACTGGTGGCTTTGGTGTATTTAGGACATACACCACCTTCAATGACACAAGTAGGAAATGTACCCTCTTCTTCCATCTTGTGTAGTTTCATCCTTCAAACCGATCTAGTTTCACTATCGATGAAGTGAGATCCTTGACTTTGGTTGACATTTGTGCTAGTTATAAAGCCTAAAGATTGTTGAATATAATCACCCGGAAACAGCAACAATAACTAACAACACAAACTAAAGTATATTATGAAATGCACTAATCTATTACAAGAGGTAACAAAGGAAATTGCTTCTTCAAATCGTGCTAAGCACTTTCCTTTTTTAAGTCTTTAGTATTCTCTTTGATGTGCAAAGAGTTCCGGAACTTATATCCTTGTGGGATAAGATGAAGATAATGCGTAAGCCTGTACTGACTCAAGCATAACAGAAATAAGAGTGAAAAATGCAAGAAAGACTAAACAAGAGAATGATTTCGTGTCTAAACCATCGTCCTAAGGAGTCTATTTATAGACCTCCAAAGGGTATTACTATTCAATAGTCACACCTCTTAGGAAAAGGTAGGAAGAAATGGAACTTAATTCGGATAAGAATTGAATCCGGAATCACACTTTCCGTGAAGAGATGCAACATTTCAGAATAGGAAAACCTTACTGGAGCTCGTCCGAATACACGTTCGAGTCAGACATCGAGTCGGACGTGTACTCTACTCCGCATCAGAAGCTTTCTGGAGCTTGTCCGAGTACCTGTCCGACTCAGACAGGTGCTCTTACTTTTCCAGTTAACTCATATTAATTGCTGGACACTGTCCGAGTGGTTGTGCGACTCGCATGACCACTCACATGACCCCCATAGCCAAAGACGAAAACACTATAAAAATGGAGAAAAATACCATAACGGCTTCCTTCATCCTACCATAGAGGAGGATAAAGGAAGAAAATGATGAATTGTAGGGTTTCAGAGAGAATGTGGAGAGGGCCGGCGAAAAGTACTATTATCTTTCGCACATTTAATTAAACTATAACGTTAAAATAAAATAATACATATCCAAAACTGCTTTAAAAATATGATCAAAAATCATATATATAAGTACAAAACATGGCTGCAGATGTGCCGCCATACAACTTGAGAGGTAACCTGTTTTGAGTTATGGACACACAAAGGCCAAAACATGTTTGCAACGCAACCTACTACCATTGCTAGTAGAAGGTGGAAGCCGTGGTTATGGAGGCTGATGCCATAAATACAAAAATTAACACACTGAAGGAGTCTGGCAGCTATAAAAAACTAGCAATGGTAGAGAAACATGCAACAGGCAAAGTTAGAATATAATCTTTCTGCCTCTGTTGCCTTTTTCCCGATTCGTTTGTGAACAAAGAATTGAAGGCCGTGAAGCGCCTGCTTCGCCTGCTTCTTGTTTCCATCTTCTGCTTCACTCAATTACCTAAATCCATAAAAGCACGTACAAGATCCTTGAAATCTGCAGTTGCTTCAGAGAATCGACAACTTCTGTCATGGTCAGCCGATCAGGTCCAAATGGATTCATGAAACACAGAGCCAATTCAGTTAATGAAGATGCATCTCCATTCTAACTCTAGGCTTTTGTGAACAAGTGAAGTGCCAGGATTGTACTCCTTTTGTGCCCATTTATACAGGGTAGGATCGTCTCTCAACAAATCTTTCTTCTCAACCACCTTTTGCACAATCATCCCAATCAGCGCAACACCATAAGCGTAGACATCAACACGCGGTAGCAATCTACCAACTACAAGGAAAATTCAACAAGTATGAGCATCAGCTAGCAAAAAGAGTGGGAAACCTGTCACAAAATTTGCTTACAAACAGATTAGATACACAACATTCTGTACAGGATTTGATCTGTGAAACTAATGAACAACAAAAAAATGCCAAAAGGAAATATGTATACGAGTATGAAGGCTTTGTTCAAGTATAATGTTATACAATGTAGTTTCATGGGATCCAATTTTCTATTGAAGCTTCTACCATTAATCCTAGAGCGCATTAGGTAACTCTCTAATAGTGGAACTGATCTGTGAAATTAATCCAATCAAAGAAAATTTCCAATCTTACAACATTCTATAATGGAGTAACAGGACTTGGGGGCGAAGGGTTGGTGGTGGTAAGGGAGGGCCTTGTAACCCTGAGATCATGGATTCGATTCTTGAGGATGCAAGGGTTAAAAAAAAAAAATAATAATAATAAATAAATAAAAATGGAGTAACAAAACTTTGTGCAAGTATATATTACTCCATCCGTTCCATTAGAAGAGTCCACTATATTAGAGATGTACCTTATAACTCATAAATAGTTTACCACTAGACTCTTCTAGTGGAACAGAGGTAGTATAAAACACAGTTTCATGGTGTTCCTCAGTACTCTTGAAGCTTCCATCAATTGTCAAGTGCATACGTATCTTTGTTATTTAGTGTCTCTTGTCTAGCCAGGCATATTTCTAGGGCTGACAACTACATATTATTACTATAATATTCTAAGAGGATTGACCAAACTACATAAAGTTTACAAACTGATAGTTATATGGAGCTGATAAATGCCTGAAAAGACTGAATCAAAGATTGTTGAGAAATACTAACATAATCTACCATCCCACCGTAAAAAGAAATGCAACTGATGTATTCATTATAACTCATACAATTTTTTTCCTCCTAGTACTTTGAAGCAGCAAGAAGAGTTGCTCAAAACTTTATCATTTCACCGATCCAGCAGCACAAGGAATAATGTAAATTACAAACAAAACACATAACCATGGCATGATCAGAGCAAGGGAAGTTTCAGAGCAACTTCAGAAGGATGACAAACTAAGCTACTGATTTTTTAACAAGGCAAAGTACCCTGGAGATAGTGAGGATCAGCATAACCAAGAGGTAGCGCACAACGTTTTTTAAACATGCTTAATTCGCCAATAATCCCTCCACTAAGAATCCAAAGTCGAAGAGTATCGGATTGAGCATCTAGTTAAAAAGGGAAAATGTGGTCACAATCAGAATGACGGCATAAAAGCATAAATTATGACTTGTGTTTAGTATATCTTATCACAAAACCCACTCACGTGGTCAAGCATTAAATGGTAAGGGTCGAGACAAAGTACCACATACGGTTTCTCTTGACAGTGTAAAAATTCGACGAGTTGAGCAAATTTAAGAGTAATCAGGACCCTCTGGGCTCAGCTGAAATGATCTGCCCACATGGAAGATAAAAATACGATGGAATATAGTATAGAACAGAAAGCTGAGTGATAATTTACTAGAATCCAATTCCCACTTTTGATTTCCTAACCTGAAAGTATAATGAAGGGTATTTGATGACTGTGGCAATATGTAACGAAAAGCTGCATTTCACCCACAAGGACAAAATAAAAGACAAAAAAGAAGATGTACAAATATGGATTACCTTTCGTCATCATATTATGCAGGGTATCTAGTGGATCAAGATCATAAACAATACCCTTCAGATTTTCTTCACAGCATTTACCAATCACCTTCACAATATTTGGATGAGAAACAATGGCTTTGTCCTTCAAGAACCTTATTTCTTCCTACAAAACGCATGCAAAGTGACCGTGGCAAAACCGGACATGAAAAGAAATCTAGAACTCCAAAAACAAAGACATATGGGTTCGAGAACAAACATTGACAAATTTGAAAGGAACACGATAATCATCTATGTAATCTGCTTGAAATTATCAGTGAATTGCCTTAAATGCTTGGATGTGGATGATAGCACCTCCATGGAATCGTTCTTGCTATCGTAGAAGGCATCATTAAACGCCCCTAGTGATTCCAATGACAACACAAGAGCAACAAATTTCAAACAATCAAACACCCCTTTTTTTTGCTCCATCCCCAAAACCAGCACCAAACATATAAAATTAGTTGATTACTATTTCTTAATTATGAATACTGAGAATGGCCCACGAACTGAATTCATACAAAATACCTGATGAGAGTTTTGCATCTTCATCCATGACAGATGGTTTGAAAAAGGCAGCACGATGAATTATGTCTTGAGGCTTTGATGATCGGACCAATTTCTCCTCCCTATCTTCGTCAACTAAAATCGCCCCTAAGCCACCAGCTGCCGAAATATAATCCCAACTCTTCACATTCTACACCATGGCATAGATTCTGCCATTTATGAAAAGAGACAGTGACGCAAGCAAATTATCCAGCCATGTATACAGTTGCTCATAATAACTCATTATATTTTATTGTATTGGAGACATTGGTGCCTAACATTCCATAGAACAATTCAATGCAAAGATTATGGCTCTATATAGCCCTAATTTGAATTATAATACACATTTATAATATATATTGTATGATTCCAGATACACATTTGATATTTGGGCAAATTACATTCACCCCTCCAATTTCTGGTGAAATTACAAATGCTACATCGAATTTTCTGACAATTACATTTACCTCATTACATTATTACATATTGAAAACTTATAAATACCCCATTTGAGACAAATAAATCAATTTGATTTTTGAGGACCTATTT